>VBSM01003176.1:8388293-8399863 GCA_008086735.1 Cheirogaleus medius | reverse complement strand
GAAATGCAAATCAAAACCACAATGAGATATCACTTAACTCCAGTAAGAATGGCCGTTATCAAAAAGTCCCAAAACAAATGCTGGCGTGGATGTGGAGAGAGAGGAACACTCTTACGCTGCTGGTCGGACTGCAAATTAGTACAACCCCTGTGGAAAATAATTTGGAGATACCTCAGAGAGCTAAAAATAGAAATACCATTTGCTCCAGCAATCCCACTACTAGGCATCTATCCAAAGGAAAAAAAGATATTCTATCACAAAGACATCTGCACTTGAATGTTTATAGCAGCACAATTTATAATTGCAATGATATGGAAACAACCCAAGTGTCCATCAATACATGAGTGGATTAATAAAATGTGGCATATGTATACTAGAGAATACTACTCAACTACAAAAGCAGTGGTGATCTAGCACCTCTTATGTTATCCTGGAAAGAGCTTCAGCCCATCCTTTGAAGAGAGGTATCACAAGAATGGAAAAATAAGCACCACATGTACTCCCTATCAAATTCTTACTAACTGATCAACACTAATGTGCTCAGATGATAGTAATATTCACTGAGTGCTGGTCAGGTGGGGGGGATAAACTCACGACTAACGAAGATGGAGCGTGTTGTATGGGGGAAGGGCACACCTCTAGCCCTGGGTGGGCGAGGCAAAGGCATTACTTGCAACCACAATGTTTGTACCTCCATAATATTCTGAAATGAAAGAAAGAAAGAAATTAAACTGTTGGTATGCTAAAAAAAAATAATAATAATACAAGGGTGTGGAGAAAGGGAACCCACTGTCCATGGATTGTATAGACTGGTGGAGCCATTATGGAAAACAGTATAGAACTTCCTAAAGAAATTAAAAATAGAATTACCAGATGATCCAGCAACCCCTCTGCTGGGTATGTACCCAAAGGAAATGAAATTACCACCTCATAGAGATCTGCACTCCCATATCTATTATGGCATTATTATTATAGCAAAAAAACTGGTGTCCATCAACAAATGAACAGATAAATTATAGTATATACATCTAATGAGATATCCAACCTTAAAAAAAGAAATGTTGCTATATGGAACAAAATGGATAACCCTGGAGGACACTGTGTTGAGTTAAATAAGCCATGTGCAAAAAGACAAATAATGCACAATCTCACATGTGGAATCCAAAAAATAAAAATAAAAATAAAATAGAGAAAAACAGTGGTTACCAGGGGCAGGGGAAATGGGAATATGTAGGAGAGAAAATGTATTTATAATAAGTTATGTTGAGAACTGTATACATTTTTTTTAAATATAGAATTTAACAAGATTAGTCATAATTTTAAAATGTATACCCTTTGACCTAGAAATGATCCAGTAAACTTTTTCTACAAAATTCTGCTTTTCCCTCAGACATGTTCCTAAGTCGCTGCCATACTTCCCATGTGTCTCTGCCCCATTGTAGAGGCCCCCCTAACCACGCCACCACTATCTCCTTTCCCTGGTTTATATGTTTTCATAGCATTATCATATCTGGTATATTATTTAACTGTCCCTTGTCCATTGTCCTCTAGAATGTAACTTCAAAGAATCTGGGACCTTGACTGTTTTGTACAGTGTCTGGAACATAAAAAGGCTCAATGACTGTATGTTAAATAATTGCACATAAGCCAGGCGCAGTGGTACACACCTACAGTCTCAGCTACTCTAGAGGCTGAGGGGGGAGCATCACTTGAGCCCAGGAGCTCGAGTCCAGCCTGGGCAACACAGCAAAACCCTGTCTCCAAAAAGAAAAAAAAAATAGTTGCATATGTGCAAAGGTATATTTGTACATAATATCAGTGTCTCATTGATTATAAATAGCAAAAATAGTCCAGGTATAGTGGCTCACACCTGTAATCCTAACACTCTGGGAGGCCAAGGTGGGAGGATTGCTTGAGATCAGGAGTTCGAGACCAGCCTGAGCAAGAGCGAGACCCCATCTCTACTAAAAATAGAAAAAATAAGCCAGGTGTGGTGGTGTGTGCCTGTAGTCCCAGCTACTCAGGAGGCTGAGGCAGGAGAGGATCGCTTGAGCACAGGAGTTTGAGGTTGCTGTGAGCTAGGCCGACGCCACTACACACTAGCCCAGGCAATAGAGCAAGACTCTGTCTCAAAAAAACAAAAAGAAGAAAGAAAGAAAGAAATCCACAACAATGAAAGAAAGAGTGGAGGCAGATATGCCACAAGAGATCTAGAAGCAGCTGCCAAGGAGGCAGGAGAAACCCCCCTCCCCCCAGAGAGCAAGTGCTGGAAGCCACCAGAAGGGAACAGCAGGGTGCGAGCGGGAAGGCGGGGAGCGGGAAGGCGTGGCCAAACGTCCTTAATGTGGAGAGAGGGTGAGTGAGAGGAGGGATTCAAATGGCCTTTGGGTCCAGAGGCGTTTAGGCTATGGGAGCCATTATTAAGACTCATTTTGGTGGAGCAGAGATGGCCGAAGTCAGGCTGGAGGGCTTGGGGTTGAGGGGACAGGAAGAAAGGGGAAGGAGAAGGAAGGTTTTGGAGAAGTTTGGCTGGAGAAAGCAGAGAGAGACAACAGGGCTGAGGTCACAGTGTGTAAGCTGTGGATTCTGAAACACTTTAAAATGGTGACTGGAAGCATTCAGCAAGAAGAGAGATACTGAAATCACAGAAGCGATACAATTATAAGCCTAAAAAACTCCAGAGACTCAAATGAGAAACAATTTCAAATGCATTCAGTAAGCTGTTTAAAAATCAATAGACAGAAAAAGATCAATAGCCTTCTAAATACAGATAATTATTCAGAATGTCAAAATAGAAGTTATAATGAAAGAAACTACTCTATTCACGATAACAAAATCATAAAATGCCTAGAAATAAACAAGACATGCAGTATCTATTTGAAGAAAATTAAATCCCAGCAAGAAGCACATAAGAAAAATTGAACAAATGGAGAAACAAAGCTTGTTCTCAGGTAGACAACACTGTAAGAAAAAAAGGCAATTTTTCCTAAGTTAGCTAATACATTTAACCAATTAATAATTAAAATCTTAATAGGATTTGGGCAGACAGGGGAGGCAGCCTGCAACTAAATGATGCTAAATCATATTTAAGAAAGAAGAGCAATGAGGTGGGCTTTAAACAGCCAGTTCTGAAAACGTGCTCTAAAGCTCATTAGAGTAATGAAAAGAATATGACAGGTGACAAAAACAGACAGATCAATGGACTAAAATAGTGAGCTAGAAATGGGCCAAGTAATTTGTGGAAACATAAGCAAACATTTCTAATTCATGAGTAAAAATGGATTTTTCAATAAATAGTGTTGAAACAACCAGCTAGCCGTTTGGGAAATTATAAAGCTGTTTCCTCCATTGGACCTTACACCTCAATAAACTCCAATGGCCAGGAAGAACACACAGTAGGAATTTCTGGGTGGATGTGGGATGCATTCACTTTATGAATTTGGGCTTTTTAATTTATAAAAATTTTTTTGTAGAGACAGAGTCTCACTACATCACCCAGGCTGGTCTTGAACTCCTGGCCTCAAGCAACTCTCCCGCCTTGGCCTCCCACAGTGCTGGGATTACAGGTGTGAGCCAGCATACCCAGCCACTTTGTGAAAATTGAATAAATTGGACACATAATGTTATACTTCAATAAAAAGCTTATACTCTTCTCCTTGTGTACAATTTTTAAAAAAATTTAAAAAATCAAAAAGGCTTACATTTCCCACTACAAAAAAGAGACCACAGAAGGCCTGGAAAAAAAGAGAAGTATGTATTTTCATAATGCTAATCACAGAACCCAGAAATTATAGAGGCAAAAACTGATATACGGATCCATTTGAGTGTCTATGAGTTTATTAAAGGAGAATGTTAACAAGAATGAAAGAGAAATAGAAAAGCTTTGCAATGATTGCAAAATGGGGAATATTTGCAATATATCAGAAAAATGGTTAAAATCCTTCATGTATACACACACACACACACACACAGTCTTTCATATATATGTGTGTGTATGTGTATATATATTTGAAGGATTCTCACAAATAAGTTGGGTTTTGTTTTTTTGTTTTTTAAGAGACAAGGTCTTGCAATGTTGCCCAGGCTGGTCTCAAACTCCTAGCCTCAGGTGATCCTCTCACCTTGGCCTCCCAAGTGCTAGGATTACAGGTGTGAGCCACCACACCCAGCTCACAAATCAATGTTTTAAAGACCAAACTGAAAAATGAGCAAGCTAAGATAAAATACTCAATTATAATATGAAAGGAACATTCAGTATCATTTCTAATAAAAGAAATCCTAATTATCATAACAAAGAGGTACCATTTATTGCCAGTAGGATTGGCAAAGATGAAAGACTAGCAAAGCCATTTAGCGGTTATGTGAAACAACAGGGCTCTCATGCACTGGTACGAGCTCCCCAAAGAGAACTGTAGCACTGCATGCCAAAATGTAGAACAGGCAGACCCTGAAAGGGCAGCCTTGTAAAAATAACAGGAAAATGTCTAATCCCACAATTTCCCCAGTAACAGTTAATGATCAATCCTATGAGTTCTCCCACTAACAGGCACCCTATAGGAGTTCTGTTTTGCACAACTCCTGAAAAGAGCTGGGCAGGCGGAAATGACGTAAATATTTTTCTTTTAAAATTGCTTTTGAGAATCTTTTTCAGCCTTAAAAGTCCCTGGGTGAACAGCAGGGACATAAGTTTCAGGCCTCAGTCATATCTCCAGGGCAGAATCACATCTCCTGCAATAATCCCATCTCCAAGGAAAGGCCGGGGAGCCAACTCTTGGACCTTGACATCCTGCCGCTTCTGTTATCAGCCTGCCGCTAAGGAGGAGAAGCTGAGCAGATGCAGCAGTACCCTGTTAATTTGGCTACAGCCATAAATCTTCTTTACTCCCTAAATAAAAAGCCTGAGTACCTGATTCTCTCTGCCAACATTCTCTACCTTGTTCACTTCTGTATTGGCCCTTTTTCTGCCCAGGAAAAAGTAAATAAACTTCTATCCTAATTTTTGTCTGGAGAAATCTTTCTCAAATCACATGTGCACCAGCTCACCCTTGACCTACCAATCCAATTTCTAGAAATTTACTCTAAGGAGATAATTGCATAGTTGGATAAAAATGTGAACACAAGCCAATTCATTACTCTTGCTTATATTAGAAAAATATCTGAAATAGGCTAGATGTTCCAAAATACAGAACTGCTTAGTTGAAAAACAGCTTTTGAAATACACATACAATGACATTTTTCAGCATTAAAAAGGGCTTATTGGCTGGGCGCTGTGGCTCATGCCTGTAATCCTAGCACTCTGGGAGGCTGAGGCAGGTGGATCGCTCAAGGTCAGGAGTTCGAAACCAGCCTGAGCAAGAGCAAGACCCCCATCTCTACTAAAAATAGAAAGAAATTAATTGGCCAACTAAAAATACATAGAAAAAATTAGTCGGGCCTGGTGGCACATGCCTGTAGTCCCAGCTACTCGGGAGGCTGAGGCAGAAGGATTGCTTGAGCCCAGGAGTTTGAGGTTGCTGTGAGCTAGGCTGACACCATGGCACTCTAGCCCGGGCAACAGAGTGAGACTGTGTCTCAAAAAAACAAAAAAGGGCTTATTTTGTACATTTGTGGACATGAAAAATGCAACATATTAAGTGCAGCAGAGTAGGTTTTAAAAAGTACTGTATATGAACTATGATATTTGGGTACAATATATATACATGTTTATATATACATAGAAATATATATGAGAAGAGCCTCATTAAAGTATTTATATTTGTTCTAAGTAGTAAGATACTAGGTAGTAAATTTTAATTCTGCTTTGTAAGTTTTTGTGTTTTCAGTATAGAAGAAAAATACCACATGTGGTCAAAATTGCCTTTGTTAATCTCTTGTCACTTAAAATATAATAAACACAAACATATTTGAGTCACAAAGATCCTCTCCTTGACCAAACCCTAGGCTGGCTCCTTCTGAGCCGCCTTCTTGGCTAGGCCTCAACCGTAGCCTAAAGACTTCTTTTTTTGAGATGGGTTCTCACTCTGTTGCCTCAGCCAGAGTGCAGTGTCGTGATCATAGCTCACAGCAATCTCAAACTCCTGGGCTCAAGCAATCCTCCTGCCTCAGCCTCCCGAGTAGCTGGAACCACAGGTGAATGTCACCACACCTGGCTAATTTTTTCTACTTTTAGTAGAGGTGGGGTCTTGTTCTTACTCAGGCTGATCTTGAACTCCCGACCTCAAGTGATCCTCCCACCTAGGACTCCCAGAGTGTTAGGATTACAGGCTTGAGCCACTACACCCCACGCTGGCCTAAAGATTTGAACGAACACTAACAGTTTTTTAGAGCTCAAGGCCACATCCCTAGGATGGCCCTACCACCCTTACAGGGCCTGCCTGAGAAAACCCAAGGCTCCCAAAAGAATGTTTGTTCCAGCCAACACCTGAAGACAGGGCCCCAGTCTCCAGCCTCTATGCGAGGGCGGAAGCCTAACTTCAACAAGCACCAGTTAGCAAAGGCAGGTAGATGGGTTTCACATGGACCAACACTCCCCTATAGATATTTGTAATTTTTCACTTCTCTGACTCTGCTCAAGCCCCACCATCCCTACCCCATTCTCCCTTTAAAACACCCAGTCACCTGCCTACAAATGGAAGCTGAGCTGAGCTCCCGCAGGACTTTCCTTTTGCAATAGTGCTAATTAAAACCCATCCTTACCACTTTCACTGGTGCTAGGTTTTGTTTATCTTTAACAACATACAGTTTCTCAATAAGCCCACTGTTTATAGGAAATCACTTATTAAAATATTAAATGGATATATTTTTATTCCCATTAACTTGTGGAGTTCTGTGCCACCTTATGGACTGTTTTCTGTGCCTCAGGAAAAGGCCAGGCATTTGATAGGTCAACAAAATCATTATTCAGCTATGACAATGAAATTAGGGCTTTTTGAGATCCTTGAAAGATAAGAGTTTATCTTTCATCCTTATCTACGGTAGACTTTTTTTTTTCTGTGCAGAAATTTTATGCAGTCAGGTTTACAACCTTTTTCTATATCTTTATACCATCATAGAAAGTTTTCCAGAATTCTGAAATCTCCCTTTTAGTGTCAATAGTACATGGCAACATGAAATTAGAGTCTTCTTACAAACGCTTATTCTCCCCTTGCCCCTTCCAATGTACTCTCTATACAGCAACCAAAGCGATCATTTTAGAAAGGAAAACAGGTCATGCTCCCCATCTGATCTGCTGGAAACTCTTAAATTATTCCCCACTGTTCCTAAGATGAAATCCAAAGTCCTTGATATGCCTGGGAGGCACGTTCTGTCCCTGCACTTCTCTCCATTTGGCTCACCGCGGCTGTTTTCCATTCCTGGAACACACCAATCTCTACCCCACCTCAAGGCCCTTGCACCAGCTGTCGTCCTACTTGGAATGCTATTTCCCTTTACACCATTGCCAACGTCTCATATTTCAAGTCTCAACTCCCATGTCACCTTCCCAGAGAGGACTTGCCTGAAAAAACCTATCACTCCTTTCACTCATCATCCTTTTACCTCCAAAGTCCTAATTGCAATCTGAAATTATCTTAAATTATTTGCATAAAATACCCAACTTGATAGTAAGATTCTCGAGGAGCCTAGTGGTGGTGTGCTGCCAAGTGCTTAACAACAGGTTCTCAAAAACCACAAAGCCCTGATTTGTGGCATTTGCCAGTTTCCTCGGTGTAAATACTAACACTGTGGCTAATTTCAAACAACAATGTGACATTAACCAGCTTGCAAATTTTCCTGAAAATTTAACAATAGGCTTTCACAAACCAGTCCAGGCCAGCTCCAGCACACCACTGGCAACTCGCCTGGCTTATTTACTACCGCAAATAAACAGAGCCAGGACAATGCCAGGCACAGAGTAAGAGTTCAATAAATGTCAGTTGAATTGAATTGAATCCTTTTTGGTGTTCTAACTACCAAACTATATAAGGAGATCTCTGAGGTTTATAGAGAATTACTCCAATGGGACACGCAGATAGGACCCTAAACAAAGGATCTCCTGCATCTTAACAAAGGGTCTATTTTGCTTCCTTCAGCATCGAGGGAGGCTAAATGACTTCAAGTGAGAAAGAGCAGAGAGCTGCTCAAGAGAGAATAGGTCTAGGAAGGTTGTAGGCGGCCAGAAAAGAGCTGGTTCAGCTGCATTTTGGCAGAGTTTGAACTTTGAAGGGGTGACGAGACTGAAGGGACCAAAGCTGGAGGTCAGGGGTCACTGCTACACTACTGGTGACAACAGAAGTGAGTCAGGGTAGGAGGATGTTTAAGTTTTGCTGGGAGTCACCAATGGACTTCCCACTGACATCCCTTTGAGGAGCTTTCATAAAGACGTCAAATGCTTTTCAGTGTTTTGTTTGAGTGCTGGACTGTCTCATGCGATAAGACAGCATGTTAGGTCTGGCCGCAAGGGAGCGGTCTTGGTGTGTTACTCGTACCCTGCCCTCCTCTCAGCCCCGGCCACACAGCCTGGGGCTGCAACGGCCTGCACTGCAAGCCTGGGGTGAAGCCCAAAGACGTGGCTGTGCTGGAAGGACATTAACCATCCACAGTAGGTAGCAGCAGTTCATACACCACTGAATCAAGGTATGCCTGGTGTTATGAACTGAATGTTTGTATCCCTCCAAAATTTGTATATTGAAATCCTAATTCCCAATATGATGATATTAAATTTGGAGACAAGGCCTTTGGGAAGTGATTAGGTCTTGAGGGTGGAGCCCTCATGAATGGGACTAGTGCCTTTATAAAAGAGACCCCAGAAAGCTCTTTCTGCCTCTTCCTGGATGTGAGGACACGACAAGAAGGCAGCCATCTACAAGCCAGGAAGAGAGCCCTCACCAGAACCCAACCCATGCTGGCACCCTGATCTTGGACTTCCAGCCCCCAGAACTGTGACAAAGAAATGTCTCTTGTTCGTAAGCCACCCAGTACTGCGATAGAGCAGCCTGAAGTGAGTAAGACACCAGCTGGGGCTACAGTGCCTGACTTCTTGAAGTTTCCCAGAATAAGTAAGGACGTAGTTCCCGACTCATCGGTAGAGACCTTGTACTAGTCCCTTCTGTATTTTAGTGAGTCTTTCATACTTTGACAGCAAAATTCCCCTTTATTGTTTCCTTGAACTACATACTCATGACACCTTTTATTTCTACCACTAGTTTTTGACAACTAAATGTCTTGAAACATTTATTTTTAAAGAGGCATTTGTATTATACTTAATGTAGTCATTAAATGTGTAAACATTACTGAGTAATATGTAAACATTTTATTTTAGTATTTTACTAAAACAGCCTGTTTTAGGGCAAAAGAATATGAAGAGAAGGGGGAGGGGAAGAGTTAGGAAAGAGAAAAAGAGGAAGAAGAAGAGAAAAACTAAGGGAAAGGAAGAGCTAATCTCCTGGCTGCCACCGTCCCTGTTGATGACGGTGCCTCTCCAATGGTGGCCACAGACCAGCTGCATCAGATTTGCTGGGGGTACTTAAAAATGCAGGTGACTGGTCTCCATCTACAGAGTGAGCATCTCTGGGTAGAGTCCGAGCATCTTTCCATTATGGAGTTACTCTAGGAATCCTGATAAGCACGAACATTTGAGAACCACCTCGAAGGGAAGGACTGATTAGTCCACTACAGTCACACCAAATCCTACTGTGGGCTTGGAGCAACCCACCCCATCCCATACCTAGGCAAATATCCTAAGAACAGGCACAAATCTTCCCAGATTCTAAACTTCCCAATCCAAACCTGCTAAGGAAAGAGAAACATACCAATTGCATGGTGATCGATATAACTTAACTGTACTTAAAAGTATTTTTCCTGTTGAGGAACAGTTATTTGAATAGCATTTGGCTCTGATTGTTATAGGTCATTGTGGTCATCATTAGCTAACATTTACTGAGCGCTTACTATGTGTCAACATTGGGCTGAGTGCTTCACATTTATTAATCTCATTTAATCTCAGGACAAACCTCTGCAGTGGGTGCTATTATTCATCTCCACTTGACAAATAAGGGTAGCAAAAAAATTTTCTAATAGAAACAAAAATGAAAGATTGGTGAATAATATTATATTTCAAGCTAAAACAAAAAACCCAAATGAGGGCAGCATAGAAAGATGACTGACAATTATAAAAACTTGAGAACCCACCCCAGCTACAGGATGCTAGGCAGAGTAGAGCCTTGTGTGGCCCTAGGAGACCCGTTCCCAGGAGGGTTCTTCCCTAATCCACAAACCCACCAAACGCAGCATGGCCTCTGGGAGAAATGCCCACAGATGCCCAGGGAGAATGTTCAGGGTGGTCAGGAACCAAGACACTCAAGTCCTAAGGAAAGCTTGGGAAATGGACTATGCTTCAGGCTAGTCATCCAGAATAGGGTTAATACTTTACTGCTTGATTTCACCATTAGGTTCTTTTCTGACAATGATGAAATAAGTATAAAGGAATTTTGAAAAGCAAAAGCACCAGACAAAAGCTGCCCCCATTTCCTTTTTTAAGATAGGTGGGGAAAATGCTCCCAAGATAGTTAAAAAATAGATAATTAAAAAATTAGTAGCAGCAAAATCCCTGTTAAATTATAGGAAATACATGCTAGAGTCTACTCAGCCCTTGACAACTCCCTTTCTTGGAAAACTTCTCCCCCAGCTGCCTTTATACATAACCCTGACTCTTGGCCACAGCTGATTTAGCTCAAGCATGGACAACTGACCAGACCTGGGCCAACGAGAGTCCCTTTCTCTGGGGATCCAGAGAGAATTAATCAGCATCTTCAAGCCGGCAGAGCTAAGGATACGCATTTAGGATTCGCGGGGCTGCCGTGTACACAGGCGGGCATAGCACACTGGTCTTCAGGGACAGGGCAGCGAAGCCTGCATGCTCAGGAGGACATGAGTGACCACAGGCCCCAACAGGGAGAGAAAAACAGAGCCTGCGCCCCTGACACCCCCTTACATCCTGGATCAGGCCCTCCAAGGCTCCAGTCTCACTCCTGCCTTTATTTTGCTGCAAGCAGAAGTGGATTCTGTTTCTTGTGACCAGAAGGGACAGACCGGTGCAGAGGGGTAAGGTGTACAGCGCCCCGTGGGTCACCGTATCTCCCTCTGTTGTCTCTCCAGAAATAAGGCTTCATCCATGGTCCCAGGTCACTCCTGGATTTTATCCCAGCCTGCGCCTGGTTTGCCTGTGCGCCCACCTCACTGCACTCTCGGGCTCTGATTTTCAATTGCCCACCTGGACAATGAACCTAACTCAGGGGTACAGCCCACGGTCATCCAACTGCCCAAGCCCCTGTGTCTCCATTGCCCAACAATACCCAGTTTAAAGCTAAGCAAACCCCGAGTGCAATGCAGTGCATACTACCGACTGATGGGAATCCTGGTAGCAGTGACATAGCCTCTTTCCCTACCCAAATTCACCAAACAATGGAGAAATGGCCACCTTAAGAAAACTTCTGAAGTCAGCGGAAATCCTTGGTTATACCCTTAATCTAAAGGGACCTAGGGGCCGGGCATGGTGGCTCACGCCTGTAATCCTAGCACTCTGGGAGGCCGAG
>VBSM01003176.1:8374508-8388193 GCA_008086735.1 Cheirogaleus medius | reverse complement strand
TGTCAAAACCATTTAAAATAAAATGTAGTACTAGCTTGTGACTTTCTATAAAAAAAAAAAAAAATGTAGAGATGGGGTCTCACTATGTTGCCCAGGCTGGTCTCAAGTGAACCTCCCAGGGTGCTGAGATTACAGGCATGAGCCACCATGCCTGTCTATATTCTACTTTTTTGCTGCAACGTTTTTACATTTATAGTAAACCCTCATTAATCTGTTCTTCTTTGATGCAGAATTCTTATAGGAACTGGCAGAAGTTTAATAAATCATATTATTTAATAAATAAAATTATAGGGAAAATACAGAAAAAGATTGCTCAAAATTTTGAAACTTTTAAAAATGCTATCTAATACTGACAAAACAGTTCTTATCAACTCACTAAAGCAAAGCAGGTAGCCCCTTTATTAGTAGGCCACATCTTATTAGTCACCATCTGTCAAATGCCAAAAAAAAAAAAGATACTTTCCTGCCTCAGAGGACACTGCTATCCTTATAGCAGAAGGCCTAGGGTTTGGAATGTCTTTGTCGGGAAGCATTATTTATTTATTGTTTTCCGAAAAATGAATTTGCTGACTAAAAAAATGAATTCAGATATATGGTGATATTGTTTTCTTTGATATAACACTGATAGTCTTTTGCTCATGTTTTGAGTCATCTGGGAGACAGAATAATAGACAGCTATCATTTAGGTACACATCTTTGAATTTTAACAATAGATATAAAAAATAAAATACTTAGAAATGACCCTCAAAATCAGCAAATTCCAAAATATATGTTCAACTGAATATTCCAAATACAATTCCGGAAGCACACCATGTTATTAGGTTTTTTTAGTTTCATATATTCATGAGATAATTTTAGATTTTGTTAATGAAACTAAATGAAGTACTGTGTGTACTTCAGATATCTCATAATTTTCTATTTTTATCTGTGTGTGGGGGGAAAGAGTAATTTTCTCTGTGGCTTTAATGGTTTTTAACATGTCGAATCTTTAATCAGAACAGACTTCTCCATTCCCCGAGATGAAAATGAAAGCAGTGTTATCAGTCCCTACAGCCCTGTTTCCTGTAGCTCAATGAGTGACAAGACCAGTTACAATACTGTTAAGTTCCCTATTCAACTATTGATTCATTTTTAGGAATATCAACTCTCTAAATTGGGGGGTTTATAACGAAATTCTCCAGCTACCTCAGGCAGTACACCTTGCATATAGATGTATTAATAAAGAATGAAGATTATATGCACATTTAAGCTACATGCAGCAAATAATAGATGGAGGAGGAAGTGATCTTCTAAAAGAATAAGGACGAAAAATACATTGCAGTTTCAAAAAGAGAAATGGGGAGCTTTGTATTTTAACAACAACGTGTTGCTACCCAACTCTCTTACTTCCGAAGCGTGGCGCTAGGGCAATGCGCTGTTTCTCACGTGCACGATACGTAGTGGGGATGGGAGAAGGTCCTATCTTTTAGAGATTGGCTTTCAGCAGACTGAGTGGGAGAGGGGGAATCCACACCAAACAAACCCTCTGGTGTCTTTTTAATAGGATGTTTTTAGAAAATGATCAAAAGTCAACAGAAGCCAGGGACGCCTTACCCCGGGATGGACACCCTCCCTAAGTAGCTCGCCTTGCACAGCCTGCTGTAACCAGTTAGGAAAACTAACCTCGGCCGTGTAAATGTAGATGGTGTTGAAGTTTGCAGCCACCAGAGCCCTCAGCATGAAGAGGAAGCCAATCAGGCCTGCGCTGGAGAACAGGAAGCAGAGAGAATGGGGAAGTTACAAAGGCGGCACAGAGGGGAGAGCCTCGCCTGGCTCAACTCCAAGTGCACTGCAGACACTAAGACACCCACAGGGAGCTCAGACCCCGAGGGAGGGGCTGCTTCTCCCTGGGCCTGGTCGTGGGGTCCTAACGCAAACCTCCTCCCACCCCTACTCCCTGCCCTCTCCATCCCCCCCAAGGGCGCTGTTCCAGCCTGACCCCCAGATTCGCACACCTGCCACCACCACTCCCTGGAAAATGGAGTCGTTGGCAGAATAAATGATGTATATTATAGCTCAGGCCACCCCAGCTTTGCAAACTAAGAGCGAAATGAATTTTCACACCACAGGCATGATCGTTATGTAGATCACACTAAACTCTCTTGGCATTGGTCCAAATAATTTGGTTAACAAGTAGAGTCCCCATTCTCCAGGAAGCATGATATAACGACCCTAAATATTCTGGTGGGTAAAATGAAGACACCAACACTGGTGCCCATATTCTGCGGTAGCTGAGGGAGGACAGGGCCAAGAGGAAGAGGGACCTGGGAGTGGTAGGTACCAGGCAAGATCGTTCTAGTCAAACGAGCAGCCCGTTCTCTACTCTCCCTGGGGAGAGGGACTCGTCCCTGACTCCCACTGCATTGAACACCGTGGGTCAAGGACACCCCATTTTAAAACCACTGCACAGAACTTGTTTGTTTTGAAGCAACTGCAGAGAAAATACCTTGAAGTACAAATATTGAGGAGCAGGAAGAATAACGCCGTGCACCCCATGGTGATGGAAAGACTCAGCCGTCTCCCCAGGAAGTTGATGCCCAGCATGTTCAAAGGATTCACTAGAAAGCAAACAACGAAGACACGTTCTGGAACCTTGGGATGCAAGTGGCACATATCAACACTGGCATGGATTTGTCCTTGTCATTTCAGAGAGAAGCAACTTTCCCCAAACCTCATGAGTATTCCAGCCAAAACCCAGTCACGTTGTGGTCAACTTCATGACTCCTTTGATATACTTTTCCCACGTGGGTCCAAGAAGGACAAGCACTGGTACCTGGGATGCTTATTATATCACATACATCTACTGTAAATTGTCAACTTCCTAGACCTATTTTAAATATTTTATACTGTTTTTCATCAAATTCAAGGTGCCATTGATTTTTAAGTACCATCATTTTATGTCTACTAAGATAGAAATAATGCTACCAATTGAAATCCAGCAAACCCTGGTAAGACACATCCCAATTTCAGAGATGTTAAAATGTGAAAAAAATGCATCTCGGAATTGATATAATACAGTGACTAAAAGCTCTGCCCCTCTAGACTTCTCGTCCCAACACTGGAGACACATTAGCATGACGAGGGGACTTGTTCAGTTCCCCTAGGCAGGAGCCATGTCACAGGGTCACACTTCTCCCCTTTAAGGCTCAATTGCAAGGATCCCGCCCCCCACCCGAAACAGAGGGACCCTACACACAGAGGGACATTTACGAGCAATTTCGCCCACGGTGCTGATGATCATAGTCTGGTAGTCGGAGGGGGCGAACATGTGGCAGTGGCAGGGGCTCTGACTCTCCGGGTCCCCCATGGTCTCCACCACCTTGGGCTTCGACCCGCAGACCAGGTCCCGCTCCAGCAGCTCGGCACTGGCCAGGATGATCCCGTAGTAGGCGAAAGAGATCCCCAGCCTGGAAGTGAGAACAGAACGGCATTGGCCAGACCTGGAGGGTGGGTAGCACCCCGAGGGGCAGGAAAACGGAGAGGGCATTCCGGGTGGGAGGCACGGAACATGGGAGGGCAGAGGGCGCAGAAAGCCCAACTCATGCGCCACACGTAACATTCACTTCAGTGTCATTTGGGAAATGGATATATGCGTTTCTGTTGGGTCTGAACCCAGGGGTGGAATTGCTGGGCCATATGGTACACGTATTTTCAGCTGTAATAGTTACCTCCAACCGGTTTTCCAAAGTAGCCATCTAACTGGAACTCTTATCAGCTGTGTATGAAAGCTCCAGTTACTTTACATCCTTCCCAACACTTGGTACAGTCTTTGATTTTGGCCATTCTCGTGGGCTGGTGGGTTTGTAATGGTATCTCGTTGGGTTTTAGTTTGCATTTCCCTGGCGACTTTAAGGCTGAGCATGTTTTGACATGTTTACTAGGTGTACATTTTTGATGAAGTGGCTGTTCAAGTCCCTCGCCTATTTCTAAACTGGGTTGTCTGTTTTTTTATTGAAAAAAATTATATATGTAATATATGCCATAATTATATATATGATTTTTGGAGCTATACATTGCAAATTTCCTCTCCCAGTTGATGGGATGCCTTCCAGACTCTTCATGCTATTTTATGGCACAGAGTTCCCAGTTTAATGTAGTGAAACTCCATCAATCTTTTACTTTGTAGTTAGCACATTTTGTGTCCGGTTTAGGAAATCTTTGCTTACTCAAGGTCACGGCTGCAGAGAAATGACTCACAGAGGGGACCACAAGAGTCTATTCCATTGAATTTGATTATTGGCGACTTCAAAGGATCAGTTTCTGCCATGTGGGGAGGGAAAAGACTCGGTTGCAAGAGGTTAGGAATTGAGCTCGTATGTTCACAAGGAAAATTTAAAAACCAGTTGTAAACAATTAGGGTTGTTTTCTCTTTTTAAAATTTCATTTATTTTTGTTGATGGTGATGGTGGTGTTAGCAGAGTAAGACATTGCTGGAGGCAATATTTGGAGTCTGTCTTGTGTTTTTCTCCCCAGTAGCACTCGGAGTAGATTTACTTAAGTGAGCTTCCCCCCATTGCCTGTTTATTTAAAGCTAGTTTTGAAATCATTCCATCCTTACCATATGACCCAGATCTGTAATGTGGTCCGTAAATACTTAGCATCCAACAGGTCTGCAAATCTTCCTCGTTTTTCCTGGGATAACGAAAAGGGGGATACAGAATACATTTAGCAGGTTAAGGATGAGCGAAGGTGTCTCCAATACTTGAGATCACAGGAAAACAAGAATAATATGGGAACATGGCAGGGTGAGATCACTCAGCTCCCATAAGTGCAACTCACCCAAACCATAGAGAATTGTTTTTAACACATTCACCTCTGCCGCTCAGTCTTTTGGGTTTTTTTAATCATCATTGGCAAGTACCAGAACTCATTGAGCTTAAGATCCTAACCCTCTCACTCTTCCTCTCCTCACCAGCACTGGCCTGGAGGTGGGAGGTACATAAAAAGTAACCATGATACTGATGGGAGATTCTTCTAAAATTAGCATTAAAATCTTGTATTAGAAAAGAATATGAGGCTCGTATGAGAAAACAATGGCATAGAAATGAGAAGGGGTAGAACGCCACAGGTTGAAGGTTGAGAAGGGGAGGAAGGAGGAAGGGGGAGAAGGGCGAGGGAGGATAGAGAATGGAGGATGGAGAAGTAAAGGGAGGAGGGAGAGAGCGGGAGAGGTTAGGTAGGAGAGGAAAGGTAGAGGAAGTAGGACATAGAGGGAGGATGGAGGAAGAAGGGTAGAAGAGGGAAAAAAAGAAGAGGGAGAGAGAATTCCTTGCTGACCACAGCGCTCCTCCGTCCTGGAGTTGCGACTCCTGGGTCTGATTCACAAAGCACACACCGAAACCGGCTGGACTCGGTCACTCATGATCATACGGCTGTTCACGGCTTTGAGTTAATTATATCTGTAGAGACTTTTTTCTTTTTGTAACCATGTTTGTTTTTTATACTATTGACAATCAAAATTTCATAGCCACTTAAAGATTATGTTCTAGTCTCTATAAAGCGTAATAGCTTAATTTAATCGCAGTTGCCTAGCAACTCATTAGTCTTCCCCACCCCCCATGCTTGCACTGTAAGATGCAATAGTCAGCGTCTTGGTAGGAAGGGAGAAGTTAGCTGATGCTGTAATAGTAGCTTCCTGGACTCTGAACCCATGAGAGCTATTTCCAAAATTCGGAAAATAAACCAGAATACTGGAATCGTTCTTAATTCTTTGGAAGCTTGCTCAGGTTTCCTGTTCCACAATCAGGTTTCGAGATATGCTTAATAATTAGGGGAAAGACTCCACAAAGCAAACTGAGAATACCTTACCAAAATACGATTGTGAGTATGGGGAAGGTTTGGGGTATTTAATCCTCATGATTTTTGCATTATTATTGAGCACACACTACCTCACATTTAAAATGCAGGCCAGATGGCAGTGGGATTAAAGGCTTTTATCATCAGGGATGTCCTGGGAAACCCATCAGGAACACCCAGAGCAACCACCTCGTGCCTGCACATAGGATACTCTGACATCACTTGTCCTACTGTGGCGGCATGACCCCAGAGAGAACGGTTTCAGTGGAGGGTGTTGGGAGGCCCGCTGCTGCTCTGACCATCTCAGACTCAGCGAGAGCCGAGTGCAGGGCAGGCTTCCCATGGCCGCGCCAGCCCTGGTAGGCTGTGAACCGGCAGCTTTCCTCCATATCTGTCAGTGTCCCTGCTTTGTACTCATTCCCCGCCTTGGTGGTGATGCCTTCTCACTCTGCCAGATGTCCAGTATCCTTGTATTCTGTCCTCTTCCTCCTCCTGTCAAAATTTGCACCAAGCCATGAATCTACACACTCACTTGCTCAAATAGCTGATTGATAAAGATCACGGGAGGCCTTGAATGCCAGGATGAGGATTCTCTGGGTTTCATCTAGTAGTGGGCAGGGAGTAAGGGGGAATTCTGATGATTCCTGAGCAAACCGGGTGGTGTGTGATGTTTGAATAATATTTGTCTAGCTGGGCGTGGCAGCTCACGCCTGTAATCCCAGCACTTTGGGAGGCCAAGGCAAGAGGATCACTTGAGCCCAGGAGTTGGAGACCTGCCTGAGCAACATAGAGAGACCCCATCTCTACAAAAAATAAGAAAAATTAGCTGGGTGTGGTGGGGTGCACCTGTAGTCCCAGATACTTGGGAGGCTGAGGTGGGAGGATTATATTAACCCAGGAGTTTGAGGTTGCAGTGAGCCTGCAACTCTAGCCTGGGTGACAGAACAAGACTCTGTCTCAAAACAAAACAAAAAACCACCAGAATAAATATTCTGACAGTGTTGTGCTGGGTAAAATCACAAGGGCACGAGGCAAGGAAGTGGCTGTGTGAAAGGAGGAGACTGGATATAAAACATATGAAAGATGCGGAAGCACCATGGGACCTGGCAGCTGACGGGACACGGTGGCTGGGATGGGCTGGAGTGAGCCAAAAGGGTCCCCACAGAGCGAGACAAGCATTAAATAAGAGCTGGTTGGGGACTCAAAGTGAAATAAGCCAGGCACAAATATCACCAATTCCATTACATGCAATATCAAGAATAGGCAAATTCATAGAGACAGAAAGTAGAGAAAGTAGAGTGGAGGGTACCAAGGGCTGGGGGAGTTATTGCCTCATGGGCACAGAGTTTCTGTTTGGAAGGTTGAAAAATTCTGAAAGTAGATAGTAGTGATGGTTACACACATTTTGAATGTATTTAATGCCACTGAATCGTATACTTAAAAATGGTTAAAATGGTCAATTTTATGTTATGTGTGTTTTGCCACAGTAGAATGAACGAAAAGACTAGAAAGAAGGAAACAAAGCTGGCTGGAGGAGGAAAATGAGGAGTTTTGTTTTAAACATGGTAAGTTTGCAGTGTATGCGCTTGTCAGTTTCACGAATAAACATCCTAAACCCCATCCAGCGGGGGATGTAGGCAGAGGCCAGGTCTGAATACTAGGAGGTAGTTAAGTCCTGCAGTTAAAGTTTATATCTCCTGCGTTCCCAGATGTTCCCAATTCTTACATTAAGGATGATTCTTGCTTTCCCCCAGAGAAATGGCTTCTTCAACCAGTTCACAAGGAATCCGATTAGAATAGGTGACATTTAGCAATCAAGAAATGGGCATATACTGTTGATAACAGGGCTATGAAGTTATAAAACTATTTCAGAGAACAAGTATGAAAATAAATGAGCCACACAGCACAGATAATAAAAGGGATGAACAAGAAAGAATGTATATTAATTTTTAAAATTCCATTTATAAAAGAATTTTTTTTTAATGAAGTGGATAGGAATACATTTTACAAGAAATGTGCGGGACTTATATAAGTAGCTATAAAAGCTGCTGAGAAACAAAGACTTGAATAAATGGTGAAATATATTTGTAGCAGAACAGGAATACTCAATATTATAAAGCTGTTGATTCTCTCTATATTAGCCTATAACATCAACAAAATCCCAATTAAACTCTCATGGAATTTTTTTGATGGGACAATGTGAGCAGATCTTGATAAAGTGACTCCAAAATTGTTCCAGAAAAATAGGACTGAGAAAATAGCTTGGGAAATACTGAAAAAGATGTTTGGCCAGGAGAATTTACTCTATCAGACATGGAAAATGTATTACAAAATACTGTAATTAAAACAGTTATATCAGACCAACAATAGACCTGTCTATCCTTTCCCCAATAATTTGAAATGTTCTCTTTATCATATAATAAATCCCCACATATGGGGTAAAGGCAATATATGTAAACTAAACATTTGTACTCCCATAATATGCTGAAATAATAAAAATAAAAATAAAACAATAATAACACACATGGATTAATTACTATTTTAAGATTATCTGTAATAAACCAACTCTTTTTCAACACTTTGGGACCTCAATTGTTTCTAATAAATTCATGTATTTATAGAAAAAAAAATAAAATAAATCCCATATATTTGAATCTACAAATTAGAACAGAATATTCAAAAATACATTCAAATTTTTAAAAAATTGGCATAACTGGTTTGCCATTTGCATATGACAAAGCTAGATCTGTACCATGTTTCCTATACCCAATTAAACCCAGAGAGATCCAACATTTAAAGATTAAGAATAAAACCAAATTAACCCAATAGAAAGGAGAGGGATACAAGAAATCACTGGTGATAAAGACTAAGTTTGGAAACCAACAATAAAAAAAGACAGTACTGAAAATGTTAACAAAACTAAATAAATACTAGCTTTAAAATAAAGACTAATTTAGGGACACTTACAAATGAAGTGAAACAAATATTAGTCAAAAAAGATTTGGAAGATCATAATCATAAATACCATATTTAAGGTACTTGTATTGTCCAAAAGATAGATAAAGGTACCAAATCATATTAGATATTATGTGTGTTTGTAATATTTAAGGGCTACCTCCATAATAAAAGAAATAGAGTACATAAATTCCAAGCCAATAAAAGGAAATATAGGGGAGGGAGAAGCAAACTCAATCTAATACAAGTTAGAAAAGGGAAAAATGAAAGCCCTGGTTAAGAAGAAATACAAAGTAAGTGACACAAGTCAAAATATGCCAGTAATCACAATAGATGTAAATGGATCAAACTCATTAAAAAGCACAGAATATCAGATTGAGTGGGGAAAAAAACCAATTATAGACTTATAAAAATACATTTAAATCTAAGCAATACACAATGGTTAAAAATAAAGGGCTGATTGGGAATGATAGTAAGAGGAGTGAAAATCAAAATTAAAAAAAGAAAAGGCTGGGAAAAATGTACAAGGAAAATACTAACCAAAGCTACTTTCAATATATTAACATGGAAGAAAATAGAATCTAAGGCTCAAAACCACATAAGGATAAAGAAACACTCCAAATAATAAGACTAATCTATGAACAAAATAAGTCAACTATATACTAGGATGCAATGGCAAGACAGCCTCAAAAAATATTAAACTGCTAGGCCTATAAAGAGAAATGGACAAAGTCATCATCTTATTGAAAAACTATCAGTTCAAGAGGTAAAATCTAGTAGAAGTGTCAAATATTTATACAGCACAATTAGCAATATGTATACTCAATGAGAACACATTCTTATTAAACATTCATGGAACATTAACAAAAATCACTATGTAGAGCACAAAGGAAAGCCTCAAAAAGTTCCACATAATTGATAACATCCTCTGACCAAAATACAATTAAATTAGAAACAAATATAAAAGATAGCTAGCATAACTTGATGGTTAAAGAGAACCAAATAAATTACAAAATAGAAGTAAAAATAAAATTATAGCAAGACTTGACAAATGTAGCTAAATTATTAAAAATCGAAAGTATTGAAAATACTGAACTCAATATGCTAGAAAAAATATCAAAGAAAACAGAAGGAAAAAGAGTAGGTATTAGATAACCAAAAATATCAATAAAGAGAATTGACCAAAGAAAAAGCTTATTCTTTGAAGTCTCATAAAAAATAGACAAACCTCTAGTAGGTTAGACCTCAAAAAAGGAGACAGGGCACAAATAAACAGTATTGGAAATAAAAAGGGCAAATACTTACATTAGATTTTTAAAACTAAGAACATTGGGAAATATTTTATATCAATAAATTTGAAAATCTACATGAATCAATTTTCTTTAAAATGAATATATATCAAAAATTTGTTCAATCAAAAGTATTAAACAAAAGTAGACTATAAACTATAAAAAAATTGAATCATAGTTTTAAAAAACTCCTCTGCCCAGGATGTGGAGAAATTGGACCCCTTGTACATTCTTGGTGGGAATGTAAAATGGTACAGCTGCTGTGGAAAATGATATGGTGATGCCTTAAAAATTAGACAAAGAATGATCATATCCAGCAATCCCATGTCTGGGTATATATCCAAAAGAATTGAAAGCAGGGTCTTTAAGAGGTATCTGGTCACCTGTGTTCATAGCAGCGTTATTCACAATAGCTAAACAGTGGAAGCAACCCAAATGACCATGAACAGACAAACACATAAGCAAAACGTGGTATATACACACAGTGGAATATTATTCAGCCTAAAAAAGGAGAAAATTCTGACATATGCTACAACATGGATGAACCACAAAGACATTATGCTAAGTGAAATTAACCAGCCACAAAAAGGCAAATACTACATGATCCCACTTACAAGAGGTACCTGCAGCAGTCAGTTTTATGGAGCCAAAAAAAAAAAAAAATAGAATGGTAGTTTCTAGAGGTCGGGGAAGGAGGGATCAGAGTTTTTGTTTAATGGTATAGAATTTCAGTTTTGTAAGACAAAAGAGTTCTGGAAATGGACGGTGGTTGTGGTGGCACAACAATGTAAATGTACTCAATGTCACCAAACTGTATGCTGAAAAATTATTAAGGTGGTAAATTTTATGTATATTTCACCACAATAAAAACAGCTTTATTTAAGAAAAAAAAACCCACCACCACCCTCTGCTCAACAGTGTGTATCTCTCCTCCACCCAGCCTCCCCCCAAATAGGTATCAGGTCAAACTGATTTGTAGGCAAATTTTTACCAAACATTCAAGGAGATTAAATTTCTATCTTATATCAACTATCTCAGAGATGTGAAAAAAAATTGTATAATGAGGTTTATAAAAATAAGACAAGGCCAGTACAAGAAAATAAAATTAAAAAACAATCTCTCACCTATAAGCAATGATGCCAAATCATGTGATTAGCTCTGCAAGGTAGATGTATTGTTCCCATTTCATTGACAAGAAAAAAATGAAGATGAGCCACTTACCAAGGTCCCACGGCTCAGAGTGGGGCTGCACGGGGGAGTCTGCACTCACCAGGACGGGCTCCACCAGCGTGCCCTCCGGCATGGCCGAGCGGTTCATCCTGGCGATGCTCTCCAAAGTGGCCAGGGCAGCCTGGGTGTTCCCGGTGGAGACATTGAACCGAGCAGACTCAGGAATAAACTGGGCACAGATTACAAAGACATCAGAGTGGCGACTGCTGTCGGGCCAGGGCTGTGACTGTTACTGCTCCAGCTACTCTACGGTCCGGAGACTGGAAAAGTATGAGCCAGCTGAAAGGCGTACAGCATAGCAGGCATTCTGCTGAATTCGGAGAATTGTTTCATTTGAAACAAAAAAGGTCTTGTTCCCCTTATAGTCCTACCTGGGATGACAATGAGCTGATACACTGAGCTTTGCACCGGTAGGGCCGACCTTGTTAACACAATGAAATTCTTACATCCAGTTGGAAAATACCTGCTGCCCCAACCCCCCAGCCCTGGCCCCTCCCAGGAGGCCCAGGACCTCCCCACCATGCAACACCCCAAAGGATGACAATAGCAGGGAGCTCAAACCCCACATGGTAGAGGATCAGTCCTATTGAGGCTCTCAACCCACTGACAGTTGAGTATTTCAGAATTACATGCAGAAAGCAATATGGACTTCCGCTCGGACCTCTCCCTGTCTCTCATACCTCGTCCAATCAAGGCTGTTGGTTCTTCCTCAGGAAAGCATCTCCCTGCCCTGCATTCCCATGGCCAGTGGGAAGTTCAGGTCCCCTCCTGGGATTATTCTGACACTTGTGACTGATTTTCCAGCTTCTTCCCTATTTCCTCACGCGCAGCCTCCACACAGCTCCCAGCCTGCAGTCCCTTCCACAGTGAGAAGTCCCCTTCTTAAATACCTCCACAATACCCTCCCCTTAATCACAGTCCCTTTCTAAATACCTCCAGCAACCCTGGTCTTCCCAGCCTGCCTCCTACCAGCACCTCCCAGCCATCCCCCGAAACACGTTCTGCATTTTCACGTCTTCATGACCGGCCTGCCCAGATACCTGTTCCACCCTCTCTGGCCAGCCAAAGGCCATCTGCCCCTTTCCCCAAGGCCCAAATCCAACAGCACCTCCCAGCTGAAATAAATCGCCCTCACCTCTGAGCATCCACGAGCTTTAGCTGTTACAGCACCTACCCCAGTCTAGTTAGTACTATCATGTTTTTGCATTCATCTCTCTCACTCTTGCCGATTGGCTAGGGGCTTCTGGATAGTAAAAACTCTGTCTTAGGCATCTTTTCCACCTTGGAATATAGTATTGAGCCTGGTACATATTCAATGTGAATTAAATGGGAAGATCAAGAGTCAAAATAGTAATTTTTAAAAAAGTAATAATATAGTTCAATAGCTCACACACATTGAGCACTATGTTGCAGGTACTACATGAAGAGAGTTTTACATGTTATTTTACTCAGTCTTTGCAACAGTCCCATGAGATACGCCCTACTCATTAGGCGTGAAGGGGTGGGCTGACTTGTCCAGGGCAGTGGAGCCAGGACTCTGGTCCAGAAAGTCCAGCTCCAGAGCCAAGAGGCCACGCTGCCTCCCTAGAGGCAAATCTAGGGCTGAAACCAAAGGATGAAGTTAAAATGTTGGAATTTCATTTAGATTTAAGAAAATACATCAATTACTCAATTATAGATTTCAGGTTCTAGGCTTGGAAACAACTCACATAGATCGGATTGTAAGGTCGTAGTTGATCCTAAGCCCAGAAGAATCCAACTGTGGCATACATCTGGCTGGGAAGCAACGAGTCTTAGGCTACATCGAGAGAGGCAGCTGTTCTGCCCACAGGAAGCGACAGGCCGGCTAAGCCGCTGGGCCCAGAGCACCGGGGGGCTGGGTGCGATGCTGAGCAACAGTTCACTGCACAGAGACACCGGCCAAGCGGGCCTGCCCAGAAGAAAACGGGCAGGGCTCTGGGACCAAATGTCTTGAAAAAGACTCGAAGGTAAGGACCTTGCTTCATTTAGAGAAGGAATGGCGTGGTCAGACACAGAGTCTTAAATGTTTAAAGGGATGGCACGGTGAGAAGAGCGATCTCTGGTTTTCCAGAGGAGTAGTAGGGCTTGCACGTAAACTTCTAAGGAGAAAATTCTGCTTAACCTAAGAAAGGCCTTCCTGACAAGGGCTGCTGGGAGACGGGATACACCGTGAAGTCTGTACAGAGTCACATGCCCGAAGCTGGGCGTGTTCTGGCAGAGACCCGCTGCTACCGCGATGCCCGCATGGGCCGAGGTTCAGAATAAATGACCACCAAGGACGCTTAGGATTCTGAAATTCTTCACTCTAGGAGGCCGAGGCGGGCGGATCGCTCAAGGTCAGGAGTTCGAAACCAG
>VBSM01003176.1:8363137-8374347 GCA_008086735.1 Cheirogaleus medius | reverse complement strand
AAAAAAAAAAAAAAAAAAAAAAAGATTCTGAAATTCTTTGATTCCATAGGGTAGTGAAACAAAGAAAACAGACCCTGCTCCACTCAGCCAATCCTGCCTTTGAACAACAAGTAGAATTCCACTAGAAACCAAGGAAGGTGATGATTCTGCCGTGGGGCAGCTTGCAGACGAGTGGGTGAGCAGAAGACCCGCTAGCAGGACCGCGGTGGCCTGAGAACATATCAATAGCATCTAACGGGAGAGTGTTGAAGGTTAGGGAGGCGTCAGAGAAAAACCCCAGGAGTAAGGGACGATGGGACAGGCTGAAGGAGGTGAGGGCTGCAAGCGGGTCGAGACGGACTTTCCAATAAAGGGGTGGACGTGAGAAAGATATCTGTGGGACAAAAAGGCCACATGGCTGGCAGGTGGGCAGGACAGGAGGAGCCAGGAGTGCTCACTCACCTTGAAGGCCACGATGAGGATGATGCCCGGAATGGAGGCCACTCGGATGAGCCAGTGCCACCCGATGCTGGGGACGACCACAGAGGCCAGGCCGATGATGAGCAGGGAGCCAGCCAGCCAGAACACCTGGGCAGGGGGAGGGAAGGTCACAGTCCGCCGGTCCAGAGCGGGGAGCCTTTGCTCCTGGGAGCCACCTCGCCCAGCGCTGTGCTGGGGGGGGGGGGCGGGCACCATTGCCCCATTGGTCGGGATTAGAACAAACCTGAGCCTTAGCCTGAGAATCATTCACCTGCCTGAAGGTGGGGAGTAAATGACAACTCCATTCTACTGTACGGAGATGGAGAAAGATAATGGACATTTTGGGGATGCTAATTAAGGGGTGATTATTCTATTGCTAAAGAATTCTATTACATAAAAACAAATAAGATCGTTTCAGAAACCAATTAGGGCAGGATGCAGTGGCTCACACCTGTCATCCCAGCATTTTGGGAGGTTGAGATGGGAGGATCACTTGAGGCCAGGAATTCAAGACCAGCCTGGGCAACATAGCAAGACTCCATCTCTACAAAAAATTTAAAAATTAGCTGGGCATGGTGGTGTGTGCCTGTAGTCCTGGAATTTTCGGAGGCTGAGGTGGGAGGATCACTAGAGCCCAGGAGTTCAAGGCTGCAATGAGCTATGATGGTGCCATTGCACTCCAGCCTGGGAGACAGAGAGAAGCCACTGCATTAGACCAGGTAACAGGTGAAATGGCACTGAATATGATTTTAGTGAAATGATTTTAAAAGGATTTTACTAAATTTTTTTAATGGACACATTTGAGACGTACTAATTGTACAAAAAAAATTTTTGTGCTAAGGATTTGGCACACGTTTTGGAGACACAGGTGACAGGGTTTGCTGGTGGGACATGCGGATTGAGGGTCCAACAAGAGGGGCTGAATCAGCAGGGCTAGTGATTTAGGGATGAAGGGCAGGGAGGGTCCGGGATGGCGGAGTTCGTGGCTTAGATGACTGAGAGGACAGTGTCCACTATTAACTGACAGTGGAAACACAGAAATAAGAGGATTCAGGGGAAGATGAAGGGATTAGTTCTGAGTTTCTTGTATTTGTAAGACATTCAAGTGACCATCAGGTCACTGGCTGCCTGGGTCTGAAGTTTAAGGAGATGTTCTTTGCTGTGGATAAAGATGTGGGCGTCACAGATACATAGATGGCTAAAACCATGGAGTAGACTAGATAATCCCAGTCCTGGAAAGGACTCGAGAGCAAGAGACATAACCAGGAAGCAGGTCAAGGTGTGAGGGACGGGGACAAGAGAGATGCCCCTGGGTGAGCTTGAGCAGGACCGTGCTCAACGAATAACACCAACTGCAGAATCCAAACAGTAAGTGTTGAAAGTGTGTGCCTCCACCTCAAAGATCAGAAGAAGAGAGCTGGGAGGGACACAGAGTTAGTATGCAGTGCTTGTGAGGTTTTTATTCTTTTCGTTGCCCTAGTTCAGCAACAGCAGCGAAGTATTCTCCTACTGCTTTATCTATTGGTGAATACATAACACTTCGGTGGGAAGGGTCATCTTTTCCCCAGTCCTGAAAGGTCAGGGCTCTTGGATAATCACAGATGGTATAGGGCACCTCCACTGGCATGTCTTCTGGATTCCAAACCTCTAATGGATGGCCAGCAGGGGCCTGAGGAGGCCCTGGGGGTGCCCCAGTACTGTCACCTGAATAGACAGGTCAGTGGGAGGCAGCAGTCATGGCACGGTCCCCTCAGGCACAAGCTGATTCCGGACTTGCAAACATCAGAGCCTTGCAGGGAGGAAGGGCACCCTAAGGGGTAGTAGCTGGGACCCGCCACTGAAGAGAAAGTTTCTCCCAGATGCATTCCTGGGCTTCTGTCATTCCCATGAAACCAGTCACTGGAGTATTTCCTGGTTACTGAGTTCCAAATGGCACTGTTGGATGGCAGAGATCTGGGCTCAGAAAACCTTGGCATTGGACCTCTGGCTTCGAGCATTCCCAGTGCTCGCTGGCTGGTGCCAAGTAACAGTCAGCATATTAACCAGAGGACAACCAACCAGAAGAAAAAGTATGTACAGGCACACCTCATTCTATTGTGTTTCATGGACACTGCAAGTTTTGGTTCCCCCCAACACACGCACACGCACACGCACACACACACACACACACACAGATTGAAGGTTTGTGGCAACCTCACATGGAGCAAGTCTATTGGTGCCATTTGTTTTCCCAATAGTATGTGCTCATTTCATGTCTCTGTGTCACATTTTGGTAATTTTCACAAGGTTTCAAACTTTTTCATTTTTATATCTGTTGTGATCAGTGATCGTTGGTAGTACTATCATAATTGTTTGGGGGCAGTACAAATGGCACCCACATAAGATGGCAAATTTAAAAATGATAAACCTGTGTGTTCCAACTGCTCCACCAACCAGCCACTTCCCCCCTCTTTCCCTCTCCTTGGGCCTCCCTATACCCCGAGATGCAACAATATTGAAATTAGGCCAATTAATGACCCTATAGTGGCCTCTCAGTGTTAAAGTAAAAGGATCCCACATCTCTCACTTTAAATCCAAAGCTAGAAATGATTAAGCTCAGTGAGGAAAGAACATGGAAAACTGAGATAGGGCAAAAGCGAGGCCTCTTGTGCCAAATCGTTAGCCAAGTTATGAATGCAAAGAAAAAGTTCACCCAAATTTCAGCAACCATCACCTTGATCAGTCAGCAGCCATTGACATCAAGGCAAGACCCTCCCCCAGCAAAAAGATTATTACCTGCTAAAGACTCAGATGATCTTTAGCATTTTTTAGCAATAAAGTATTTCTAAATTAAGGTGTGTACCTTTTTCTAGACACAATGCTATTGCATAGTATGGGTAAACATAACATAGTATGGGTAAACATAACAGTATGGGTAAACATAACTTTTATATACACCAGGAAACCAAAACATTTGTGTCACTTGCTTTTGTGATATTTTCTTTATTTCAGTGATCTGGAACCAAACCTGAAATATCTCTGAGGTATACCTGTATGTACGTAATATCCTATCGAATGCAGAAGACTTGGTAGAACTTTTGTTTTACCTTACCTGTGACAAGGGTAGCATGTAGCCTCGATATTTTGTGGGCAAAAATTCAGTCTTTATGATTAGCCTGAAGAAGAAGAAGGAAAAAAAAATCATAATAGTTTTTATAAAACCAAATAATCTTTTTAAAAACAATTATAATTCTTCTTGTCACAGGAATAAAGAGTTCAAAAACTTAGAAGTTTATCATACATGAGCATATAATTGTTAGTTAGCATACACATAAGGGAACAGTAAAAAGTAAATTTTCCACTGCTGATCTGTTTACATTTTTACTCTCAAAGTTATTTTAAACCTTCTACCACTTAAGAGATATTAGCTGTATCTTTTTTTTTGCCAAGAGAAGCATTGACAAATGTTTTCCAAAGCCTGATTCTCTATTCTAAAACATACTTGGGAAATTAAAATACACCCAAGAGACGGTAAATTGTTTTCCCAACTAATGATGGCAGTCAAAGCACAGGTTTCTAATTAAGTACACATTAATTTTGTGACTAGAAGAATGAATGGAATCATATTCCATCAGTTTCCTAATTGCTCTTCTCTGTTGCTGTTATTAGGCAGGGTTTGGGAGTTTTAATGTATTTATTGGCTATTTGCTGAGGGATATTTTAAAATTCTACTTAGCTTCCACTCCTGTAGGGCTCCAAGGCTCAAAGCTTAACTTATGCCCCAGGGAAGAACAATTCTTTTCCTAACACACCAAGGCAGTAATTAGGTGCTTTGACATCTAATATATTTTAAGGATAACTTACTCCAAGGCACCCAGGAGAGAATCACCTGGTCCTGTTAATTTAAGGGAGGCTCCCAAGGACCAGAACATTTAGCAGAACAACTTTCATCCCCATGCACGATAAGATCCTACACACTTACCCAGACAAGTGGCACCATGTCTGTTTCAATACAACCTACCCTGCTTGGCAAATTCACTTCGGCCCTGTCTTAAGTCGTAGCGTCATGATACTTTAAACTGGTTATTCCTAATGTTAACAGGTGCTTATGGCCAAACTAAACTCTTCCAACAGATTCTCAAGAAATGAACAAATTGTGTTTGTGCTGACACTTTTGTTACCTACCTAATATGGCACTTTTTCTTAGTATTTAGACTCACAAAATATTATTCATCTAGAAAATAATGTTTAGCCTTAGGAACAAAAGAACTAACACATGCTCAGTCTAGCATTCTGCTCACCTCACCATTGAGCATCGATGATTTTGGGGAGCAAATTGCTCCTAGTGGAGCAATAAATAAGCAGCCGTCGCTAACAAACAAAAAGCTCAAAATGGGTTAGCACAAGTGAGGCCTACAAATTCGCAATCTAGCGATGCTGTTGGCCCACTAAGCACAGCGTTATGTGTAAGTTGCTGCAAGGGAACACATTATCCTCTCGGGGTCCTCTGGGTGAAATCTTTACCCTTGTGCATGGCCGGACACACCACAGCCCACCATCGTCCGCAGGAAGACAAACCAGACGTACGAGGGAGCGAAAGAGGTCAGCAGGGAGAAATAGGCTCCCCACAGGAACGAGATCAGCAAGATCTGAAGCGACAGAAGAGGACTTGTTAATGGACCTGCCTCAGTGAGGGAAGGGAGAAAACCCACCTTCTGAAGCCGATTCTTAGCTTCCATCCAGATGTTTGCTGCTGTGGGGAGCTAGTCTATCGCAAGCTCATGGGTCTCTCACAATCAAACAATACAACTCATACCATTCCATTGTCTGAAAGCCCAGACGTGCCACATTTGAACCATTCTTTAAAACAACCCTACTGCGCCCACCCTCCCAGGAGGCAGGGACCCGAACTTGTACATCAGAAAGCAAAAACACGCCCAGCCCACTCTCAAGGCTGTTAGGAGTATAATAATACACGGTGTTGAAATAAGTATGAGGAGAAAATTTAAGGTATTTGCTTTTTCTCTAATTATAAGAACAATATAAGTTTGTAGTAGATAAAATAGAAGAAAAAATAAAAGGTTAAAAATATGGAAATCACCCTGGACTGCCCAACCCAGAGAAAATATTTTGTGTGTGTGTGTGTGTGAGACAGGGTCTCACTCTGTCGCACAGGCTAGAGTGCAGTGGCATCGTCATAGCTCACAGCAACCTCAACTCCTGCCTCAGCCTCCCGAGTAACTGGGACTACGGGACTACAAGAGTGTGCCACCACACCCAGCAAGTTTTAAATTTTTTTTTTTATAGAGACTGGTCTCAAATTTCTGACCTCAATGATCCTCCAGCCTCAGCTTCCCAAAGTGCCTGGATTATAGGTACGAACCACCACGCCCAGTGGGAAAACAACATTTTAATGGCTGTAAAATATTCCAGTGGAAAAATGTACTTTAATACATGTAATATAATACATAAACCTTTCCCCTATTGTTGAATGCTGAGGTTATTTCAAATCTTCTCATTCAAATAAGTTATGATGCTATTTATGCATACATTGTTGCATCTTCTCTTTTAACCTCAGTAGATTTCTGGAAGATAAATTGTCAGCTTAGCAGAATAGATATTTTCAAGGTTCTTGATTCATACTGCCAAGATGATGGTCAGAAAAATTATACCAATAGGATATAATGATATAATATAATGATATATAATATTATATACATATGACACATAATGATATAATAAAAATAGGATACAATGAGGCTGTCTATATACTTGCAAGGCATGAAAATGTCTGTTTCTGCAGTGCAGGATTTTTTGAGAAAAGAAGATTTCCTTATGGATTTGATGTTTGATATGGATTTGATAGCTCCTATGCTTTAATGTTTTTCAAGGTTTCTTAACCATTTGCTTTTCTTCTTTGATAAGATGCCTTTTTGTGCACTTTTTCTTTTGAGACACTTGTGTTCTCATCCTAACTTACAGGCAGCTATGATATTTATTTTATGTGCTTTAAAGCACACAGCCTATTCTATTAATGTTTTCCTTTGAGGTTTCTCTTTGTGTTTATGTTTAGAGAGGCCTTCTTCACCAGAAATCAAACAAGAGCAAGAGAGACCCGGGTTTGTAATCAGAAGACATAATTTATGTCTTGATGTTTTATCTTAGTAGGTGTCTGACCTTGAGCAAGTAGCTTAGTTTCAAAGCTATACCAAAGTTAACTAATGTGTAGCTGCTTATGTTTATACCTGCAAATTCCCTTTCTAATGTTTTAGCTATGCACCTCCATCAGCTTGAGAAAGTGAAGTGGCTCAGAGCAGTCTGAGGAATGTGAGGTTTGGAAATTTATCAGGCCCAGGGAGACATGAGCGTGAGACTTCAGTCATGTTCCCTGCACTGGGGCCTGGGGGTAATTGTTTAAAGGGCACTTTGTTTTTTCTTTCTTTCCCTGTAGTTTCCAGACTAGCTCATAAATTATCCAAAATGTTGCATAATGTGACCCTCACCCTTTGTCTTCATGTTCCTGGAATCTGTGATACAAAGAACAATGTATAGTCAGTTGATAGCTTAAGTTACCTTAATGAACCAATGTGGATTCTTGGTCAACAACTTAGGAACTGCCCCCAGGCTTCTTGCCCACTCCCCTTTAAAGACCGCTGCTAACTGGAGCATGTATTCAGGGCAACTTGAATCTATGACTCCTGGGCTGTGGTCCTCAACGTTGGCCCAAATAAACTCCCTGCTTATATTAATTTTGACTCAGTTTATTCCTTTAGGTCACGATTTACAGTTTGAAAAATAAGCCCAGATGAAATCTGTATCTACCTTCCTTTCAGTTGAGGTCTAGATTTTATCTGGGCTTCTTCAAACTCTCTCTTCCCTTTAAGAGTGAGGAGGGCTTTTGTTTCTGTCTCTGGACAGGAGATTCAGGCAAAGAGATCTGCAGAGAACTTCTGCCTTCTCCGTGGCTGCCTCACAGCAGGAGGTTTGGGTTACAGAACTGGCAGTCAGTCTAGCACTGGCGGTTTTACTTTTTTTGGCCTAACATTATATAGCCTCCTTTTAAAATTGCAGCTGTTTCCTACTGCTTGTCATTTATTTTTTGGTGTGTGTGTGGGGGTTCTTCTGGTAAGGACTGGAAAACCTGCTAGACAAATTCTAAAAGAGCTGTAAGACTTACTGCTTGTAATTTGGACTTATCTTTTCATATGTGACCAGTTCCTGCCATTTTCAAACCGAAAGGTACATGAGGGTCCCTGGAAGTTAAGAGACACTTGCTCCCTCCAAACCTTGTTGGGTGCTCTAGGGGACAAGAGGCTTTACAGAGGTGCCAGGACATTTGTCCACGGTGTATAACAGTCTCATAGGGCCTCCCTGCAAGAAGAATGTTTACAGGGACTTTTGGCTCAGCCAGAAGATGCACATAAGGGTTGGGTACCTGACACCTTAACAATCTGCCAATACAAGATGATCAGAGATTCTGAGGCACATAAAAGAGCAATTTGTGATTCACTGGTGACTCTTCAAGGAGTGACACTCATCACAGCATACTCCAACCTGATATACTGTCCCAGCATTGGTCATTTTTGAAAAGGAATTTCTAAAATTATGGGAAACTACTTGTCAAAAACTGAACTTTCCTTTAAGGGACAACCCACCTTGGAAACACCAGCTGGATTTGTAGGTGTCATAACATCTACGGGACTCTACCTTGTAAATACCTAAGTAAATAGACTCCCATGACGCAAGATGACCTCAAATCACAATGGCCAAAATGGGGGTCTTCTGGAATTCCTGAATTAATATGTTTGTGTGCAGAATTAGGGGGAAACAAACAGGTCTTAGAACCAGACAAATTGAATGGGAGGCCTACTTTCAGTGGTATCTAGAAGTTTCTAAGAGAGGTACAGGAAAAACTGCTTACCTCCAGGAGGTAAACAAAATTGTCAGAGACTATTTCAGAACTAAAGAAAACCTTGGAAATCTCTTCTCTTTCCTCTGCTCGTCTGTTTCGTTCTTCTACACCTTTATGTCTACTTTAGTCCAAACTTCCACCCCCATCCTCGGCCATGGGAGGAGGCTGAAAAAAAAAATCACAGAGCATCCTTCTAACTGCCCCTTTCAGAGTAAAACATGTGACAGGAAGAGGAGAACCAGCATCTGTGTATATAATCGTGAACCAAAACCGAACTTAAAAATATTGTAAAGGATTTTCCAGACCCAACTAAAAACCCCATAGGATTTGCAAAGGAATTTGATTTGAATGTCTGAACTTATGACCCCAGATATTCTGACCTCTATCAGTTAGTCCACAGTGGTATATGAATGGCTAAAAAAGGCAAATTGAAATAATCCTTTAGAGGCTTTTAATAAAAATAGTATGGAAGACCAAGAGTGAATTTGCAACTTGGCAAAAGTGCTTCACGATGCTATACCACAAATATTTCCCCAAAAAATTTATCGAAGATCCGACAATGAACAAAAACCAGGTGAACTTGCCCTCAATTATTTTAGTTATTATTATTAATTATTAATAGTTTGAAAAAACTTTCAAATAATATTCCAGTTTTGGCAGCTGTGAGTTCTTCAAAACCATCCAAATGATACCCTTTTAAACTCTACCTTCCTCAAGGAACCAGATAAAGACCTACTCACTTTAGTTAAGAGACATCAAATTAACTTTAGGGCAACAATCCGGATTTATGAACTTGTCAATCGGGCCCAGGGGGTCTCTAAAACTCTCCAAAAGAAAGAAAAATAAGGCCTCTAAAGTCAGGAGCTTGCAGTTCCAGCAGCTGACAAGCCAGATCAAACCACTGAAGAGGGAAACAACCTCGAAGGACCAAAGAGGAGTCTGCTTCTATTGCAAGACACAAGATCATCTTTAAAAAGATTGCAAAAACCATAAACGGCTACGAGAGAGGAAAACCACTACAAGAGAAATAGGGCTGCCCCAAGAAATGCAACCAGCCTTTTCCATTTCTCCTTACTGACACTTCTCCTAGGTGGATGTCCTGACAGATGGGAGAACAGACTCATGCCCTCGCTTGGCAGAGCCATCCTTTCTGTTCTCAACCCCACTATGTTAGGCTACCTCTGAGTAACAAAACCATTCAAATGGTGGGGTATGTGAGCAGTCCATGAATGTTCAGAAGTCCCAACCTTTAAAATTTCAAATAGAGCCACTCTGCAGTGCTTAATCCTTTTTGCTTCTTCCTTCACCTCCTAAACACCATCTTGGTAGAGACATCTAGAGCTCCGTAACACATGCATCTCCTTCTCTCAAACTCCATATCCGGACTGCAGGGGACCAGGTGTGTGGACAGGTACCTCGGGAAGAGATGAGAGATCAAGACACAGGCCTGGGCTCACACCTGTAATCCTAGCACTCTGGGAGGCCGAGGTGGGAGGATTGCTTGAGGTCAGGGGTTCAAGACCAGCCTCAGCAAAAGTGAGAACTTGTCTCTACTAAAAATATAAAAATTAGCCGGGTGTCATGGCATGTGCCTGTAGTCCCAGCTACTCGGGAGGCTGAGGCAGGAGGATCACTTGAGCCCAGGAGTTTGAGGTTACAGTGAGCTATGATCACACCACTGCACTCTACCCAGGGTGACAGAGCGAGAGTCAAAGACAAATTGTCAGCTTAGCAGAATAGATATTTTCAAGGTTCTTAATTCATACTGCTAAGATGATGGTCAGAAAAATTATACCAATAGGGTATGATGATATAATGATATATAATATTATATACATATGATACAGAATGATATAATAAAAATAGGATACAATGAGGCTGTCTATATACTTGCAAGGCATGAAAATGTCTGTTTCTGCAGTGCAGGTTTTTTGAGAAAAGAAAATTTCCTTATGGATTTGATGTTTGATATGGATTTGATAACTCCTATGCTTTAATGTTTTTTCAAGGTTTCTTGACCATTTGCTTTTCTTCTTTGATAAGATGCCTTTTTGTGCACTTTTTCTTTTTAGACACTTGTGTTCTCTTCCTAATTTACAGGCAGCTATGATATGTCTCAAAAAAACGAAAAGAAAAGAAAAGACAAGACACAAGACAGGAATTCAAAAATGTGCTGTCAGGGAAGGAAATTGCCGCATTTTCTATTATCGGTATTGACAGGGAAATGCCCACTAACGAGAAACAGTGGTAAGAATGCCACAGAAAATTCCAAGTCACACCGCGGGGCCTGACCTACCTTCCAGCGGCCGTATCTGTCAGCCAGGAGGCCAAAGAGGATGCTGGAAACCATGTAGCCAAAAAACACCATCTACGGGTGGGAGCGAGACAAAGTGGTTCTCTAAGCGTTTTCAGAAGATGTTCATTTGCCACATTAGCCATTCATCCATCTTCACTAAAAGTAGATTGAAAATATGTGGGAGGTAAAAGCTAACTTTGTAAAGGGTTTCACGAAGCCCTGGCCCCTAGGAGGTGTTTATGCTTCTTGTTCGATGATCTCACACCTTGAAGACCTTGCCACCAGGTGGAAACGAGGGTCCACGGAGCAGGTAACCTCCTTCCTTTGAACCCAGGGGATGGCTTCCACTCCACTCGGGTGTGAAATTGTGAATTTCCATTATAATTTTTTAAATTTTCTGTTCGTTCACGCTCTGCCTTATTCCCTACACAAGTTGAGGCCACAGAAGCAGTCTTCATGTTGTTACAAGTAAACAAACTTTGAACACCAAAACCATTCACTTTAAAGCTCTTCAAAACAAGGCCGGGCGCGGTGGCTCACGCCTGTAATCCTAGCTCTCTGGGA
>VBSM01003176.1:8311426-8363037 GCA_008086735.1 Cheirogaleus medius | reverse complement strand
AAAAAAAAGCTCTTCAAAACAAATATAAATACTAAGATAAACTGGCTTATTGCCCTTGTTTGCACAATGGCTTGTCCTTCCCAGATGCAGTTCAAGGACCTGGGATTTGATACCAGCATTTTAATTCAGCCTGAGATGTAAGCTCACGTCTCTGCCTTTAGGCTACTTATTCTTCTGCCTTCAAGCAGCTCCGGGCATCACTGGCTTTTTCCTCTTCGGGAAGAGCCCTGACTGATCACCTCCAGGGTATTCAAAGGAAAGCTATTAACTTGCATTTCTAGGTTAAAAAGAAAAAGCAGAAAAGCTGTTTCTCTTTGGTTGCTTGCTTTGCTTTCTCTTTCTTTATTCTTTACTCTTCATAAGCAAGACTCGAATGCATTTCTTCCACGGGGAACTATAAAAAACCATCGTATATTCTTGAACAGAAGCTATGATTTTGCCCCGTGTACTGTACTTTCTGGGATAGAAGCCTTGACTCAGAGCCTACGTCAGCCCATGAAACTGTCATCACAGGGTTAACAAGAGCTCCATGGCGGGTTCTGGACAGCAATATAGTTATAATTAAGCATTAATCAGGCTGCACTTTGGCTCGGTTCCCGCAGCTGCTTACTAACCGAAAGCCATGGAACACTACATACTGACCCCATTTTTCTCAGACTGGATCCCTGATGTTAGAATCATCAGGCTTCTGTTGATAAATTAAGATGTTTTTTAGATCCTGAATTCCAGCTGAACAGCTGATGCCAACCAGTTTGAAGACCCCCATGGAGGAACTAAACAGGGACTCCGTCCTGCATCCTTCCTCCGATCAATCCTCTCCGCACCAGCCCACTGCTCAGCCAAACCCCTTAGAGTCCCAAGCCCCAGACTCCTCAGGGAGGCAGATTTGAGGTTACCTCCTGTCTCCTTGTTTGGCTGCCTAACGATTAAATTTCTTTCTCTGCTGCAACTCGGCGTCTCCGTGTACTGACTTGTTGCACGTTGGGCAACGAACCTGGTACGGTCCCACCCAGAGCTTAAAGCTCTGATTCTGTAACCCTGTTTGGGAGCGTGCAGAGACAAAACTCCCTCTCTGTCCTCCCCTTTCTCTGTCTGTCTCTCTCTCTCTGCCACCCCATCCCTCTGCCATCCCCCCTTCCTTCCTTCGGAGGGTCTGCTCTTTTCTGCAGGTGCCTATCCTTAGTGTGAAAATGACTCTTCTCTTTCTGATTTAAGCACCACATGAAGTTTTATTTCTTTAGCATTAACTCTCTTATATGCAAAACACGATGGACATAATACACCCACATCCTTTAGATTTTCAGTTAGTGACTGCTCAAGCCAGGTTATTATGGGGAGCGTGTGGAGTTGGGGTTAGGAGCTATGAAGCCTGGGAAACTGGAAATGTTGTCAATCAGCCTGGGCCCTTCCTGGTAGCAAGATTGTTGCCAGTGAGCCCAAGGGACAGATGCCAAAGTCAGATGGGACTCACAGCCAGGACCAGGAACGACAGACTAAAGAACTGGAGAATGCAAGGAACGCAGAGCAGGAAGCAGTCACACTGTGGGCAAGTTTAGTTACTTAGAGAAAAGCCTTCTGAGCTTTGATCCACCTAACAAGGGAACACGTGCAACTGCTATTAAGGAGCCTCTTTAGGCACCATTAGGACACATAAATGCAACCAATGAGGGGTGAGCTATAAATATATTTAACCGCTGCATCATATAATTTTGTAGAAGTGGCAGATGCAAATGCCACACCTGGATCTCCGACATTCTCAGGAAATAAGACATCCATACCTACAACCAACTGGGGTGTGGAGCAGTTACAATTAAAGTTACAGCCATGACCCTAAAAATACAGGGAGTGGCAACTAATGCTTTTGTGAAAGTTGTCAGAATCAAAATGGAGTCACTTATGCCAAAACCCCAACAAAATGGAATGGAGAGGCCACAAAGGTGGGGCTCTCATGCACACGTGCCCATGACAAAAAACATTACAAGGACACTTTGAAAACCACAGCCTTGCACAAAGAAAACCTCTGTGGGACTGGGTACGGTGGCACATGACTATAGTCCCAGCTATTCAGGAGGCTGAGGCAGGAGGATCACTTGAGTCCAAGAGTTTGAGGCTGCAGTGAGTTGTGATTGTGCCACTGCATTCCAGCCTGGGCCACAGAATGAGACCCTGTCTCTAAAAAAAAAAAATAAGTAAAAACACAAACTTCCTCTGTTCTAAAAGTATAGAATAAAAATAGTTCATGCCCCAAAGTAAAAGGGTATATAAGCTTAGTAATTACCCTACTGCAATCTCCCTGTGCTATGCATAGTAAAGTTTTGTACGCATTTTCTATTACTCTGCCTTTTGCCAGTTGATTTTTCAGTCAGCCCTTGGTGCCTACAAAGCCTTGTTTTCATTAAAACCAGCTTAAATACCCACGCAAATCAGCCCTCTCTCCTCGCCTTGTGGTTCTTTGACCTCCTTGGCGGATGCGATCTCCTAAATACTCCAGAACACACAGCCCCACCTCTGCACACTCTAGCACTAGTCACCACAGCCCCTGCGCTGGCCGGCCACCCTCTAGCTCGGCCACACCCCTCTTGAGCGCCCTCCAATGGCTCCCACCCCCCAGCTATGGTCGCCAGCATTTTCACTTATCAGGAGCCTCTTAAGAGTAAACAAAAATCCCACAGGCCCTGTGATAAGTGTACTTTCATATCCACCCGATGAGAAACATATAATGACTATGAAGTCAATAATGGTTTTACATAAAATTGATCTTTGTTATACAAAATGGTAATTGGAAAAAACTGTCATATGTATCTGTGTCGGATATTTTTTGCTTGGAGGCTTATGCACTTTGGCCCAATGCTGGGGGCAGTGGCTCCAGACTGGAGTCTGCACACGGCTCGTGGGCGCCTCTGGCTCCTGCCCACCTCGCGACCTCAGCTCCCCTCACTTCTGTCTCACCTGCTACTTAAGCAACATGGCACTGCTTGTGGCTTCCCAACACGCACACGTGCACAGTCTACTGGCAATTCACTGGTACTTAATGCTTTTTGAAAGAACTATGGATAATATCCTGAATTCCACTTCGTGTAGCAAAGCTTGTCATGCAATTCATAAGGCTTTTCATAATAGTCTTTGAGAAAAGTTGAATGAATAAAATTCAGTGGGTTGATTTGGTGATTGGTTAAAGTCACTATTGTCTAAGTAGTTTCTCAGTGATCTGACCTCTGACCTAACCCATGATTGACCTAAGACTTAAGGGTGACTTGTTCTAATTTGCATTTCTCTCCTCTGGACTCTTGCCTGGGGTTGGGAAGTAAGCAGTTTAAGGAAAAGAGAAAGGAGAAAGAGGCATCACTTGCTGGTTTCAGCTCCAGAACCCATGAGTTTAGGAAGCCAACAAGCAGTGAGGTATCCTTTGGCTCTCAGCCCTGTGGGGTGGGGGAGGGGAGCCCAGGCCCCCACTTGGCTCATTCACAGCAGATGAAGCAGATACTCACTGTGGTCACTAATGCCACCTGCCAGTTCTCCAGTTGCCATTCACAGCGGATGACAGGAGACACAACAGCTAATAACATGATCTCCATGGCCTCAACAACCTTAAAGAAGCAGGACACAACGCCATGACTAAGTGCCAGCTTGTCACTGTCTGCCTGTCCATCATCCTTCCTAGTTCTAACCCCCTCTCCCGGCCTCATTCAGGGAGCCCCCTCGTGTACCCACACAGCACCACTAGTTGGATAAAGAACTATAGCAGAACTTTGGCTCTCACAAATGTAATATTCATGGTTTGAACTTGAAAGTACATGACATTTATGACATTTGCTTGTGATTTGCTGACCCATGCATTTGCACGGTGGCACTGTGAGGGTGCCATGGGGGGGCAGTCACTTAGCTAGTGGGTGCACCTAGCTAACCACCAGCCTCCGTCACCGAGCTTTGTTATGTTGTACTCCTTGTAGTGAAGATTGCAGGGCAAACTCCTTGCAGATGGATTTTTGAAATGGTCTCTGCTCTCAAGAAGCTGAGACAGGGAGGAAGAAGGAAGACTGCATGAAAGCTGTGTAACAATAAAGCCATGAGCACAAAATAAAGAGCTCACCAACAGGAAGTGTCTAGTTAGCAAACTTAGCGCCGCAGGGTGTGCTACTAAATATTTCTTTTTACACAAAGTTGGAGCATTATCCTCTGTCCCCATCTTGTGATCCTTTACAGGGTAAGTTTCTCTCCCGAGAGGAAATAGGCGCTAGCAAATAACTGAAAGAATAAATCAAAATAGATGAGAGAAATTAGATAGAGAATCGTGAAGGAGGATGAGTGAAAAATGACCGAGGTTTTGGTGCCTGCAGGAAGGGATGAATGTTAGCATTGGAGGAAGAAATGAATTTTTGGGCGACATGTTCTATTGATAACATTGATAGGATATGGATTATTAATGTTTGTACTTGGAGGTCTGGGATAAAGAAGGTGGAATGATGTTAGCTAACGTGCGGGAATTCGAGGTACGTACATCCCCTTGGGGAGCACTGTAGTTGTGTTCAGAGTTCAGATGGCTGGCATGTTTCAGCTCACAAAGTATCAAGAAGAGATAGCACAATTATCTCAGAAAAATGATTTATTAAACTTAGCTCCCTCAGTAATATAGAGCAGCTAGGTTGATATTAATCAGGACGCCACTCCTCTAAAGGGTTCTAGAAGGAAATAAACCAATAAGGAATCAGACTCTGATGCATGCCTTAGGGGAGAGGGGCCAGCTGGAAGCTAGGGTGGGCTGCATAGGGGAGCTTGGCTGCCGTGGATGCTGTCGTGTACAGCGCAGTCACACGAGGCCTGACCCCAACCTCTGTTCCCGCTGCCTCTGGACCAGCCACGGCCCACCACTGTCAACGCGTCTGTTCTGATGAGGCTCCTGTTCACAGAGTATCCCCTCCTGGGACCAGATGAGGCTACAGTTACTGTGCCCAAATAAGCAGTACTACTCTCCTCTGCACGTGTAACACAGAGAGGGGGGCAAGTAAGGAGCCCTTCCTAGCAGAGGGGCTGAGGAGAATCCAAACAGACTAAGAAGCACGAGGACGACCAGAGGCCATTTCACCTCCTTGCAGGTGTCCTGGTTGAAGGTGGAGGAGGGTTGATAGTGAAACCTCCTCCCAACCCCCACCCCCTAGTCACACTTATCCCTTGAAATACAGAATCTTAAAAATTCGAAGCCTATGGGAGACCTCACTTTATAGGTGAGGAAATGCTCCGAATTGTATTCTTGGTTATTATCAAAGTAGGACCAGTGGCCAGGCACAGTGACTCGTGCCTGTAATCCCGGCACCTGGGGAGGCCGAGGCAGGAGGATCACTTGAGCCCAGGAGTTTGAGACCAGCCTAGGCAACATAGCAAGACTCCGTCTCTATAAAAAATAGAAGATAATTTTTTTTTTAAATAGGGCTAGGACACATCTTGCCTGTCTCTTTTTACACTAGACTATCTTCTGAGAATACAATGATTTAAAAATTGCATCAGAACTTGCATGCTACCTCCAGCTCATGTGACTTTTTCTTATACTGTTCAGCTGAGTGGTGAGGGTCAGAGCCCTCTCGTGTTTTCTCACTCATCTCCCCCTTAGATATCTTTACCCTCCCACCCAAACCACTGTTGTACTGACCACCTGTCTTCGATTATCCACTGTCTCGTTATCATTATGCATCTCAGTATGGGGTTCTCAACATTTTCTCACTGCACCTTCAAAAGGAGAAAGCACGGGTGGTCTCGTAGTTCCTCACACACCACCACTGCTGTGAAAGCCCCGAGTTGAGCTGTCACTCCTCTTTCCTCAAAATGGTCTCTTGTAAATGTCACAGCCTATTTGTGCTGCTGTAACAAACTACCTGAGATTGGGTAATTTTTAAAGAATAGAAATTTATTTTCTCACAGTTCTGGGGGCTGGGAAGTCCTGTCGTCTCGTGAGGGCTGCACGCTTCGGGGAAGAGGAACTCCGCGTACTCACTCGCAGAAGGCAGGCGGGCTGAATACCGTTGCATGAAGCCTCTTTTATAAGGCTCTTAACCCCGTTCATGAGGGAGGACCTCGTGACCTCATCACCTCTTAAAAGCCCCACCTCTTACTACTATCATAGGGGCAGCACCTGAGTTTTGGAGGGGCCACATTCAAACCTTCATCAGTGCCTCTTACAGGATCTGGAAGTCTAATTACAGTAGGTGTCTCAGGTGATTCTTATGCGCCTAATGTTTGAGAGCCACGTGTCCAATTTTACATAGACTAATACCATAGTTTTCCCCCTTCTTCCTAATAGCTCAATTTAAATCATATTTTACGAATGAGTATTGAATTCCCCAAACATAAAGACACAAATAGTCATCTGCTCATGACCAAACACCTGCCCAAAGTGGATGACAGTGACCTTGGCTCACCTCCTCCCTGGGTTGCTGCTCCTTCCACCTCCCCCACCCCCGAACCCCGCGGACAGCCCTGCGCTGGGGTCACAGGCGGCTGCAGGTGGCAGCAGTGAGGTTAGCGACGGACGCTCACATGGTCTCCAAGGAGCACTCACCCCCGTGCTGCCCATGATGAGAAACAGGGCGATGTGGAAGCGTCCGAATCCGATGGTCTCCACCGCGTCTTCCACGGTGAACGTCTTGGACTCTAACACGGAAAGGAAAAGGGGAAGGAACAGCTTCCAGTGGGAAGGGGATGCGTGGGGACTACTCGCCTTCGGAAGATGTCGGACAACCAATTCGTTATTATACAGACACGTTGATACGGGGGTGGGGGGGATTTTAAACAGCAGCTTAAGAGCTGGAGACTTCTGTGATAGTCTCACCTTTCGGCTGTGGCTCTGGGGTCCCCAGGCTCAACTTCCGAAGGCTGATGATGGTGACAGGCTCGGTCTGTTTGGTCGCCATCTCCTAAGTGGTTCAATTTCCCCACGCAGCTTCCCTGATAGCAACGAGGGAGGGAAGAAGGAAAGCAATGTGATGGTTATTGAGTGCGTGTTATATGCCAGGTGCACGACACACAAAATTTCATTAAGCGCTCACAAAAATCTAATGCAGTAAGTATTTTTATCCTCATTCATACATGGCTCCCGGAACCAGGTGGCTCAGTGTTTAAATTCTTCCCCTGCTACTTATTATGTGTGTGGCTTTGAGGAATGTGCCCTTCGTACACCTCAGTTTCCTCATCTCTACAGTGGGGATAATGTAACGAGTGCACCGAATGTTCAAGATGTTGCGAGGATTAAGTGAGTTGGCTCATAGACATACCCGGCACGGCCTGATGTGCTTGGTAAATAGGTATTTCATTATTACTCTTTATTACGGATGTATTTGAGGACATCATTGCACTGGGCACTTTGCATCCATGGATTATCTAATCTTCACAGAAAATCTATGCGGTATTGTAATGTATCACCGTTTGGCATGTTGAGGAACCCGAGAAATGGAGCGTTAAGTGGCTAAGTCAGGCAACTGGGATAATCGGGCTCAATCAAGAGGCCAAATGAGACAATCAGGTGGCTGGTAACCAACCCTGAGCGGGGCCAGATGCAGGTCCTAACAATTTGAACAATCGCATCCTGGAACTGGGAGGGACAATGGTCTTTGCTGCAGAAAAGGAACCGCAGTGGCCAGCTCTTCACACGCCCACAGATCCTGCGTTCACGGTACTCTCTCTCACTTAGCATTTTCATCTCATCCTGATAGAAACCCAGGACTGCCTCTTTTCATCCCCCCTTTTGCACACAACCCTAAAAAGGATTCTTAACTCTAAAAATCAAAACAAAAACAAAATAAGGAAAGATGGGTATCAAGTTAGTGGCTTAACCACACAGAGAAGCTTTTTTCAAATGACTTTCAGACACAGTAATTTAATTGTACATCCTTAGTGGGATACACAGAAATCCTAAACTATTCTCAGTAATTATATTGTTAGTAATAATATTGGTATCATTATTTTGATGCTAGTAGGATAAAGCAATAATATTATTCAAAACCAATATTTCTGTTATGAGAGGAAAAAGATAAATATAAAATCAATTATGTAAAAAACTTATAATCCTAATTTTGAATAGGAAATGTTGATATCAATTCATTATGTATTTTATTATATATAGTAAATATATGTAATAAACAAATCTGAACAAACCAACCAGCCAGCGCAAGGTACCTTAGATAAATGGCTGATTCTGGTCTGGAGATAGGAAATGTACAGACTGAGCCTGGAATGTCTTGTTACAGCACATGGCATGGACAATATCAAGCACTGCTGGGGTTGTGACAAAAGATTCCAAGATTCAACTTGAAAAGGTTCCCACTGGCCAAAGATGGGACAATTTGGGCATCAAAAAGAACAATAACTGCAAAGAATTGAAACACATCAAAGATATTAAAATCCATTTGTTCATAGTGATACTAAAATGAAGACCTCATTGATCACCTTAGAAAGATGCTAAGAAACAAACTCATTATTCTGAAAACTAGTAATTGTACATCAAAGTAGCCAAAAAGTTAATGAAAGAAAATTACTTTTTTTTTTATTTCAGCACATTATGGGGGTACAAAGAAAGAAAATTACTTTTAAATTTCAGTTAACACATGCAGAAAGAGGATAGAATTAAATCACTACTATTTTGTAACTCCTAACAAAATAATGGATACATTAGTGTTCAGTAGCACAATAGGGTGACTATAGTTAACAAAAATTTATTGTATGCCTCAAAATAACTAAAAGAGTAGAATTACAATGTTCCTAATGCAAAGAAATAATAAAAAATGCTTGAGATGAGAGATATCCCAATTATCCCGGTTTGATCATTTCATATTATATACTTGTATCAAAATATCATATGTGCCCCATAAATATGTACAACTATTATGTATCCATATCATTAAAGATAAAAAGTTAAAATTAAAAAATTTAAAAAATTAAATATGCATCTCTTCTATAGGCAAAGCATTTATCTTATGTTACCAAAAATTGAAAACATCTCAAATGTTCATCAACAGGCATATGAATAAACAAATGGGATAAGAATATAAATGAATCTGAAATCCATTATAATGATTGAAAAAAGTCAGACACAAAAGAGCATACACTATATAATTTCATATATATGGTTCAAGAGCAGGCAAAACTTAATTATGGTGAGAGAAATCGAAACAGTGGCTTTCTACGCCCCGCCAGGAAATTTCTGGGGTGATGAAATGTTCTACCCAGGCTGGGATGCTTGTGCATAAGCATATACATGTGTCAGACTCTACACGGTGTACACTTATAGTTGTCTGGTACAGAGATTTGAAGCATATGTTAATTTTACCTCAATAAAAAGAAAATTATCTTCCTTCAAATAATAATAATGATCCAGGTAAGGACCATCAGTGGCTAATAAGCCATTAGGTAAAAGGCTGAGGGAGAACTTTAGTAGGAGACAGATAAGACTGATGACACCTGAACCCATTGAAAAATGCCACTAAAAGAGACACAGGCAGATCGTCTGCGGCTCCTGATGAGATAGATGCACTAGGAAGAGAGTCTATTAATGCAACATCACCTGGGAAGCAGTCATATAAAAAGAAATTGAACCTGAACCCAATCAAGCCTCTAGCTCTATCCAGTTTATACAATAAATGAATAAAAATGTCAAACTATGCCATGTGGACGCAATAAGAAGAATCCAGAATATGGGAAGTTCTGTAGGATAAATGACCCAGCTTCTTCAATAAATAAATGGCAAGGAAAAAAAGGAAAAGGGAATCTCTAGACGCAAATAAAAGAGACACATGAACCAAACACTTGAGTAGATCTTGTTTGGATCCTCATTCAAAAAAATCAAGTATAAAAAAATTAAAAATAGGAGACTCTGTGGCAAATGGATAGCACATTGGATTTCTAGAGGCTGGAGTCATTCAAAAAAATTAAAACTAAAACAACAACAGCAAGAGAGAGAGAAAGAGAGAGTGTCAGAGAAATTTAAGCAAGTTTGGAAGTTTGATGATATTAAGAAATTATTGATGACATCATTGGGCTGCCACTGGTATTATGGCTACAGTAGAAGGAAGAATCCTTATATTTTTGAGATACATACGAAATTGTTTACCAATGATATGATGATGTCTGGGATTAGTTTTAGAATAATTAAATGATAGGGTGAAAATAGTGTGCATAAGAAGTATATGAATGTATAGATTAAAAAAGAATAGCCATACGTTGAAAAAAAAAAGTGTTTTTTTCTGAGACAGGGTCTTACTCTGTCGCCCCAGGAAGAGTGCAGTGGTGTCATTGTAGCTCACAGCAGCCTCAAACTCCTGGGCTCAAGCGATCCTCCTGCCTCTGCCTCCCGAGTAGCTGGGACTATAGGCATGCACCACCATGCCTGGCTAATATATATATATATATGTATATATATATATGTATATATATGTATATATATATATATTTTTTTTTTTTTTAGTTGTCCAGCTAATTTCTTTCTATTTTTAGTAGAGACAGGGTCTCACTCTTGCTCAGGCTGGTCTCGAACTGCTGAGCTTAAGCAATACTCCCTCCTCGGCCTCCCAGAGTGCTAGGATTACAGGCATGAGCCACCATTCCCGGCTTACTTTTTTTAAATAAAAAAATTAGTAATGCAAATCATGGTGGCAGACTTAAAAATCAAAAGGGATTCTGGAAATTTATAGTGTTAGGGAATGAAACAATTTTATATTTTTAAATCCCAGTAAGTTCATTTTAAGTTCAGTTACAACCAAAATGCTTAACAATCAGCTCAGTCTTCAATCAACATTCAATCTCTTCTACCAGTCATGTTTTATGATGTCTCATTACAATCTAAACATGTTTTGCAATTTTAACCATCATAAAGGTTTATATTTTAGAGGGGTAATAAAACAATTTCCTGCAGGTCTCTTTGATTTTTGTACTGAGCAGCAAGAAACCCAGGAAATCTGCCACTTACTATTGAGCAGAACAGTTTTAATTTGGTATAAGCGTGTGTTTCATGGGTCATAAATATTCTACATACTTCCCTGGTCTTATCAGTAAAGAGGTGGTTTATCACCAGCAGTCTGGCAAAGGGCCTTAGGTCCAAGATACTTGCTTCACGGTTGCTCTTGAATTAAGGCTGATCCTGTGAAGGCAGATTCACATTAGTGATTTCATATTTTTCCTGATTGAAGAGGAGATTCGTCATATTTTGTTTTCATAATATGAAGAAAACTAAAACATGGTGTGGTTTTAGGCAACTGACGAGATAAAAGAAAAGAGAATTCCTTTCGGTCCTGACATTGGACTAGAGGAATAAATGTAATCTTCACATGCAACACTTGGTCCTCGAGGGAGCAATATTTACATTGACCATAAAAGACTAAAAAATAAAAAGCTGTTTATTCATTTTTAGGCTTAGAGACAACCTCTAGTGTTTTGAATAAAACATATGAAGGCGAGAGGTGGCAGCCAGTGAGGAAAGACAGGGGTGTGTGGGCCATATACTGACTGAAGTTCACAAAATAAGGACTAGAGCTATAAGAATTTTATTCATAATTACAAAAATAAGAGAATAATTAAAAATAAGATTCCTATAAAATATTCGGAGAATGGCAAAAATGAAGGGATGATTTATGACCTAAATCATTTTTCTTAGTGAGTAATGGATTGATGCTGTCATAAGCTGATAAAGCAAGAAATAAAGTTTCATTATGTTGTTTTAATTATAAAGGTAATCATTAGGAAAACCAAAGACAAATTTCTCTGGGGATGGGGAAAGTTGAAGCAGGAGATTGTTTATTTCTGTTATAAACTCATTTTCCCATTTGATTTGTTGCCACATGCACTTACTATTTTAACAAATTATAAATTTTAAAAAAAGGTAAGAGCAAAAAAAAAACAAAAACAATATCAAACATGCATGTTTAACAAAAGCTCTTGTAGTTAGGAAGAGAAAGATGGTGGGGTCCAGGACATGAACATGGCCCAACACAGAGGGATAAACACAGTACTGATGAATCCTGGCCTTCAGACTCAGTGAGTTATCATTCGTTCCTGTCAGCTTTGCGAAAATCTTCAAGACTGATTATACCAAATGCAAGGGGACCAGACATTCAAACTATTGGCAGGAGTGTGAATTCATACAACCTTTCCAGAAGGCAATTAGGCATCAGATGACAGAATGTTGCCTGAGCAATTTCACTCCTAGTGTTCACCCTGATGAGACAGTCAAATAAATAGGCAAAGATACAGGTATGAGGCAGGTGGCCACCCTGCTGTTTTAACAACAACAAAAGACTTGGGTACGACCTAAATGCCCCCCAGTAGAGAGTGGCTAAACAAATGGTAAATGTATTCCTGTAATGGAATACCCTTTAAAAGCTCTTAAATGGCACAAATGGAAAGATGGAAGATGGGGACGTTGGGCCAAGTCTGGCCAGCATAAGACAGGAAGGGCCTGGAATTTGAGGACTGTGGAGGTCTCCTATGGCCTTGGACTGCTCCCCTTCAGACAGCACGTACGCGGGAAGGAAATACAGCTCTCTGGGGTTTAAGCCACTGTTATTTCTCGTCTCTGTTACTTGCAGTTTTGTGCAATTCTTAACTGATAAGCTTCTTCTTAAGTACGCGATGAGGATTAAATGCGATGATGTTTGTAAAATGTGGCACCGTGCCCACTGCATCAATGCACCCATGGTATCGCTTCTCATTGCTGAATAAAGGAATCAAAGAAATTTCTACAATTTCACCATAATCACAAATCACTTACTCAGGCAAAGCTTTTAAGTATCTAGGGAGTCACCAAATATATATGCCTCCCAAGGGCCTTCCTTGATAATGCTCTACTAACATTAGAACACACTGGGCTCAAATGAAGAACTACACAAAAGGGGGAGGGGGAGTTACTTGTTTTCTAAAATAGGTCGATTTTATTTCAAGGGTAAACCTGAGCGGTGTTGGGAAATCCTCACCTGGGCTACATTCCTACTGGAAAATAAGACCTTAAAACCTCTCCAAACCTGTCGTTTCCTCTTGCTTATGAGAGACAATGAAATGGATACTTTTCACTAAAAATGACCCTGTTGTCCTACACTTTGATTGTCTTATCCATCAAATATGTTGATTTTACATTGCAAAATCAACATATTTTAGAGGAAGGAAGAAAAGCTTTCAAACTTTAGTTCTTCCTAAAGTCTCGTTGGTGCAGGGGGTGAGTGGGTGGAGAAAAGTCCTGGCAGTGAGGTGCAGCCCACTCAGACCCACTCAGCAGAGCAAGCCTGGCCCTGCCCAGCCACCAAAGTTGTTCGGTGTCTGCCAGTGGCAACATTGGTCTTCTGAGCTCAGCCCTTGAAGATGGTGGAGGCCCGGTGGGTTCCCCATGTCATGGAAGTTGCCAAGAGACGGAAGAAACACATGTACAAGTTTGTCTGCAACAAACAAGGTTCTCATTCTTGCCCTGTGAGGATATACAGGGTTTTCAACAACTGGATTCCTTTGGTGGGGCATGGGGCGGGAGGGCGGGGGTGTTGATAGATTATCAGGATTTTAGCATTCACATCTGCACAGGGTAAAGGGCTTACATTCCAAAACATTAAGAGGACACTCAAACACTAACTCAAAGTTAGTTAGCAAATATGAAAACTATTTTCTCAGTAGTTTCTAGAGTTTCAGCGAGAAGTTTCACAAAGAGAGAAGAGGACAAGAGCCAGGCACGATGGCGCATGCCTGTCATCCCAGCAACTAGGGAGGCTGAGGCAGGAGGATAGCTTAAGGCCAGGAGTTTGAGACCAACCTGGGCAACATTTCAAGACTCCATTTCTACATAAAAACATTTTTAATTTTACCAGGAGTGGTGGCATGTACCTGTAGTCCCAGGGATTCGGGAGGCTGAGACAGGAGGATTGCTTGAGCCCAGGAATTTGAGGCTGCAATGAGCTGTGATTGCACCACTGCATTCCAGCCTGGACAATAGAGCAAGACCCATCCTCTTAAAAAAAAAAAAAAGACGACAAAATGTTTCAGGGATGGATAAGAAACATTACTGAGAGATAGAGCCTGTGATCCTAACTCTGAAACAGAACACTGGAAAGGCTGAGTTGCCATCTGTTTTTGGTTCTCTAAGTCACTCTAACTCCCTTCTAACCTAGGAAGAGGATGGATGGATGGATGGATGATCAGTTGGACCAAATCAGGAAAATAGGGAATAACATGGGGAAGATTACTGCCCATCCCTCACCATCGGTTCCTACAAAACTACAATGGGAAAGTAACTTACAACCTACCTTCACAAAACCTGGTAAGAAACTGGTAGATTAGGGATTTACTCTGAAACACAAAGGTTCGGATGGAGATCAAATATGTATGTCTAAAGGACTGGTTGGCATTTTGTTCTACTGTTTTTTGCCATACTGATTTTTTTTAGCCAGAAATAATTGGGCCACAGTAGATATTTGTTAAGCTGAATTTTGTGTGTGGTGCATGATGTAATTTGTTCTGCAAGATCATCGATTTAAAAAAAATGAAATTTTCATGTTCCATTTGCCTTCAGCCATAAACTAACAGTCGACTCCTCACCACACCCCACCCCCACCCCACCCCACGCCCAGCGGCCGCAGAAAAAACAATCCAGATCCATGTTGCCCTGAGAGTCTCTTACCTCTGTGTGTTCCTTGGAAAGCCGTTCCCCTCACCCCAGCTGTGTCTTATGCGGAAGTTGGACCGATGGCCTCTCGGGGGTTTCTGGATTTGTCCTCCCAAGAAGCCTGTCCCCTGGTCTTATCCTCCCCGTTCAGCTCGGCTGATGGACCAGGATTCTCTAAGGAGCAAGCTTGCACCCTGGGCAGTGAGTGGCACGGGAGGCACGCCCCCTCCCCGCCTTTTCCCAGGGGAAATTACACCTCTTGTGCAGACAGCAAGTGGCTGCCAAACCTTGGAGGAAATTAATACGTTATTCTCAGGACGGCTGGGGGGATTTCTGAAAGAGTAGGTCTAGGCAAGGGGCAGAGGGAAGTTTTGCCCTTGCAAACATTTTCTCACAGCCGTTGTCTTTTAGAATTCAAAGGCCAAAGGCCGGTGATCCATCTAAGCACAGTGTATTTTTCAGATAGTTGTTGAGGACAGTAGTGAGCTGAGAACCCGCAAACTACCCGGGGATCATGGGATTGGCAGACCTCTCACCTCACCACGCACACGCTGCTGCCATCTACTCTTCCCGGTCAGCAGTCACGAGCACCTCCCCCACGCCCACGGCTTCCCAACTCTACCTCATGGGGGGCAGGTGGAGGCTAAAAAGAGTCCCATCTGAAAGGTAATTTTTAATTTGATTGGCTTCTTTGAAACTTTATTTACTCACAATGAAAATTTAGCACCGAATAAGATACTGGGTGAAAGTACTTTGTAATTGTAAAGCACTAAAAAAAAAAAGAATGTTAATTATACTTAACTCTAGCAGTATGGTTATCATGGAGATTATTTCACCTGCATAAAAGTCATTCAGACAAAACAGTCAATGGAAAGAAGCTTATGGGCTCTAGGAGTTTCCAGTCTAGGCGCCCTAAGAAATGACTTTGGGGGCCAGGTACTGTGGCTCACCTGTAATCCTAGCACTTTGGGAGGCTGAGGCGGGAGAATGGCTTAAAGCCAAGAGTTTGAGGCCAGCTTGGGCAACATAGCAAGATCCTGTCCTTACAAAAAATTGGGCTTGGTGGCACATGCCTGAAGTCCCAGTTACTCAGGAGGCTGAGGCAGGAGGGATCGCTTGAGCCCAGGAGTTTGAAGCTGCAGTGAGCTATGATGCCACTGCACTCCAGCCTGGGTGACAGAGCAAGACCCTGCCTCAAAAAAAACCTCTTATCTGGTCCTTGCCATTTGAGGAAGAAAAGAAATGATTTTGGGGCCCACATACGCAGAGAGTAATGGACCAGACCTTGCCCAAGCCCATGCTGCTCTTTCTCCAGTTCTCCAACATACTGTGTAAACAAATCCCCAATGATGTCATGTTGTCACGCTGCATTTCACAGGATGTAGCAATGCAGAGAGTGGCCCTCCCTCCTAACAGAGAACCGCACCTGTTCTTCCTCATCTGCAGTGAAAAGTTCATGAGAAAGTTCTTAAGCTTATAATGCTCAGCCCTTACACAAGGGAAAAAGGCGTTTGAGGAAGAGGGAAACGAGGGAATTAGATAAACACGATCCTTCTCCGGGATTAGCCTGTGTAACACTATTGTTCAGCTTTGGCCTATACTTGTCAATATCAAATGTGATGGAATAATGTTGAATAAAGACATCTTAAAGAAGAAGCGAATGACTCAGATGTTTATTTTCTTGATTATAATGCTTAAAAATATTGCGAGAAGACATCAGTTTAGCACTCCCCCTCATTTCTCAATCATTTTATTATTTGAGAACTAAGACCACATGCAAAGTCAAAACAACTTGCCAAAGCAGTTCCTCTGTGACGTGGTTACATCACGTCAAATCCCCAGGCTTAGACCCAAATAACCCATAGCTTCATGCTTCAGATCAGCCAAGAACAATCATCCCATTGAATGCCTTGCACGGGCTGACATCAAAGGCAAGACTGAACTTCTCTTATTGGCATGGAGACCCCAGCCTACTCCTCGGCTGTGCCATCCAGGATGTCTTTGAAGGAGAATGGAGAAAACTTGTAACCAGCCCCGACATAGAACTTGTTCTGGAACTCCACCCTGTGGATGGGGGGCAGGGGAGGTAAGAAAAAGGAGGATTAAACACATAAGTTAGAGGCTGGCGGGTCGAGGGAAGAAGCAGGGCATTTGTAAAATCAAGCCGAGGATCAGAAAAGCCTGCCAGGGAAGGCACCCCGGGCTGATGGCCGCCATGGGCACCCTGAGGATTCCTTTATTTTTTTTTTTTTTTGAGACAGAGTCTCATTCTGTCACCCCCAGTACAGTGCCGTGGTATCAACATAGCTCACTGCAGCCTCAAACTCCTGGGCTCAAGCGATCCCCCTGCCTCAGCCTCCGGAGTAGCTGGGACTACAGGTGTGCACCACCACACCCAGCTAATTTTTCTATATTTAGTAGAGGCGGGGTCTCATTCTTGCTCAGGCTGGTCTAGAACTCCTGGCCTCAAGCGATCCTCCCACCTCGGCCTCTGAGTGCTAGGATTACAGACCTGAGCCACCACACTTGGCCCTGAGGATTTTTAAAACCTACTATCGCCCCCTCTTGCCACCTCCCGTCTCCCGTCCCCTCTCCCTTCCCCCAGGGCCCCCTCTGCCCGTCACAAAGACGTCCTCACTGTGCGGCACTACCTGACGTGCTTTTCCAGTTCCATCCTGATTCTAGATTGTGGGGCAGAACACACAGAACCTCGACCTATATTTTTATGACTTACATAACCGATGTCATGTACGATCACTTATGTTTTATTAAGTTACAGAGATCAGTTCATGTCCTTAACGACACGGAGGGAAATGCTGTCACCGTGGAGGCAGGGAGGGGATGCTGTGACTCTCTCCACTCAACACATGAAGTGGAAAAACGTTTCCTTATGAATAGTGGCCACAGAGCTCCCTCTGCAGAAAATGTCAGGGAAAGCCGAGGACGGCGTGGGTGGCGTAAGAGCATGCACAGCACACTCGAGATTCTTGCTGAAGTGTGACTTGGGAGAGAACCAGAGGCCTATGCAAACGTTTTCACATTTATCGACTCATCGACGGCCAACAGTCCCTGGGCACATCCGTGGATGTCCAGGGCTTCCCATAAGCAGCTTCCTCCTTGTGGCACCCTCCTGTTCCCATGTTTGAGAATTTAGTAGCTATTGCACTCAGCAACGGGAGCCAACAGGCTCAGTGTGCCCTCTAGGAGCCTATTTCAGATCTGTCACCTTATGAATACTTGGAGGTGTCACTTATGTTAAAGCCAATTGCAATAACAAAGGAACATTTAACATCTAAAACGGAAGGAGTCAATGGAACACACACTTAGCGTAGGACAGTAATTTTATACGAACACAGATATTACATCGTTGATCGTTGCAACCCACAGATGACTAAACTAAGGTTCCAAAGGGGTATGTAAGTTGTCCTGTCACACACAGGTCAGGATTTGGACCTGGCTGGCCCTCCAGCGCATCCTCTTCCCTGCACCCCCCGAGCCTCTGCGGGGCGCCCTCTTACCAGTGCAGCCGCAGGGCGTGCAGGAAGGCAGACAGGCCCTCCATGATCAGAAGGATGGCCACCGTCAGGACAGCAAAGACGGCGAAAATTATGAAGACCCCAATGATGCCGCCCCAGCCTCGCAGGTGAAGGCCAATGTTCATGACCATGGTCCAGAGCACCTCGGACAGTTCTGCAAGAGGCAAGAGGAATATTCTCATCCCCAGGATGACCCATCCGGGCATGCCCAGTGCCACCACAGGGCTCCTTGTGAGGGGAAGGCGGCGGAGTCGGAGTCAGGGAAGAAGGAGATGTGCTGATGGGAGAGGAGACTGCTGTGCTCCAAGGAGGGGCCACAAGCCAAGGAATGCAGGCAGCCTCCAGAAGCTGGGAAGGCGAGGAAACGGATTCTCCCCAGAGCCTCCAGAACAAACAGCCCCACTGACACCATGATGTTAGGACTTCCGGCCTCAAGAACTATAAGACGGTAAATCTGTGTTTTGTTTTAAGCCATTAATGTTTGTGCCAGTTTGTCCCAGCAGCAACAGGAAATGGACATGGAGAGTCGCCACCCCAGCGACACGAAGCCAGACCTACTGAAACACAGTCACCTCTCCCTAGGAAAGAAGGGCCGTTCTTCTGGCAAAGCCACCGCAAAGAACCCGCAGATCTGTCCCCCAGGGCAGGGCCGACCGCAGCACGGGCCGCTCACTCACGTGCGTGGGCCAGGCTGAGCGCCCAGAGCCGCAGGTAGGAGGCGGTGTTCGAAATGCAGCCCAGGCAGTACTCGATGGTGTGGATGGCTTGATGGACGAAGACGTCTCCGAAGTTGAACTGAAACAGAGAATTTTTAATTTTATTTCATTACGTACTTTCTGCACAAAAGATATTACACATGATATGCAGGTGAATAAGACATGGGCTTTGCTGTTGAGACACCTTCAGTGTAACGAGGGGAAAGTCAACATTAACAGACTTGCAGAGAGAGAACTACCGGCGGAGGCAGGATCTGGTACATGTGCAGTAACGTTTCCCAGCAAGAGCTGAGAAAAGTTCAAAGAAGAAGACTGGTCGGTGAGGGGAGCCGAGGCGTGTGCGGTGCCAGGAAGGACGGGCAGGCATCCGGCGAGGCAGGGAGCAGATTGTTCCCGGTAAGGAAACGGCAGGCAACTGGGAATGTCGTTAACTCGAGTTTGGGAGGAAAGAAGTTGGCTGGAACTGGCCGCCTGTTTAGGTGGGGAATGGAAGACAGAGCTCCAGCACTGAAGATTCTGGAAAGGTGATCTAAGGGGAGAGCTGAGAAAACAACTCCTAGGCAATGAGGAGCCACGAGAGGAAACTGAGTGGAAAGTGACCGGGAAAGGAAGAAACGTGTAGGGGCACCAGTTGCACAGTGGATCAGGGCAGGACAGCCTACAAGCAACACCGGGACGTGCGATCACCGAGGTGAGCACTGGTGCTGCGGGAGCACAGGGAAGGCGCCTGCCCAGGTGGGGCTCCTGTCACATGGGGCTCTGAGGCCCTTGAGCCTGTGCAGTTGGAAGAATGGATGGCAGAGGACGTGAGCAGGCCACTGTGGCGGGTGACAGTGGGACATGCGCAGACTCTCCCAGCACACACCAGCAGATGGGGAACGGGGGCTCGGAAGAAAAGCCCAGGCTGGAAAGGGACACCTGGGACCCCAAGCCGCAGGAGAACTGAGATCTACAAGGGACAGTGCACAGAAAGGGGAGCTCCCAGCCTGGGGGGCATCTTCACCCAGAGATGTGAAAAGAAGAAGCCGGAGGAGTCAGAGCTGCGGGCAAGATGTCCAGGATGGACAGACGTCCAGGCAGGAACGGAGGTCAGAGGTTATGGGGCAAAGACGGAAAGCGGTGGCTGTCCACTCAGCGAGGGGAACAGCTCTGAGGGACAGGGATGGCGGAGACGGAGTGTGAGGAAGAATTAACCCTTTGTCCTGGCTCCCGGGGGAGGCTCGGAACCCCGGGCATTTCCCAAGTGCCCCTGGGACCACACCTGACAGCTCGTGCTAATGAGGTGACTCCTGGTGAGCACCTGGCAGTTTATGCGGGGCTGTCACACCGGGGTGACCACCAGTGTGCTTAGGGGGCCAGGACTGATCTTGGATGGGAGCGAGCCGCACTCAACCGAGCCTGCACAATAGAACTCCGGACGCTGAAGCTCGGGTGGCGTCCCGGGCGGGCGACGCTCCATGCACTACTGCCACACGTCCATTCTGGGAGAGTCGCAGGTCCCTAAGGACTCAAGCTTCACACTTGGAACTCTCCAGGCCCGATTCTGCCCCATCACTCCTGCCTTTGGCTGGTTCTGATTTTAATCCTTTTGCTTACCCCCAAAATCCCCCCAAACCACAAAAAACTATAATTGTAAGTATAGCACTTGCCGAGTTCTGAGTCACTGTATGAACTACTGACGCAGAAAGAGTCTGAGGGGGTCTCCTGAATTTAGAGTCAGCTGGGCTGAAGTGAGGGCGATCCTGGGAGCCCCAAACTCATGGCTGGAATCGTGTTGGGCAGACTTGGCGGCCTGCAGACCGCAGCCTTTCCCTCGAGCTGGGCTCACAGGGAAGCAGGAGAAGAACTTGCTGGGAGACCCGTGCCCCGTCCCGCCAGGGGAGACAGCCTGGAACGGAGGCCAGGGCTGCCCAAACAAGGGCGGCCAGTCCACGGGGGAGGTGGAAATTGCCCGGATATGTATTTAGAGCATGAGGAGAACGGAGGATGCACTGGACAGGACTGGGACTTGATGTGTTGGAAGACGTGTGGGTCAGGTTTTATTCTAGAACATTCCAGCAGGTCTGACAGACTTGGGGATATCAACAGCCACTACCATGGGTTACTCTGTGTACCTGGCATCTTGTTGGAAAAATTTCCCGTGATCTAGATGTGTTAGTGATTCTAATCGATCAAATGAACACTTTTTTTTAGTAAGCAACTAAAACCACAAATGGAGCCACTGACGGGATCTCTGGCCCTCGTGGGAACCCAGTCCTCACTCCCGAACGAGAACTGAGCTCAGGCTAAAACCTCAGCCCGGGACTCAGCATGGTGCCTGACCTCAATCAGCATGTAAAACTGCCACTTCACCCGGGAGAAGGCGGCTCACGCTCCAGCACGTGTGCACGGCTGTGCTTGCGCACACGGGGCGGGGAGGCCGAGATCATAATGAACGCGGCACACTCCTGGGGGCGTGGCTGAGCCTCAGGAACACGGAGGACCTTCCGTGTCACTAGACTCGAGGCTGATTTCACCCACACTTACACATACCGCAGTGCTTGGGCTAAAATAGTAAAATACTCCCAGATTGGTTGGTAAATAGCTGTTCTGATCCTCTTAGATGTTCCCCCTCCCTTGGGATGTTCCCAACCTCTTGTGACTCATCAGGACTGGGCTGCTGCCTGGGAGGGGCCTCCAGACCCGCCCAGCTCTACTGTCCGCGCCCACTCTGCCGGCCGAGCGCCCCTGCCCTGGCGCTGTGAAGACTAGATTTGTCTTCTGGAATCTGTGCACGCTGGAGTCTTCCTCGGGTGGTCTACTCACACATACCTCTTCCTCATGGTCGTCCTGGGCCCCGTGGGCCCCTGCAGAAGTCTTCTGACCAGAGCTGCTGGCAGGGCTGGACCTGTCACCTTCAACGTCCTCAGTGGCATCTTCTTGGATCACGGATGCCTGCAGCTGTCGGCAAGCAAAGAAATGAAAAGTGCGCTAAACTCAGCCTTAGAATTATAACGATTCTATATAAAATATCACCTATACACAGACACCATTCTAAACGTGATACTATCTCATTTAGCCTTTGTAACAACCATTTTACGTAAGGACAGTTATCACCCCATTTTACCAAGAAGTAAGCTGCAGCCCAGAAAAGTTAAGCCATGTGCCCGAGCTCACACAGCAAGCAAGGCCAGCAAAGCCAGGACACAGACCCGGGAGTCTGACTCGAGAGCGTGTGCCCCACGGCACTCCGGAACATGTTGAACCATACACAGTCTTGGCAGTAAAGCGATACATGCCCAAAAGTGCCTTTCTGTTGTTCAAAGAAATACACACCATCATAAATCAGAGCTGTACCTTTGACATAGCCCCTTGTGACCTGAACAGCCAAATTTCTCTGGGCAAAATTAACTAAGAGAGATTAATGATTTTTCCAACGCATGTACACTATTTTAAATAAAAACCTCACTTTATAAAAATAGCTTACAAAAAAATTCAAGGAAAAAAAAATCCAGGTACAGTCACCATTCAACTTGGCCTCGTTTTACCCCTACGTTTGAGTGCAATATTTCTTTCAAGTTGCTAAGAAGCTTAATGTCCCGTGTCCAGAGTTTTTCCTAGAATGATTTCATGGGTGGAGTACTGTAAATTAGGCAACAAAAATATCTTTACCTTTCTTTCTTTCGCAGGGCTGCACTTAAACTTTGGAGGGCCCTGGGCGAGGGTGAACATGGAAGTCCACATGCCGTATGTTGAAATATTTAAAAGTTATAAATCAAGCCAACAAACTCCTAAATAAAACGTTCTAGCCTTCTAGCTTGAAAAATAAGCCCTCATAAGAACTTGGTCTGCCCTCAGGAGATCGAGGGAAAAGGCCTTGCCAGGACCCAGCACTGGGCTCAGGTGCATTTGGACAGGAATTCCAGGGTGCCAGGTGCCAAGAAGGGACTCTGGGTAAGGCTTTCGCATGGTTCCTTGCCCCACGGGAAGGGATGTGGCTCAAGTTAACTGTTACATTTGTCTTCTTGAAAGCCTGTTTTCTCCCTCCTTCAACTTAAAGAAGAAAATACCAAAGAAGAAGTGGCTTCCCCATTTCCAACCCTAAACTCTAGCCTTTTTTGCTCATTATCCTTGAACAGGTTAAATGAACCATTTAAACAAAAACGAATAATTTTGTAGAAGTGTGACAATGGGCCTTGTGAATCCTAGCGGCTATCTTCTTTCCAGTCAAAATATACTTGCAGTCCCCTTACCAAAATCAACAATGCTTAAGCTGGTTGCCGTGTAAAATAAAATGTGTAGCAATAATTGTAAATTAGCTACTGGAAACTTTCTAAAAACACCTGTGCTGGCTAGGCACAGTGGCTCATGCTTGTAATTCCAGTATTTTGGGAGGCCAAGGTGGGATGATCACTTGAGGCCAGGAGTTTGAGACCAGCCTGGGCAGCACAGTGAGACCCTGTCTCTACAAAAAATAGAAAAATTAGCTGGGTGTGGTGGTGTGCACCTGTAGTCCCAGCTACTGGGGAGGCTGAGGTGGGAGGATGGCTTGAGCCTAGGAGTTTGGGGCTGCAGTAAGTTATGATTAGGCCACTGCTCTCTAGCCCAGGTAACAGAGAGAAACCCTATCTCAAAAATAAATAAAATAAAAACACATGTGCTCAAAGTTATATCCAAGATGTTTAGAGTATCAGTATTTGTAATTACTAATACTGGAACATTGGATGAGAGAAGTCAGATCTTCCAGAAGACGACATTCTGGATGATTCTATTTACATAAAGTTCAAGAACAGGCAAAACGAACCTACGGTGTTTGAAGTCAGGACAACAGCTGCGGTTGGGGTGAGAGAGTGATAGGGAGGAGGCGCAGGGGACTGTGGGTTCTGATAATGATCTGTGTCTTGAAGTGAGTGCTGGTGACCTGAACGTGCTCACGTGTGATACCTCATTGACTGGTGCCCTAATCACTTCTGCATTTTTCTGCATTTATACTGTGCTTCAATAATGTTTACCACAAAAAACACACATGCCAGTGTAAAACTTTCAAATGGAAACGCAGCTATTGACCTGAAATGTGGGAGAGGGGGGCCTGGGTCCACGTGGCAAGTCAGAAGGAGAAACACAGTGTGGGGGCTCGGCGGGTCCAGGGAGCTGGCCACAGGTCAGGTGGCCCCCTAGCGAAGGGCTTTCCAGACCATAGTCTGCAGGGACCCCCGACCTAGGGTTACAGAAGAGGCTGAATAGACGGGACCTCTGGTCATGCCCTCTGAGGTCCATCAGAACAAATTTGTTTACCTCTATTAGGTCTGTAGGGCTTCACAGGGGAGGAGGCAAATCATACTGTTATACAACCATCTCTCGATGGAGGTGGTAACATTTCTAACATGAAAAAGAACCATGAGAACCCTAATTGGCAGTCTAAGGAACCAACCGACAGCCGTGTACCCCAAGGGCCAAGGAGACAGGCTGCGAGCAGTCTTCAGGAGTTCTGTTACCAAGAGTCCTTTAAGAGTTGTCACCCACAATGGCAGCCTAAGAAAACCCTCCCTATTTCCCACTGTTCAAGCCATCCGGTGGGGAAAGGGAGAAATCTACCACTGTGAGATCTGCCACTGCTTGTGTGGTGCACAGAGCAAGACAGGCTCTTACTTTAGCGTCCTAGGGCTCAGGTGAGCCGGCAGTAACCTGGCCCTCGACTTATGGACAGGTTGAGTTTAAAAAAAAAAACAAAAAAAACCTGCATCTACTTCTCCAAACAGGTATTTGCCACCCTCCTTTGAAACACCTGGTCATCTGTGTGGACAGGCACCCACCCCAACCACCATGTCACCAATTAACCAAATAATGAACAAGTAAGTCTTCTCTGCTCTGTCTTCCTCTTTATGCACATCCCAGCTAAACTGTATTCCACCCGGGATTCGCAACTCGCCAGACTGGCAGGAAATAGAGACAGTGGGAGAAGAGGCAGGTGACAGGGAAATGGGGTATCGCATAGGAATAAACCTCCCAGACTCGAGTCTCACCACGTCTAGGCCCCTGATTCTACTGCCCTCCAGGCCAGTAACCAACAAAGATATCAGAAAAATAGAATTTAATCTGAATATATCTGCAACCATTTAAAACATGCATGGTCTCAGCACATTCCACTTAATGTTTTACACTGATGGAGGAAAGCAGAGAACGATTATCTCAAACGGCGTTCGTGCGTCATAGCCGGACTCTGATGTCCCTGGGGAGGTTAATCTTCCTAAATCCCATTTGATATAGGCCGATACTAAACTCCTTCACCCCTTCAGTAAATATGAGGCTCAGGAGCAGTTTAGATAAAAGGGAGAATGGGCTGAAACTGGTATTTAGCAATCAGGGAAAAACAAATCACAAATAAATAAAAACTGACCTATCTGAATTTGTTTAGTACTCTAATTCCCTGACACAATCTGTGACATAATATAGTAAAATCTCACACCTTTGGAATACTAATGAAAAATAATTTTTAATATTCATTAAAAAAATAAAACTATAGTAAAACACTCTTCTTTTCAATTAATACAACAACCACATTCGGAACCTTGTAAACCATTAACTCCCACTAGACTCAGCACACAGACACCTGAGCTAAGTTTGCAGGACGTAAGATTTGAACACGCTTGCCGGTAATAGAGCCTTACACTAGAAGTAGGGGGCCCGGCAGAAAAGCCCAGCGCTACGGACAGAAACACACCTGGGCAGGTGAGCTCCTCAGTGCCTCCCCACCATCCTCCGGCCCTGGAAGCCCAGCACTCTCTTTAAAGCGCAAACGACCCACGACCCGCGTTCCTACCCAGAGCGGGAGAATTGAAACGAATGGCCCTTACCTGGGATTTCCGGTGATTGGCTCTGAGAATAAATGGCTTAATCAGAAGCATCCACGGCACAGAAATCAAAGCCATAATAACAAAGAAACTTTGGACTTCTTGCTGCAAGACCAAAATGGTGATATCCCATCATTTTAATGTGACCGCGCAGCATTCTTTATATGATAAACACAATAAATATGGGTCACTGCAGTAGCACCTTATTTTGAGGCCTAAAGCGTTTCAGTGAATCCATTCACCTTCACATCTGTGACATTCCTGTTGCAGAGACATGTCCGTCCAGTGGTGCCCAGTTTCCAACACAGGTAGACATTGGGAACTCACTCTGTTTATCCCTTCCTGTCTAAGTAGCCCCTTAGTATATACTTGTGCCATACGCAAGCAGTCTTGTGAACAAGGGCTCGTGAGACACATGATAAAGGCAGCCCTTGTTCCCTTAGCTCTGTTCCATGGGGGTAGTTTCCCCTGGTTCTGGATGAAAACTGTGGCAGGTCCCATGGCTTTATGGGTCACGCTGTATCCCAAAGTCCTTGGGTCACTTTAAGTGACAAACGTTGTTCAATTGGCAATTTTATATTTCCAATACTACAGAATTATCTGAACCATCTTGCTTTCTCTCTCTTAAAAAAATCGCCATCTGACTTTCATCCCTGAAACATGGGTGAGTTACCTGCCAGGTTCTGGGGTACCCATCGGAACTCTTTCCTGGCCTCTCTCGCGGCTCCCCTTGGGATGAGACCCCTGCAGCCTCCCTGCCTCTTCTGGAACCAGGAGTCCCCAGCTGTTACCTGCTCAGATGGCCTTTATATCCACACGCCCGGCCCCCTCTTTTACACACTCCCCAGTGACCAGTTTGGAGGAGCGAGTCATAGCTGCTATTGTCAAAAGAACCAGAAAGCCCCAGAAGCCTCGGTCAGAGCTATGGAAAAGTAGTGGGAACGGGAAGCTCGAAGGAAAAGGAAAAATGTTTCTTGAGCCTTCACATTTCTCCAACTGTTGTGACCAAGCTGTCAGGCAGGGAACGACAGGAGACGATTTATTACCCCAAGTGTAACAAGATTTACCCTGATATCAGTGGGAACATTTTATCTTCAATCTTCCATCCTTGCTCCACTTTTAAATGCCAAAAAAGGGAGAGGACCCCATGAACCTCGGCTGAACTGGCCCGTCCCAGCCCCTGCACACGGCACAGCTTCATTGCCATTTGCCCATTTTTATACAACAAGGCTTTTTCCCAATGATGTACAAAGTAATCGGAGAGATATATACACATAGCTCCTCCTTTGATATTCAGAGACAGGACAATGTTGGGAAGGAACTTTATTAACTCACATTGTCTCTTCCAGCTGCATGACCCCAAAATGAGGTTAAGGAAACTTCACACTGTGTCAAGATAATTCCTCTTCATACAAGGGCATGGGGAAACCAGCCAACTCCAAATAATGCTTTTGAGTGGAAAAAAAGTTGGAAAAGCCATTCACTGTGCAATGCTCAGTGTGTATTTCAGACTGAGTGAGCACTTTAGTCATTATAAAAGCAGTTAGCACATGAAGTATTTGGTGAATCTGAGTCCTCTGCCTAAAAGAGAAGACTTGCTTGGGAAATGCAAACAAACTTGCATTTAGACTCCGGCACTGAGTAAATGGACCTTCAAAATACACTCAGGTCGTGCCAGCATTCTGGGGGTGGTTTCTAGTTACCACCCATGTGTCACAGTAGGTGCCACCGTAGGTAAGAGGGGACACCACAAAAGAGCTGTCGGAGGCTGTTTCTTCTCTGATTATCATCTGAAATCATTCCTTATGAAAACCTTGTAACAGGGTATTTTTTCCTTATTATTATTGATGCTTATGTAGGGGAGGAGGACACAAGAAGGAATCAAAGTTGTGAGAATGGGCGTGGCCACAGAGAGACATGACCTTAGCTAGGCCACCCAGTGTGCACCTCACTGGCAGACAACCTTTGCCCTCAGAGGTCACCCGGCTTTGCAAAACCAGCCACAGAGCTCGGTCCAGGGGAATCAGTAACTATATAAATGTACCTTGTTAGTTAAAAACTACCTTCAAACAATATTAACAGGTTAATCCTTGGAAGAGGCCAGGGGGGAAAACTACTGTATTAGTGTTATCAAAGAATTACTCATTGGGCTATTTTTATATCTAGCTCTAATGGGACACTTATACTTTTTAAAAATAAACTATTAAGTTGATAAAGAGGCTCAAAAAAAAAATGGAAGTAGTCCACAAAATGAAACAAAGCATCTCCCCCTAGCCTTGGAAGCTCAGAGAAGGGCATGAGTTTGGTTTATAGTTTTCTAGGAACCCACTCCCCACATGAACAGAGGGACTCCTTGATTCTGTTTCAGTTTACATTCTTGTGAACTTTTTAAATAAAAGATTATTAAATGTTAAGGTGCTATTTAGAGCAGTTTATAGTTTCAAGCCAATCAATTTGAAATTTATTGTTTCTTCGTAGCCACCATGCAAGCCAGTTTTCAACCTCTGGGTAACCGCCCCTCTCACGTGTCACCCCAACAGGAATGGCTGGAGCCACACCATGGTGCTCGTACTTGCTCAGTGCTTACACAGTCATTTAATAAGGACCTTTTGAAATTTAAAGAATGCAACACCCTTCACTGGGTGCTAAGATGGCTCAGTCTTGCAGATAACTACTCGAGAGTATGAGAGAAGTTTGACACGATCAAGTGGATAAAGAAGGACACAAAACAGAAGTACCTGGTGTTCGTACAGGGGTGCATTGGACGGGTCGTTGTAGTTAAACAGAAACATGTTGATGAAGTGGATGAGGATGCTGGGGGCGTGCTGAGACCCGTGGACATCAAAGCGGCACCATTTGAAAATGATCATGAAAACCAGGTATCCAAACAGACACAGGATGAAAATCATCTCAGGGATAAATTGCAGAATGATGTTGAGAGTTTTTCTGAAGTATCTGGGGGTGAAAAACAAACACACGTACACGACAGAACACTGAGGGAACATGAGAACTTATTCTCTAAGCACAAAATGTTCATTTTTTAATAACACCTCTGGCAAACGGCGTGCCCCCGGCAAACGGCAACCATGTACGGATGGATAGGAAAGGAGGACAAGGAAATATTGGAAAGTGCTGTGTCAGAAGATTCAGAGGGAACCACCGTCTAGAAGGTAACATCTAAAGGGAAGGTCACGCCCACGTAGAGAGGTGGTGATCTGACCACAGCGTCACATGCGGAGCCAGGCAAAGGATACAGAGTGGGGACTTGAAGCTAAGAATGCGGTAAGATAGAGGTTCGCAAACAGGGCCCACAGGCCAACTCAAGCCCATCACCGTTTTTGTACAGCCTGGAAGTTAAGAATGGTTGTTACATTTTTAAATGGTTGGGGAAAAAATAAAAAAAGAAGAATATTTTCTGATATAAGCAAATGATATAAAATTCAAAGTTCCATGTTTATAAATAAAGTTTTATTGGAACAAAGCCATGTTCATTTGTTTACATATTGTCTATGGCTGCTTTCATGCTATGACACTAGATTTGGGTATAGACAGTCCCCACCTTACCATGGTTCAACTTACAATTTTTTGACTTTATAGCGGTATCCATACAACCATTCTGTTTTTCACTTTCAGTACAATATTCAATAAATTACATAAGATATATAAATAACACTTTATTATAAAATAGGCTTTGTGTTAGATGGTTTTGCCCAACTGTAGGCTAATGTAAGTGTCCTGCGTACATTTAAGGTGTGCTAGGCTAGGCTATGACGTTTAGTATGTTACGTGTATTAAATGCATTTTCAACTTAGGGTGTTTTCAACTTACTTGGGTTTATCAGGATCTAACCCCATCGTAAGTCAAGGAGCAGCTGTAGTTGCAACAGAGACCATATGGCCTGCAAAGCCTGAAATATTTATTATCCAGCCCTTCGCAAAGCAAGTTTGCCAACTTCTGCTCTAGGACGTGGTCTCACAAGGCTAAAATGAGCTTCCAAGTGAAAATGTCAGAAGGGACCCTCCCATCCCTTGTCAATTGCAAGAGTTATATGAGGGAAAGGGGGAATTTCATGATCAAACAGGATTGCTAAAGACAGTCGAGGCCTGCCTGACACACAATGATGCCACTGACAGTCTAGTCCCAAAAGCACTTTCCAGAATAATCTTTCATTTAATCCTCACAGCACTTTCACACAGGCAGTAGTAACAACAGAGTAGCTTGTGAGTGTGCTCATTAAATATTTCTGGTTTTCCATGTAGACTAGTACTTCTATGGCCTCTCAAGTCGAACATCACCATGTGACTGGTCCCCAAAATGGGGACAGAAGTGGCATGTGTCACCCCTGGGCAGAAGTTTGAAGAGTCAACGTGGAACTCATTGGCTCACCTCCAGGTGGTGGCTGTCCGTCAGCCCAGGTGCTGGTGTACGGGTGACAGGAGCAGAGCCCTGGTGGGCCCATGATGGACATGTGCCATGGTCTTAAGCCACTGAGATTTGTAGGCTGTTTGTTATTACAGAACAACCTAACCCATTCTGGCTACATATTCCCATTTTACTGAAAACAATAATCTAAGAGATGTTAAGCAACGAGTCTGTGATCACATAGCCACTGTGAGGTGGAACCAGGACTGAAACTTCTGATTCCAAACCCAGCATCATTTCTGTGGCACCATGCCACCCCCCGTACTCAAATTACACGGCAGTGGATTTCAGCAGCACCTACAGGTCAGCAGCCACATCCGCACGTGTGAATGGGCACAGTCGACGCTATTTTCAAACACTTATAACTTTAGCATAAATAAGTTTAAGATGCTTTCTAGAGATGGATCTCGATAGAAGGAAAGGAACAGACAGGACAACATCAACAACCCAAGAAGCGAGAGAGGGGCTGCTGCCGGTTGGGAGAAGTGACACCAAATGGGATGCAGAAGCTGGCGGCACCTTGGCCAAGAGCTGCTTACGTCCCTCTTGGCCCATTTGGTGGGAGATAAGCCTGGATGTGTTAATAGCACCAATCTAGGCTTTTCAGGTGCTGTGGGCTTCCCAGTCTTTTCTGAACCCTCGAATATTTCTGGGGTGAGAGGCGCACTCACTTTTGAAAGACTTTGCTGGGGAGAAACAGAGGCACTGCCATTCCCGGCAGCTTGTCCCGGCTAAAGCCAGGACGCGTAGGGAAGCGCTCCCCATAGGACGCGAACCTGTACAGAGGGATGCAGGTCCCAACTGGTGGCTCTGCCACTACTCATCAGGAGTGTGATCGGACAGAACAGGCACTTGGGAATCAGGAAACTTACACGTGATTGAACAGGCTGAGGATGACGCCAAAAACCATCTGGACAATTCCCAGGATAACCGACATCTTCATTTTATAGGAGTTCAAAAACGTGAGTTTGTTCGACGCCAAGTTCCAGATCTGAATGGGAAATGAGACAAGGAGCGTGTGAGACAGGGTCTTAGAAATTCTACTGGAGTTGGGGGCCACAGCACGATCTCCCCTGAGCACGTCGCTCTGGGAACCGCGTTTCCGAGTTTCAGTCCAGTTCAATGCATGCGTTTTAGGCTCAGAAAAGGAAAAGGACGAAGCCCTCTATAACTGCGACTTTAATGACGAAAGTGTCAGAACATTTTGTGCCTTTATCAAGTTGCTGGAAGAACACTGGGGAGAAAAATCCTACATGATTCTTCCCCTGTACTAAATGAGAGCGAATCTGAAACATGGAGGGATCTCAAACCTGCCTCAGTTCCCTGAACGATGGCCCAGAGATCGCTGGCCCGTGAATGTGTGCAGCCCTTTCTAAGAACACGCCTTTCACTCTGAATGTCCATAGCACTTCACATCACAGGGCGTCTCCCACGCCTTGCTCAAGGAGCTGTTCCTGTAGCCAGTGGTATTGAGCACGACAGGTAAGACACAGTCCCTGCCTTCTGCGTGGCACCTGTTTTAAACAGCACTGCCAGGCACGCAAGGTGGGGGACACATGTACCTGTCCTGCCCCAAATGACACTGTCACACAGAGCAGGCACACTGGGCGTTCTCTCCTTGATTAATGACCCCAGTCACTAATGTTCCTCTTTCCCGCAGAAATCTCAGCATCCCCGGGGTCTCCACTCCCACCTCCTACCCTGACCCCACCTGAACTTTAGACACATCCCAAACTGCCTGCTAGACACAGGGTTTGCTCTGCTGCATCTCAAAGGTAACAAAGCCACAAAGGCCCTCTCACCTTCCCTCCTACATGACTTCCTCCTCCTAACTTCTCTGCTTCTGTTAAGGGGCCAACATCCAACCACACACAGCTATAACACATAGTCACCTTGTCCCCCACAACACGTGCACACACACACACACACACACCCTGCACACGGCCAGCACTACCTCTCACTGATTCTTCCTGTGCAATGTCTTGCTCAGCTACCAGCTGGGCACCCACTAAGGAGGCTGCTGCTGAGAGGGTAAGAGAAGGGACTCTAGTAACAGGTGCCCGAACACAGAGGCACCTCCCCCACCCTCGCGTCTGCCTTGGCATCTAAGCCGCACCAGGCCCGCCTCTGCCCTTCCCACGCCCGCCTGGTTGGCCAGTCCCTTAGGAGCAGTGACGTGGCAAGGGCAGGGTCACCAGCACGCTTTAGACCCGGCCAAATCTGACCAACTAAAAATGTTAGTAGTTAAGTACCAGGCACATATACTAAGCTCTTTAGATGTATTTATCTCATTTAATTCTAACAAAAACTCTGTGAGATATAATTATTCCCATATTATAGACAAGGGGATTTATCATAATCTCAGGAAGATTAAGTTACTTACACACCTAGGAAGAAATATTATGATAGCAACTAACGTTTATGGAGCATTTACCACGTTTATGCCCTAGACTCTGTTCTGGAGGTTTTACATGTAAAAGTAATTTCGTCTGCTGAGCAACCCTAGCAGTTAGGGCTGTTATTATGTCCATTTCACAGGTGAGAAAACATACAGAAATGTTAACTTGCTCAAAATCTCAGGACAAGTAAATAGAAAAGCCAAGATGTAAACATAGGCAGTCTGATTTCAGAGCAGGGGCTCTTAACCATCTTGTCATGTTCATTTATCATAAAATATTTAGAAACACCTTAAGGCCAGCTATGATGAAGGCCAAATATTTTGTGATTTGGTTCACAAATAGCTGTTGAACATAGTCAATAAATGCACTGTAGAAATTTCCATTATGCAAAAGTTAAACCCTTATTAATAGATATAACACAAGTACTAGCACGGGCACAGAAATGTTCTGTTACAGCGGCTGTCTCTGAGGAATAGGACTGCAGGAACAGGAACAGGAGGAAAGGCAACTCCTGCTTTTCTTTTTTGATACAATATTTTGTAGATTTTAAAAATCCAGAAAATCCAGATTTTAAAAATCCAGAAAATCCAGATTTTAAAAAGCCAGAAATTTTCAAAATTCTAAATGTTACTAGGAAAAACATTTATCATATTCAACATCCCACCTTCTCTTTCACTCTGACATTTTTTCTTTCTTTTTTTTTTCCTAATTTGTGGGCAGGTGACAAAATTGCACACAGAGCAGAAACTCTGGACCACTCAGTTCTGAAATGTGAAATGCTATAGCCCAGCTCTGTCTGAGGAACAGAATCGGGCAGGTGGGATTTGCTGATGAGTTAGGCGTAGGCTGTGAAGGGAACAGGGAAGACTGCCCCAGCAGTGAGAGTCTAAGCAAAGGGAGATCAACCAGACCCTAGAACCACCCCCGCTATGCCTCTCTGCAGCCTGCTGACTACTCATAAAATTTCATTTGACCAAGGATAAGGCCTTCCAGTCTACAAAAATAACAACTCACATTTGTTTTTTAAGCATTTTGCAGCTTCCAAACCAGCTTTCAAGGACTTAACCAGTTTTGATAAAACTTAGAATGTGAGTGCTCCTGGGTGGCAAGTATAAACAAATCTTGGGCAAAGCTTCTGTTTTTATGAGGGCAAGGAGGTAGGAAGACAATAAAAGGACCCTAGAAAACTGAAGAGGAGGTGACTCTGAACATGGGAGAGACTAGAGAGCCAATTATGGGGCCCTTTACTCTCCACTGTCAGCAGCTACAACTGAGGCCTCAGGTTCTCTGCCACAAAGAGAGAGCTTAGAGGAAATATTAAATGTTTATGGACAGCATTTGCCTAGTTCAGGTTTATACTCAATTGGAGCACAAGGCTGCCACCTGGTGGCAGCATGCACCGGGCCATTATGTGCGCACAGCTTTACAGGAGTGGGCATGTGTATCTCCTTAAAACCCCTTTGTACCTAAAGGCTACGAGAAAGCACCTTTGTTTTGCTTGAATGTTGCTCAAATCTAGTTGACTGAGATAGATAAAACAAGCAAATAAATGAAAGGAAGCACATACCTCTTTTAAAACAACATGTGTCAATTCTATGCAGTACAATAAAGCAAAAATAAAAGCAATATTTTTGTTTTTTTTTTTTAGGAAAAAGAGAGATGTTAACCACTGCAAGAAAATGCCAAAGTAGGGAACTTGATTAGGATGCTAAAAAGCTTATCTAGTGTACAGACTTTCCGGGCAATCAAGGCCCTTTTAAAGAAGCAAACATTAACCACCAGGGGTATAACTGATGGAGAAAGAGGCAGATGTTTGGGGAACTGTATAGAAAATGACTCCGGAGCTGGAGAGAGGGTGCAGGTGGAACATTTACTTGAACCTGTCCCTGTGGGTCACAAAACCTCCAGTACAAGTTATTCTACCTCGGCATGTTTGTTGATTTGACAGGTTTTGGCATTTTCTTCTCTATCCAGAGATCTCAACAAGACATTTTACATAATAAATATTTAAGTTAAGAAGACATTATTACCGGATCAATCCCAAATGGGTATGGATTTCCAGAATACACTCCTGGCATGGCCGGGTCCAGCTGTAGAAGTGAATTCGTCTCCATTACGTGAGCACTTCCGATGGGGGGGGGCGGGGGGAGAAACAACGATCAACCAAAGGCAGGAGAAATATGACAGTGTCACCAGTCACAAACTGCCAATCAAAGCCCAGCTGTCGGTGCAGCTCATCAGTGTGGTTTATTCAATTGCTCTGTGAATGGGCGTTGACTATCTATTATGTGCCAAGTATTGTCGTAGGTGCTGAAGCTACAGAAATTACCATCTGACCCCCCAGGAGTTCACAGTCCGAGTTTCCAAATAGCTCTCAGCCTGACGGGGTACAGTAATGAGAAGGAGCAGTCGTAGCATGTTGGGAAAGAGGTCAGAGCAAGGAGGATGGAACACGTAGGAGAGAAAGAAAACCCAGCCCAGGCACAAGGCAGGGAAGTCTACCCAGGGATCACCAGGTTGACCCTGAAGGATGAATCGGCTAGTTACATACAGACTTCGATCTCTGTGAAACATAACCCTAAAAAATTATAGATCATTGAATGCCTTTAAATCTGTGTCCCATTTTTACCCAGAAGCACGAATGTCAATGGGAAGAAATTTCTTACTCTCCATCTTTGCAAGCCTCAAGAGGATAAGAACATTAGGAGTTAATTATTTTAAGAGCATGCATCTGTGGAAGGGCCCAAGGAATGAGTATTTGAAACGATGAAGAACAGAGAGCTGACAATCTTGACAGGATGCCCAGAAATAAGTCCCTCTCTTCTGCAACAAGGTGCTGGGGGTCTGTGGTAGCAGCCGAGGGGGTCGGGAAGCCTGGGCCCGGGCCCTCAAGGCACAGTGGGGATAGCTGCCTGATTTGCTATTTCAGACGTAGACCCCATCCAACGGGGTCTCCAGTGCAAACAGCTGGGCTACATGAGCAGGGACGTGTTTGTGTGTTCACAAAGACAAAAGTCACCCCCGACAGGAGGGAACTGGCCTGGCACCCACAGCTAAGCCATGGGTCCTGCCGAACGTAAACAATTTCACAGAACACCCACAGGGTCACCTTGGGACTGTGACGCAGCAAGAAAAAACAAGACACTGCAGTCATGCCCTGACACAACAGGCAAAAAGAATGACATAGTCCAAACCACAAAAGTGACCAAACATTACCCCATCCGAACACAGGCCAATCCTCAAAGTCTTTCTTCATACCCTCTCACTGAGGTGTAGTTTTCCCTGCTTGTCTCCCTCATGGAGTCAATAAACCCAACGTGGGTGACTACAGGCAAGTTTCCGGTGGTCTTGGGCTGAAGGACACTGTCAGTTGTCAGGGAAGCAGGCCCAAGACTCAGGTCGTGGCTAGTGACAAACACCAGCCTGCTGTGTGCTTCAGCTCTGATGGTGACGTCATTTTCTTCTGCCTCACTGATAATGAGGTTCTGCTTTATACTGGTGACACCTGGGGACGTGGCTGAGCGTCTCCCAGACCCGGGCTCCAGTGTCACTGAAGGGGGTTGACTTGGAGGAGAGGTCACTTGTACATACGTAAGGGGATGCCATTCCTACCCCTGTCTGCAGAGTGGCAACGAGCCAGTCCACCTGGGCTGTTCACACTTGCGCTCCAGGGGACGTGAGATTTCATGTCGGCAGTTTGGCGAAATTATGAGGATTTAACATGTTTCAGAGCTCATCTCTATGTTTATGAGTTTAATCTAATAAGGAAAACTAAGTAATGTGTTTTTAAATTTATGAAAGTTTTGTTCTTCTAGGAATCTCTTTAGGATACTAATTGCAAAGCAAAAGCAAAAAAAAAAAAGAACCATGGATATAGCCATCTGCATGTAATTCAAGAAAATGTTTCATCCTTTACTTTCGGTACGTATTTATTATAACATGCCCGACCTCTGCCGCAGGGAACGCGGGCCGAGCAGAGAAGCGCAGAGGGGAGGCATCGGGACCTCTGCGACCCACAGTGAAGATGCTGCAGTCCCGCAGCCCTCACCTGGCCTCGGCATCGAGCTCTTAAAATGCCCCTAGGAAAGCTCCCAATTAAAAGGAACCTTGGATTATATCTTTTCTAACTGAAAAATCCTTGGATGAGATTGTTTATTCTCTCCCCCATTCATGTTTGCTACAGATTTGGGTGAGCAAGTAAAACCCTGAGATTTCCTTCAATGGAAATTCTAGAACCCCACCATGCTTAGGAGAGGAAAGATGGGAAGGTCAATTATAAATATGTTCATATATCTCGGCCTTCGCTGTTCTTCGGTCTTCCCTTCTCAAATACAGCCTCCGAATGTATTTCAGCTGGAAGTTCCAGAATGAGACAGGGAAACCTTACGCTGACCCAGAGATGCTGGGCAGAAAGGTGTCTGGAAGTGTCACCTATGATTTGAAGGTTTCACAAATTAGCCCCGAAACTACTGCGAGTATCTCAGGTTGTATGATGCACACAGCCCAAGTCCCCCAAAATCACAAGGTCGTCAACGTTTCTATTTGCTCCCCTGGCAGGTCCCTATCCTCCAGGGCCCTCTGTTCTCCCAACTACCTCTCAAGTTCTAATATCTTTCCCCCTCCCCATAAGAGTCTCCATTCCTGAAAGGTTATGTTTCCATTCTGATGCCCGTCTGATGAACTGCATAAAGCAAGTGTGGGATGCATCTGGGAGATGCGCACTGTGGGGACTCAGGGGGCTTCCAGGTCCCTCTGTTCTGCAGCCCCCACATGTGCTTCCAGCTGCCCCAACACCCCACACACACACACGTGCTCCATCACCTGCAGGGCACTGGCATCGCAAAGCTAACCCTCTCTCCTGCTCTGCTTTTTAAAAACTTTGTTTTTGGAGACAGGGCCTTGTTTTATTGCCCAGGCAAGGGCAGTGGTAGGATCACAGCTCACTGCAACCTCAAATTCCTGGGCTCAAGCGATCCTCCTGCCTCAGCCTCCCAAAGTGCTAGGATTTTAGGTGTGAGCCACCATGCCCAGCCACTGCCTTTAATATTGAAATCAGGTTCCCTGAGCAGCCAAAGAAAATGCCCTTCTGGAGTGTCTGAGGTCTTGAATACTGGAAACCAAGGCTCTACATGGTCCAAATCTGCATCTGCCCTTCTTAAAGCAAAGCTTTCTGCCCTACAGGCTTGGCTATAAGTCACCCTTCCTCTGGGTCCCTGCCAGAGTGAAGTCTATTTCAAAGCCACCTTCTTCTCCAGGAAGCCCTGATTCTATGGGTCCCCTGTGATGCCCAGTTTATACCTGCTCTACCACTTGCTTTCTCCATAGTGCCTGGTACATGATATGTACTCCACAATATATATTTAATTGAGCTGATTTTTTTAAGAGGTGGGGTCTTGCTATGTTGTCCAGGCTGGACTTGCACTTCTGGGCTCAAGGGATTCTCCTCCCTTGGCCTCCCAAGTCACTGGGACTACAGGTGTGCAGCCACCATGCCAACTGAGCCAACTGAGCTGAGATCTTAGAAACTATTTCTATGCATCACAGTCACCAGCACAGACTGAAGAAGTGGCACAAGGTCCTGCATTCAGCAGATAAAGCTGAATTATTTGTTGAATTTGCAGGTGCACTTCTGAGCAGAGCCACCGTGAAAACAATCCCACTGAGGCCGCCTGGATGGCCAGAAAGTGAGCCACCTTTGTCTGCAAACTTACTTCCATGTGCCATTTCTGAACATAGGTTGGACACTCCAAGAAGAGCCAAAGATGTTCAAAGACTTGGAGAAGCAGTCGTTGTAGATCAAGCCCGTGTAGATGGAGAAGATGCCCATGAGTAGGATGAGGTAGCGCCCGTGGAAGAAGGTGTTCCAAATCTGGCCTCGGGGAGACAGAGAGGACGATTGTCAGTGGGCCATGTTCCCAAGGCAGATGTCAATAATCCAAACAGGAAGAGCACACACACCATGATCGTTTTGTTTTTTTTTTAAACTTACATAGGGGAAGCCGACAAGGCCTAGACTGGTATTTGTCACTGTGGAAACAAAGACATATAAGCCTCCTGTTCCTTCACTCAGCCTGGGTTAGGAAATGAACTGAAGCACGAGCTAAGGCCCCACCTGCTAAAGAAGGGACTTGAAAGCAGGTGGCTGCTGTCCCAGGTGCTCCCGGGAGACAAGCACTGAGCTGGCCTCACGTGGCTGCTATGTTTATGGTGAGTCAAATCTACACTCATTTGGGGTCTTGTCATTATAAAGTTGAGTGTCTAACCACATCTGCTGAGAAGGGTAAAGTGCTTTCTTGCCCTCTCCTACTACTGGGTGCTGCGTTCCACGATCCCAAGAGCTGCGTAAGTGTCACTCTGAGACTTTAAACGCCTGTCACGGGGACTACGGCTGCTAAGCTGCTCACGGAAAACTGTACTGGTCACAGGTTGATTTTGCCCGCTAACCTTGACATCATTGAACCAACTCTAATTAATTCAACCTCTAATAAAAGATGACTATATGCTTCAAATCAGAACATAGCTAAAGCATGTTCCCACTTTATATGATGTACTACCATGAACACAAAGTGATTAACTTTGATCAGCTGATAAACTTTGAACCGATGCAGACTCTTGTGTTGTCTCAACCTTCCCGACACTCTGCGAGGCAACCTCGTGGAAGGTGGAGAAACCTCCAGTGTAACAGGAAGGGTTTCTCAGTGCTTCATGGGAACACTGGTCCCAGGCTTTTCAGCCATCAATAAATATTCATGCTATTTTAAGGGGAAAAAAAAAACAGGCTACAAATAATGTTATTTGATGCCAATTTTTGGAAGTTATATATTTGCATATAAGCAAAAAAAGCTTGAAAAGATGTCCAAAAACATTAATTGTGAATTTTCTCTAGGTGGCTAAATTGTTGTATTTTCCTAATTTTTATATGACTATGTATTGCTTTTATAATCACAGGGAATTTTAAAAAAACCAATGTTAGAAAAAGAAAAAAAGGAAAACAAATCAATGCCTTATCAAGGCATGGACAAAAACCAAAACTGTTAAAAGGAACTGCACCAAACCATCCTAAGGCATTACCTTTGGCCAGGAGTTTTGTTAAACTTGGGAGTTTTTTTACTTTCCTTTTTTTCTTAATTTTTCATAAAAAATGTGTTATTTCTATGGTGAAAACCGCATACCGACTTCGATGTTCTACTCAAGAACGTGAGCTGAGACAGTGCACGACACCCACCTCGTTGTCCGACTTCTGGGCGAGCAGCCGTCTCTCGTTGAGAACCATCCACAGGGCCGCCAGCAGCATCACCGTGCCGTGGCCGCAGTCGCCGAACATCACCGCGAACAGGAAGGGGAAGGTGATGATGGTGTAGGGGGCTGTGGAGGTGACACCCACGACAGCCTGAGGCCCACCGCAGATCTACACGCCCGTCTCCTTGACACACGCTTAGCTCCCCCCCACTCAAGCCATTCTCATTCCCCACTTCACGGATGTGCTGAGTTTTAGAGAGGTTAAGTGACTCATCCCAAATCACATTTGATGGCACTTACGAGTGCTTTTCTATCTCTAGGTGCTGTCTATGTTCTTTCCACCGCTGACAGCGCCGCTCAGCACCAGCAGTTTACTCCCGGGGACCCTCAACCCACGAGGCCCCTGCATTACGGTCGCAAGTTAGATGGGACTCGGGCTGGAGAAGAACAGCACATGCGCTGCTTGGCTAACGGGCATTGGGGCTCCCCTTTATTTCATTAACTGGGTACCAAGATCCAGTCTTCTGACTCCCATGTAGAAACCACAGCACTGTGAAGATGCTAAGTGATGACTCTCATTGGATTGCTGAAGCAAACAAAAACTGACTTCAGGCTCACACCTGTGATCCCAGCGCTTTGGGAAGCCTAAGTGAGAGGGTCACTTAAGGCTAGGGGTTCAAAACCAGCCTGGGCAACATAGCAAGACCCTGTGTCTTTTTAGTAGGGAAAAAAGAAAAAAAAAAAAAAAAAGAACTGACTTCAGGCCAGGCACGGTGACTCACGCCTGTAATCTTGGCACTCTGGGAGGCCAAGGTGGGACAATTGCTTGAACTTAGGAGTTTGAGACCTGTCTCTGCTAAAAATAGAAAAATTAGCTGGGTATGGCATGCACCTGTAATCCCAGCTACCATGTTTCCTCGAAAATAAGACAGGGTCTTATATTTATTTTTCCTTAAGAAGACACCCTAGGGCTTATTTTCAGGGGATGTGTTATTTTCTCCTCAAAGCCTCAGCTTGCAGCATGCACAGGATGGTCGGGACCCAACAGGGGAGCCGAACTTGTTGGTGGGGCTGCCCACACCTTTCCGGTCACCTCTGGGTTAGTAGCTGTCATGATGGGGCAGATGAGAAGGGCTGCTCATCTTCTTTACTGCTCTGCAACGAAATGCATGGGTTGTGCAGATACACTGCGTAGCCACGTCCATCACTAGGTCTTATTTTCAGGGTAGGGCTTATGTTGAGCAAATGCTTAGAAATCCTGCTAGGGCTTATTTTATGGGTAGGTCTTATTTTCGGGGAAACATGGTACTTGGGAGGCTGAGGCAGGAGAATCGCTTAAGCCCAGGAGTTTGAAGTTGCTGTGAGTTAGGCTGATGCCAACCAAAAAAAAAAAAAGGAACAGACTTCAGTTCCCTGATGAGGTTGCAGTTTAAGGGAAAACAGGTGAAGATAAAGAGTAAGAATTTCACCGACTGGCATTTATAGAAGACAACACAGGATATCAGGAAACCAAGTGAGATTGCAGGAATGTCACAGTTTTAACAAAGTCACCTCCTAGGCCACTCAAGGGAACATCTTACCCAATTTTCACTTCCAAGCTGCCCAGCTGTGCGACGCATCGGATCTTTACCTGGGTTCATCTCCCGGTAGCTGCCCACGCCGTAGGCATCGACGATATTCTGGAAGCCAGCTGTGAATTTATTGGTCCTGTTAAACGTGGGAGGGGCGGTCTTAGATTGCACTGTGGTCATGATGGGGACCATGGAAGAGCCACTTAGTTCCTGCAAAAAGAACATGTGACAAAAATGTAAGGAAGGAGCCCAAGGCAGGGCAATGGCACGGGAAGCACAGACCCAGATTCTGCCATCACTTACTGAGTGAATTTGGGACACTCTCTGGACCTCGCTGGGACTCGTGAGCTCACGTGTAAAGAGTTAATTCCCTCCCAGTGCTCGTCTAACCCATCTTACAGCAGAGCTGTCAAGAGAACAGAGTCGCTCCTGATTCTCCGGCGACTTCCGCCCTCCTGCTCCTGCACATGCGTGTGTGATGACGCAGCCCTAGGCCCTCGACGGGTCCCTTTCTCTCCCCTTTCTCTCTCAAGAGCACATCCACTTTCCTAATCTTCCTGACCCTTTCCCAAAGGTCCATTTTTCCCTGATTGCCTGCTTAGGCTTTCAAACTCCAGTGTCTCACCAACACCACAAAATCCAGGAGCCTAAAGCCAAATCATCAACTTGACCCAAAGCCAGACACACCTGCTCGCTGACCACTCTTGCACCGTTCGGCTCGTGCATCACTTCCTGCAGGACGCACCCTGCCCTGCCCAGTCTGGGGGAAATGCTCTTCTTAAAGTGCTCCGTTCAGGTAGCTTTTGAACCATGATGTGGGGACATTAGAGTGTAGGGGGGGTAAAGAAACACTTTCTGCATTCAAACCCTGCCTCCTGACTGCAGGACTGTGGCCAAGTTACTTGTACTCTCTGTACCTCAGTTTCCTCATCTGTACGAGGGAGTAAAGATACTCCTGCCTCCTAGTCTGTGCCCACCTCACGGCCGTTACCTCCAGATCCCTCAGCCTGAAGCTCTTCCTCCCACCCTACCCCAATCTTCCCACGGCATCAGTGCCACCTGTTTGAAGGGGCCTTCTCTGGCAACAGACACCAGCTGTCACCAGATATGCCACCCAGCATATCGTTCCCCTATCAGTCAGACACCACCCGGTCCTCGACCTAACGGGTTTCACCTCCCTGCCGCCCTGTGAAATTATTCCAAGAAGCTAATCACATCCTCCTGCAGGAACAAAGGGAACCCACCCTGCTGTCACCACAAAGCCCGCCTCCAACAGGCCCTGCTGGCTCCCTTTGCTCTCGGGCAGGGTCCCGAGCACATCCCGTGCAGCCCTGCGTGGCGTGTGGCGTCTTCCTCCCCTGGGCTATGAGCTCGTGTGACTGATAAGCAGCTGTCCACCTCATCGGTCCGGTGCCAGGTGTAATGTGTTCTGCCATCCTGTACTATTTAGGGCGGGGGTCCTTCCTTCATCAATGGGGCGAATAAGGGATCAGAACAAGTCCCACTCCCCACCCCTGCCCCCACCACCCCGTTTGACTTCCTGCCCACCACTCATCACCGCCTGAAATCACATCAGCCTCGGACCTGCGTCTGTGTCCCTTTCTAGAAAGTCTGTCAGGGCAGGGCTTTGGGCTGCCACGGTGGCCCAAGACGCATTCCTGATGCTCAGGGACCGTCAGGAGGTGAAGGAAGAGAGCGGAGAGAACCGCGTCAGGTGCCTGATGCGTGGCGCTGTTGCCGGCACACAGGGAGCGGTCTACACACCTGGGCTGTGGTTACAGGCTCGGTTCTGTCTTTCCAGCTGGCCTGTGACCTCCCTGAGACAGCAGATGGTGTCTCCAGTCTGGCAGCCAGACTGGCACATGAGTGCTCAATACGTACTCGTTAAAGATCAAAGAAATATTGAGTGTTTGCCAAGCACTGGGGAAAAAAAGGAGTTTCTTTTATGTGTCCTAGCACTGGGTTAAGAATTGAAGACAGAGATGGAGACAATCCTACCATCAAGTCACGTGCAAAGTTCATGTAACATAGGAGGCCGACGCCCTCCCCGGCCTGGCAGCGGGGCTGACCCGTCTGACCTCCTGGCTCCACCTGCCACGCACCATGCCTTGCTCTAAGGCCTTCTTGATGCGTCCGGCGTCTGCGACTGGGAACCAGATCTCGGCGATGACACACTGCTGGGTGACATCGATGTTGCACATGTTCAGGATGTGGTAAATGGCCTTCATCTTCTGCACCTTGATGACCCAGGAGTGCCAGTTGGCAGCCGCTTCCTGCAGCAGGCGCTGGCGGTGAGACTCCGTTTGTGTTATGACCTGGGCAAAAAACGACACACGGGAAAACAAGGAGCATTCACGGAGGCATCTGACAGCCTTGCATCGGCCATAGTAGCCTCCCCTGCTCTGGCTGCCCCCCTGGCCCGCAGCTGTCACCTGGCCCCAACTCGCAGGAGCAGTTTATCTCCCCTACTGGACATTAAAACCCTAAGGCAAAGATTGTATCTTCCTTTTCTCCTAAATTCCTCATAGTCCAATTGTTATGGGCTGAATTGTGTCCTCAAAAATGATCTGTTGAAATCCTAAACCCCCACACCAGTGAATAAGGTCCTGTTTGGAAAGGGGGGGCTTTCCAGATGTATCAAGTCAAGACGAGGCCATACTGGATTAGGGTGGGCCTGATCCAACAGGGCCCTTACAGGAAATCTGGACACTGAGTCACACAAGGAAGAACACCATGTGACAATGGAGGCAGAGGTGGCTCATCTGTAAGCCAAGGAACGCCAGCGCTAGGAAGAGGCGGGGAAGGCTCCTCCCCAAGGGAGCTTGGCTCTGCCGACACCCTGAGCAGCTCGTCCAGGGTCCAGGACGTGAGGGTACAAATACTTCTGTTGTTTTAAGCCCCGCAGTTAGCAGTAATTTGTCATAGCAGCCCTAAGAAATGATTTACATACATAATCTCTCCAATAAATGACAAGTGAATTAATGAGTTAAGGAATGAATGGATGATTCGGCCCATGTGGAATTACTTTTTATGCTTTGATGATACAATAAATAGGGTAATCTGTTTTAGTGACCCCACATGTGGCTACTGCAGTGTGCTATAAGAGATATATCGTGGCTGTAAGATTAATGACAGCCCAACACTACGCGTCACTTAGCAGTGTGATGCAACATAGCCTGAGGATTCCCAGCCCTGGTGTGGGGACTTCCAGGAGAGAAGGCCACCTCAGCACAGATGCAACACTCAGAAACCTTAAAACAAAGCTAACCCTTACAAGAATACCCTAAACTCCCTTGAGGAAAGAAACATCTGCTGACAGACCTGGACTGAATACAGGCATGAAAAGGGGAAGAAGCCTCTAAACTTTGAAAATGGTCTCCTGACTCTCCTGGTCACTGGGTCACCTGACTCCTGGCTGTATGTGGCCCAGGCCACCAGCCTGCTCCTGTCATCCGTCAGGGAAGAGTGCTGCCCAAATACCCTCTTAAATATCAGATGGCACCTAAGACTTACCTTTGGCAGGGACTGAACTGAAGGAGAGAAGTTGCCCCTGGGGCAGTTGTACAACTTCACCCCCCGAGACCCCCAGAGCCACCCAAGTCCTGCTAACAGTGCACGCGAGTTCAGCGGCGTTGCTTTTCCATTCTCTATGATGTTTTCATAAAATCTATCACGGAGTGTCTGGGAAGAAGGACCTCTAGGTAATTGCTTAGGGAAACAGTCGTCTTGACAAGTGACAAAGAAGGAATAGAGAGGATTAAAGAAATTAAACACAGATTTTCTGGGACAGTAAAATTGTCTGCTAGCCTAGGGTTTTGAAACACACACACACACACACACACACACACCCCTCATCTCTAAACACACTCGTTGAGGATACATAACTGTGCTGACTTATACAGCAGCCAAATGCAGCTACTAAAATTAAAATTAAATTAAAAATTCAGTTCCTTGGTGGCACTAGCCCTGTTCCGAGTGCTCATCAACCACGTGTGGCTTGTGACTACGACGCCGGACGGCGCGGGCTACACAACACGTCGTCACGGCGGAAAGTTCTTCTGGCCGGAGCTGTGAGTGCGCTGCCTGCCCGAGGCCCCGCTCGTTGCAGTGACTGCTCTTAAAGCTGCTGTGACCGAAGAGAGTATCCTGACCATGAAAGTGCTGAGTGTCACCCTGGGCGCTGACGGCCTTACAAAGGGCATGAAGATGTTCCCATGATGAAACTAGACTCACTGTTTTTACAGAATTAATCATTCGGCTTAAACCACCGGGCGGTTCAGTGGGAAGAGAATCGGTCAAACTGGTTGTTCAACTAAACTGGCTGGTTAGTTGTGTCATAAATTCGGTCTAGGCCGGGGATGGCAATAAAAGACGCCTTTTATCAGATCGAGGTGGCCACCTGACGGCTGACGAGGGCTGCGGTGGATTCGAAGCATTCCTGACATGCAGAATCATCCCCGCTAGCGTATCGGACAGTTCTGTGATTGTGAAATCTCCCACGGCCACAGCCAGAAGGGCGTCGCTAACACACCGCCGGCTTTCCAGCCCCCCGGGGACAGGACGTAAATGGAAACGGCAGCGGCAGCCCATCTACAGCCCCCGTCAGACCAAGCGCCCGGACCCCTCACTTACAGTGATCAGATCTTCCAGCCTGACGTTGACGCCAGCCAACATGTCCCTGCGCTCCGCCGCAGGCTCTGGGCAAGGATATATGGTGGCCCGAAACCTGTGTTTGATACGTTCCAAAGGACACACATAGGTTACTGCTACGAAGCATTCTGTACCCCCTTTTCTGCTAAGCGATCGTTGGGTGACTTTGGCTAGATGGCTGCCCTTTCCTAGAATTACTGCCTCTTTGGAGATCGGAAAATGATTCCCAGTCATAAGGACCTCCCAGCACATCACTGGCTCTGTGAACTGGAGCTGCAGTTCCGTTATGTGAATGAGCTTCATTCAAACCATAAAACCTGTGGGCTGCTATGTATACGACTGCAGGCTTCACTTGTCCTGTCTTCCTTCCATAACCCATTAATGTCCTCTGTTCCTGAGGGGCTGCATAGGACATGATTCTGTAAAACCAGAAACAACTTAGCCATGCAGTTTGCCTGCTCCTTAGCAGCTGGTAGAGTGTGAGAAGGAAGAAACTGGAAAGGTTAACATGTCTACTTTTAGTTACCGTTAAATTGTGCTTATTCAAGTTCTCTCTGTTCATATCCTCACAACTGTTAAAAGTCAGTTGCATTTCTAACATTGTCTTGTCAAATGCAGAAAGTTATGCTAAAACCCTAACCGACCTTAAAGAAGCCCCAGTCACGTGTTGTTTGCATTGCGTGTCTCTACCTAACCCTGCCCCGAATCACTGATGAAAGAGCCATCAGCTGTCTCTCTTACCCGTCACAGATCTTCTTGATTTTCTGCCTGAGCTGCTCTCCTTGATAAAATATAATGAATATATTCTTCTTAATTTCTTCTTTCTGAAAATCAGAACAAATTAAAAAAGAAAGTTTTATTTTCTGGTTAGAACATAATAGAAATGTGAAGTCCTGTCTTTAGGCTTACAAAATTTAGGAATTTAAAATTGGAAAACTTCGCCCCCCTCTGCCCCTTTTAAAAAGAAAAATGAAATGAAATAAAATAAAATTGGAAAACTTCAACCTTCCCCAGTTCATCTAAGTTGATAGCTCCTAGTTGAGGACAGGGCTGTACAGGATCTCAGAGGCTGGTGTGGCCTCAGGTGACAGCCTCATTCTTCCCTACACTGTGGGACCACAGCTGAACTTTGTACTCAGCTCTCAGCCCTATACTTAAAAGATGTGATAATAAACAAGGAAACATCCAGAAGAGGATCTGGTACGGCTTAACACAAAAACGGCTGACAGGTGAGCCGCCACACCAGAGTTAATCCACACGACGTCGACATTTCAGGCATGAGTGGGTATTTGATATTTAACAAAGGTAAAGCCACGTCTTAATTTTCCACTCACACATTTGCTCACAGTATGCCCATGAAAATGATGTTTCAATTGCATTTTTCAAATTCAAGTTGGACAATTCATAAGAGAGGGAGACTGTATGTTCCACAAGCACGTATGAAAACGTCCCGCTCTTACTGTAAGCGAAGAAATACGCACAGAAACAATGTGACCTTTCACATGGTTGGAGGGGGTAAAGGTAAAATTACAAAACTCGTTGGAAAAGTTACGACAAATCCAATGGATTCATCGCATGCCATTCAAGGCACTAGGATCAGAAAAGTCACTGGAAAATCATTCGTCAGGCCCCTTCAGGTATCATAAAAATGCTCACACCCTTTAAGTCAGCAGTACTACTTCCTTGAATTCGTTTATTATGGAAGTCTTTCAGAAGAAAATAAAAATCCACGTGCATGCATAAAGATGCTCATTGTGGTGTCTATATTCTGGAGCAAAACTGGAAATAAAGTATCCAAAAATAGACAATGTCACATCAACTCAATGGAAATAGCAGGCATCCATTACGATAATATCAAAATCAATCATCCCTTTAGTAGCTGCTCCTGGGAGCATGGCAGGGGTAGGATTTTCCGAGCTGCTGCTTAACATTATTTCCAAAGCTTCTTTCACCCACAGAATCCACCCTGGTCCTTTCTGAATCTCTTAGGTCTTCTTGTCTCCTGATCCACCAGAACCAGGAAGCTGTTCTGATGTCATGACACCCATTTGGTGACCTTCGAAGCCAATGCTCATCTTTTTTCAGATATTCCTTTATACTCTCTCCACCACCCTGATCATGACATGTCAAAACAGGATCATGAAAAGTGATGATTCCATGTCAAATTTTAAAATAATCTTTGTTAAGGATGCATGGTAATACGGGGGAAATCTTATGTTATCTGAAATAAAGAGCAGGAAAAAATCATTTCCATATATACTACAGTCGTACAAAATTATACCTGTCTATGGCTATAGAGAAAAAGTAGTACAAGAGGAAAAATAAAAATAGAGATGTTAAGAGTGGCTTCAGAGATGATACTGAGGGGTTTTGTGTTTTTTAATATACTTTCTTATTTTAAATTTTATTTATTTTAACTGTAAAGAAGTTCACCAAATAAAACTTAAAATGAATTTTTTTAGCCTCTAATGTGGAAAAGATTATAGGCGCTCAGAAACAAGCCCAGCTTCTTAGAATTAAAGAGTAAGTGGATTTAGGTGGATTTAAGTACTAACTGAAAGCGTGACAGCAACACCCTATGGAATTCATAGCACTAAACGGGTGGCACTCAGGGAAGTCCCTTGATGTCCTTGTTTGAAGTGTGTGGTCTGCTGGCAAGTTTATCATCAGCGTCATCTGGGAGGCTGTCAGAACTGTGTGGAGGCTCAGGCCCACTGAGTCAGATTTTGCATTTGAACAAGATCCCTGGGTGACTTCTATGCTCATGTGCATCTTGAAGCTTGAGAAGCTGACCCAAGTCAGTTCTTAGTTCTTTGCAACGAAGAACTGGTGTGGCAGCCCTACAGCTAAGCGTCTAGAAACAAGTACAGCTAAGCTTCTTGGAGGAATGAACCAAGTATGAGGTGTTCACAAGAATCAGTTCTTGAACTGACCTTTCAAACACATTTTTAAAAAGGAAAAAAAGGAGAAAGAAAGGATATAGATTTTGGCTTTATGGAACCAAAGACTCCATGTTTTGAGAGAAGGAAGCTCTTCCGGTGAGGGCTATGGGGAATTTCAGAGGAAGTTTTCCTGTAGCCCAAGATTCCCACCGTGACCGGATCCTCCAGGGGTGTGTCCATCTCACTGAACTTCAGGTAGATGTTTCCTCGGCAGACTCGCCACAGCAGCCTCTCAAAGGAAGCCATCCTCTCCCTGTTTATCACGCCGGCTGTGAAGCTGGGCAGCGAGAAGGGAAGACATTACTGAGGCACAGGGACTGGGTGCAGAGAGTAGGCCCCGCAGGACGAGAAGATGGACCAGGAAGTGAAGGACCATCAGTCTGAGAGCAGGAGGGATCTTGACTCCTTAGTCATTCCAATGCTATATATTCACTATTTGCAATAAAAATGTGATAGATCATTCATCATAGCCTCGTAGCTAATGGGAGCAAATGTTCAACAATGGTCCCTCTGCATTTTTACCAAAAAAATTTTAATGTACTAAGAGGGAAACATATACATTGATGTCTATGCATCCCTATTTTTCCCATTATCCAGATATGTAGATAATTGCTGACCCAAACTTCTTATATTAGCCTCAGAGTTGTGACTTTCATTTGTTTATTACTTTAAATGTACGCCGATCCTGTATTACCTTCTAATCAAACATCTTCAATAAACATTTTTTCTTCTCCATTCAAATTCAATGCCTAGAGCCTCAAATAGCAGGTCCTCAACTATCCATTGAATAAAAAAGTATAAATCCCAAACTCACGGCTTTCAGAAATGCTTTGTAATTCATCTATTTCACATGGACACTGAATGAATCACCACATATTTTCCTGGGTATAAACATCATATTACTGCTTCTTGGGGATGACTTGATTGCATAACTACCCCATTTCTAGTGACACTTAAAAATTCAAACTCCAAATGCATTTGATTATCAAAATAGTATTTTAAAGGTAAGGAAAAAACATATATATCTCCATAGCCTGTTCCAACGCAAGAGGCATGAAAACTCATCTAAACAATTATCTCCACGTCCTTCCCCTGTGGGAGCAACATAAACATTGCACTGTTCAGGCTCAAGAATGTTAGTGTCAGCACTAACAAGAAGGTAACCCTACCTCCAACTCCACCAACCTGATAAGGTTACACTTGGGTTTATTCCTCTGTAGGGGCCTCACATTCATGGGAAACAGTTGCCATTTTGGTGGCTGTTTGTTCATCCATCCATCCATTCATTCACTCAGGGAAATCTATCACGTGCCAGCACCAGGGACCCATCTACACATAACTCTCAGGCTATTGAGTGACACTAACCCCAACTTTCCAGTCATGTAAGCAGGCACAGTTCTCAATTCCAGGAGACCAGAAGTATCTTCAGTAAAGAAGTCATCAGCTAAATTGGTTTCCGTCTGAAAGTCAAAGTACCACTATGTTGATTCAAATATAGTTAGAGCAATTTAAAAAGCACCACCCCACACCTCAGGTTTTGTCTGGTTTTAGTAAAGCTTTAATTTTCCACAGTTAACAGAATTCAGAAAGCACAGTGCTTCTCATTAAGTCAAAAAGCTTCCCCAGTCTCTTCCTACCAAAACCCTAAATCTGCTCAAACTAACTGTTCTACTTTGTTCTGACTTCTTCTGTCTGAGCCATTTCGAGCACATATTTTTAAATGAGCACTATAATGTTTTTGCTTTCAGTTCAACCAGCACTATAGTTATTCCACTCAAAATACTTTCCTCACCTCCCCTCCCACCAAAGGGCTAGCCACAGAACACAGAGTGATTTATTCATATTCCAAACCTGCCAGTTTTTTTCCTTTTATTTCATCAATCTGCCAGTTTTTAATATGAAAGTTCGAGGCTCTGAGGAAAGGGCCCTTTAATAAATAATCCCCAAATAATGACCTCAAAGAAGTCCTGGGTTTTCTTCAGGAGGTATTTGAGTTCTGTCAGTTCTAGGAAGCTTTTTTTCAAAGCCTGCTGGTTGTGGTTGGCTTCCTGTAACTCTCCTTCCAGTTTTTCTAGAACAGTCTGTGCAGGAAGGAAAAGGAAGGTAAGGCAGGCAGAAAGGCAGAGAGTGCTAAGACATTCCTAATACACGTCAACTGCAACAGGTAACTAAAAAGGTATTCACTACAACATAATATAGCTCGAAGTCGAGTGGCTTGTTCAGTAACAGACACCATGATTGTGGAACCTAAGCTAGAGCCGTCTACACATGCTCCCTGGAGAGCCACCATGGATGGAGAGGATCAGGAACTATTGTCCAGGAGTGGAAGGCAGCTTCATGGGAAGTCAAGGCATTTTGGCAAATTCCTCCCCATTTAACATGTAAAACATTAAAAAGGGAGGACAGTAAATTACACATTGAGGATTCCTTCTGCCCCGAATGCACTACAATGATGGATAAAATTAAAAACCTAGGATCACCTCCAAACCACTATCAGTCCCAAGCTGGGCTGAAGAACCAGGAACAAGCAGGTGAAAAAGGCTACACAGAGGAGGCTGGGCACAGAGCACAGGAAGGCAAACAAATGACAAACCAATCTCCCTTCCAAAATGAGCGTGCAAAAAGAATGAGGCTCGTAGGCCGGGCGTGGTGGCTCACGCCTGTAATCCTAGCACTCTGGGAGGCTGAG
>VBSM01003176.1:8300021-8311326 GCA_008086735.1 Cheirogaleus medius | reverse complement strand
AAAAAAAAAAAAGAATGAGGCTCGTAAAGAAATATATGATAAGAAGAACCCCCATAAAATCAACAGTCAGAACACAAAATCACATTGGGTGAAATCATTTTTATAGAGTAGTCTGATCAAGACTTATATGAAAGAACACTTATTCAAATGTCCATCAACAATACAATGAATAAAACGTGTTATATTCAGTAAAAAGAACACTACATAGCAGTGGAAATGAATTAATTTCAGAAACATGAAAAAATATGGAGCCTTAAAAAATAAAATGATGAAAGGATATATTGAGTAGCAGAAGAATAAACAACATGGGTCCATTTAGATGAAATTTTTAAATGTGTAAAGCTAAACCATATGATATTTAGAAGAATAATTATGTGCTAAAACTATGAAGAAATAAAGAAAATACAAAATTCAGGGTAGTAATTATCTCAAAGGGAAGAGGAGGGAGGAGAGAGGGGGAAGAGGGAGGACTTTGCCACCATCACTGTGGGTATCTTTCATCCTACACAGGATGATGGGCACTTGGTGTTTGCTGATCATTATTTTTTATACTTTAAACATGTTTTTAAAAAATACTATGATATCAATTCAATATTTAATAAAAACAATAACAAATAAATCTATACTTAAGCACTGTAGTAAAACTATAGAACAAAGACAAAACCTTGAAGGCTATTGGGGAAAAACAAGACATGCAGTCCACAAACGGATGACCATTGACCCAGCAGCAGGTTTTCAAGTATGTGTCTTGGAATGCGAAGCATAACTGTAATCTACACCTTTCAGACCAAGGGGGTGGGGGAGAAGGCTTGGCAGGTATTACAGAAAGGCAGGAAAGGGAAGAAAAGAACAAAGCAAATGGTAACCCAAAAGCCAGTAAATCAGTAATCACAGTAAATGGAAATGGGTTAAGGTCACCTATTAAAAAAGAGATTACCATGTTAGATATTTTTATTTCATCTAAGAGACATCCTTACCAAAGAGATAAAAAATAAACAGTGAAAAGGATATCCACTCCAATGTTAGCTCTACCCCCAAAAAAGCTTATTAATATCAGACAAAATTGAATACTTTAGAATGGTGAAACTTGAAATGTGTGTGGTTTGGCATAGTCAGAGAAGGCTTTATGTTAATAAAATACAGAATTGGGCCTGGCGAGGTGGCTCATGCCTATAATCCTAGCACTTTCGGAGGCAAAGTAGGAGAATAGCTTGAGGCTAGGAGTTCGAGACCAGCCTGAGCAACATAGCAAAACCCTGTCTCTACAAAAAGTAAAAAAAATTAGCCAGGCGCAGTGGCACACACATATAGTCTCAGCTACTTAGGAGGCTGAGGCAGGAGGATCACTTGAGCCCAGGAGTTTGAGAATGCAATGAGCTATGATGACACCACTGCACTCTAGCTTGGGCAGCAGAGTGGCACGCTGTTTTAAAAAAATAAATGAAAATTTAACATAGAATACAGAATTAAACTAGTCAGCCCAAACTAAACTCGGTTGGATGAATTGCTTTTTAAAGGTACCATCTGAAGCACAGGAGGGCAAGTATGCAGTCACGAACTTCTCTCATTATATTAACAATGGCTGGATACTGTCCAGACAGCCCTCGTACAACCAAGACAGTTCGGAAACAAAAACACTTGTTACCTGTTTAACAAACAAAATCAAGAAAGCCTCCACACTCGTCAAGTTTCAATGTAATATCAAAGAAGAATAGTCACAATTATTTGAAAAGGCTATTAAAATATTCCCCCCATTTCCAACTACATATCTGTGTAAGGTGGATTATCTTCCTGTACTTAATGAAAACAACATATTGCCAACAGATTCAAGGGGAGGTAGACGTGAGAAAACAGCTGTCTTCTATTAAGCCACGCACTTGAGACATTTGCAAACAGCACTGTTCTTCTCACTAAACTTTTTTGTCTTGGAAAAGACAATCATTTTTCATCAAAAAATGTTAAAATGTATTGAGATGTTATTTTCAAATGAATTAATAAATATTTTCCATTTTAATTCCTAATGCAGTAAATATTAATAAACATAACACACATAAAGGTTTTGGGATCCTCGACAATGGTTAAGAGGATAAAGGTGCCTGAGACCAAGAAGCTTGAAAACTGATGAAGTAGAGATAAATTATGAAAAGGTGATATTGATCAGAAGCCCAACGGAAATTCCTGGAAATTAGAATTTGTGTACTTTGGCGTAGTCGGAGAAGAGCATGTAGAAGAGATGGGAATTAGAGGGAATCTGGGGTTAGACTAGAAGCATGTGGGTGGATGGGAAAAGCACTCCAGGCACGGGACACAGCACGGGCAAAAGCTTGGAGTTGAGAAATGGATGAGACCGAGCAGAGAACACTCTGCTCGGGACAAGCCCAAGGAGAGTAGAGGACTGGAGAAGTAGGACAGGGCTGGGGACAGCGGGCTTTGGTGGTCCGAGAGGAGGTTGAGCCTGACATAGAAGCAGGGAGCTACTGAATGTTCTTGAGCAGGGAAGCGGCGAGATAAAGCAATCCCACTACAGAAATTAATCTGGTGGTAGAAGAGAGTGGAATGGTGAAGAAGAAAACTGGGAAGCCTAGACAACTTCTGCCCCAACTCGGGAATAAAGACAAAAGCCTACACCAGAATGACGTGTCATGGTCCACGAGAACAGGTCCAGGCGTTGGGGCAGCTGAAGGGATGAGAGTAGGGAGGGTTGTTGAATTAACAGGGCCGGTACTATTACACTAGACTAGGGATAAGACAAATTCAACATGATTTGGGGAAGGTCCTATTTATATTGGTTAACTGTCTTCTCCCCAAATATTCAGATTTTATCATTTTTAAAATTATGTATTTATTTATTTAGAAGCAAGGTTTTGCTACGCTGCCCAGGCTGGACTCGAACTCCTGGGCTCAAGCAGTCCTCCCACCTCAGCCTCCCGAGTAGCAGGGACTGTAAGCACACACCACTGTGTCTGGCCCAAATATGCAGATTTTAATATGACAGGATCCCAAATATTTTCCTCTAGGAGATTGACTTCACTGCCTGTAAGAATCCTATGCCCACAAAAGAAATCACTCCTTAAAGCGGGGAGAGCTCCCTAGGGCTATGTTGACAAAGAAAAGCAACTCTCCCTGGATTAGCAGGGGTCGCTCTAAAATTGCACATGGAGGTTTTCCTGGAGTGGTAACATCGAAAAGTGGACATCTTTTCAACAACCAGTAAAGGATCTCTGAGTGGCTCTCAGCTCTTTCAAGGAGACAGGCTTCACGACTGTCCTTAGCCAGCACCGTGAAGAACTTACCTCCAGAGTAATCATCTCCCGTGGGAGAGGGGTCAGAGGGTACTTCTCGGGCAACTGAATTGCAATTTCATTTTGCATCTCATCTTCCAGAAAACCTGAGGGATGAAACCCCACCAGAGAGCCCAAAGTGATTGCATTTTCTCATAACCAAAAAATTCGGTCAAGCCAGACAGGGGCCTTTCCATCCAGCTCAGCTGCCTAAATTGCCCTAGGAGGTGCCGTGGGACCTAGATCCCATCCCCAGCCTCCCCCAACCCCCTGCCTTCAGGATCACCTCGAAGAAAAGTATTACAAATAGTGACACATTTGTTAATTAGTCCTGCAAACTATGTACTCCCTTGCCAGCTCACATTTGGATAGTAAGCCAAAAAATTCTCTTACGGAGGATTCTCTCCAGTGACTCACACCTTCTGACTTCATTCACAAATTTCCTTTGGAAGCTGTTCACATTCACGTTTAACTAGGGGGAAAACACAAGGCATACATTAGTAGCACAGCTGCCAACACATTCCTTTTGGTTATTTTATGACCTTTTTAATGCTGGAGAATGTAGCTGGCATTACCTTAGGAATAGATATTTCCGTGAGTTACAGGCAAAACACGCCTTGGTGTTCTTACACACAATCTCCCAAATGCCTCAAGTCTTGCCCTCCCATTTCTAGAAGAAACAAAGTCCTCCCACTTCTAAGTTTTTCTTATTTTCAGCTGCATTTGGCCATGCAAATCAGCCTCAGAATCAGTGGGGTCATGCATAGGACTGGCCCTTGACAATTGCACAGCTCCATGCCATGTATCACAGTCGTCAGCCAAAATTCTGGCCCTCAGCTCAGCCCATTAAATGTCATCGAGGACCTGCCTCATGTCAGGTCCTGCGCTAAGAACTAGGGGTGTGAAAACAAGACATGAGCCTCAACTGGAGGAGCTGAGCTTTGACCTTGATCTTGGTGAGGGAATAAAGAAGAATAACTGAATTTCAAAACTGGACTCAACAAGAGCTTGGTGAGGATCTAAGCTGCCCCAGGGAAATGATGCCCCAGCGGCACACTCGAGACGGTCTATCCCTAGAATGTCACTCCAGAACTCAGTGCTGGGTTTCACAGCCAACTGTGGACTCTAGGATACTTTGTTGCCAGCCTGCCTCATCAGGAAAAATAGTTTCTTTGTCCTCAGAACATGGTTTGTTAATCCACACACCTATTGGATATATCCAATATTTGAAGATGCTACACAAGAAATAAGATACAATGACATCTAACATGTAGCGATAGTATTCAGAGCTTTAAAACATTCCTACAGGCTGGACGCTGTGGCTCATGCCTATAATCCTAGCACTCTGGGAGGCTGAGGCAGGAGGATCCCTTGAGCTCAGGGGTTCAAGACCAGCCTGAGCAAGAGCTGGTCTCTCTACTAAAAATAGATAAATTAGCCAGGCGTGGTGGCACACGCCTGTAATCCCAGCTACTCAGGAGGCTAAGGGAGGAGGATTGTTTGAGCCCAGGTGTTGGATGTTTCTGTGAGCTATGATGATGCCACCATACTCTACTGGGGTGACAGAGCATGACTCTGTCTCAAAGAAAAAACAAAAAAAAAACACCCATTCCTATAGAAGACACAGGCACGGAGGGAGGGAGAGCATGTTTGCAAATGACTTGCCCCTCTTCATTGCAAATCCTAGCCAGAAGGACTAGAATCACAGATTTCCATCTATTCCAGCTTAGGGCTCCTTGCCCTACAGAATGATTTGTTCACTACAGAGAAGTATTGTGAAAGACTTATCTACTCCCATCCCAACCTTCCTCTTATCTCCAAAGAATGCAGCACCTACATCTTTGAACTGAACCAATCCAAGTTCTCCGAGCTCAGCGACACAGCAGTATGCAGCCTCCACCTGGAGAAACAGTTGGGACAGACACATCTCTTCACTTCGAAACACAGACGCCATCTTGGCCCAGCCTTGGTCTGCAGGGGAAAAAAGAAAAAGATATCTAAGGTAATAAATGTGTGAAAACCTTAGGATGAAATTTGTTTGAGTTAAATTCAAATCTAACAGGAAAAAAATCTAATCAGATTGGCAAAAGATTTAAAAATATGATTAAAGACTCAAGTTGTAGAGGTTAGGAGGAGGCAGGCCGTTTGGTACACTTACTAGTTTAACGTGTAAATTCTTTATAGCTTTTTCAGAGAGCAATTTGTCAATTTCTATCAAATTTTATATTGCTCATACCCATGACCCAAGATCTCCACTGCTATTTATCCAGACAACCATGGATATGTGTGGAAAAATGGATGCACAAGGAAGTTTCTTACAACATTGTATATAATAATTATAATAAAAGGATCTAACCTAGATATCCATCGATAGGGGAATGATTGAATAACCTGATGCAACAGAACCCTGTGCAGGCAGACACAGGGTTCCACCCTACAGTTCTAAATCTGAATTGACACTGCTGATAAGAAAAAAGGACAAAGACTCACACTCCTGAGAGGGGATCTCAGACATGCAGACTCAAGCATAGCAAAACATCCAATGTGCTCTAACAGATGCATGTTCAAAGATTGCAAAACAGAGAAGAACAACGAACCCCGTGGGGCTCAAAGCAATTGCCATCGTCCATACAGAGCTACCCAGCCAGGAAACTGAGCCCAGATGCGTCAGAGGCCACCCAGCAAGGCAGATAAAATGCATTCCAGATTGTGAGGTGTGGCAGTTTGTGACTCCTGAACATTTCTCCACTCCCAAAGTCATACTGCCCATGGAACTGCCTCAAGTGTCAGTTAGAACAGGTGGCAGGAAGGACCTCTCCCAGGTGTTGGAAGAAAGTGATGATCTTTTCAATGGCTGCATTGAAGACCATGTAAAAGCAAGGGGCAGGGACGGCTACAGAATCCACTCCCATCAGAGATTCCCCAGGACAGCCCTGCTACTGGCAACCAAACTGTTTTTTCCCAAGTCAACCTTCTGGAAGAACCATCAGCCTCCAGGGTGGATTTCAGTTTATAACATATAGTGTGTCTGTTATATGCCGGATGCTGTGCCTGTCTGACGTCCCGGTCTCTGGATCCGGTTTCCAACAGGACCAAGTCTAAAGCCCCAGCACTGGCCACAAACAGTTGCAGGTTCCGTCTCCTCCTCCGGCTCCAACTGTCCCCACCTGGCTCTCTAGAGACCCTGCGTCTGTTCTCTGCTTCTGCCCATCTTGCTGCCTTTGCCAGAGCTTTCCCTTGGGTTTGGAGCCTCAGCCTCTGCCTCCCCACCCTCCACCCCACATTCCACGCGCCTCCGCCTTCCTGCAGTCTCAGGTAAGGATCCTCTCCCTCTACAAGCCTCCCCCACCCACCACCAGCACCCAGTGAGCGAGGCCCCCTCCTACACAGCAGTCACTTGCAGTTACTTGTTTAACCGCGGTCTGTGTTCCCCACTAGCCAGAGAAATCCATGAGGTTAGGACAACACCGTGTTTCCCACTCCCGCTCCAGTCTAGTTCAATATGACTACAAATAGGTGCCCCAAATGTATCTCCCCACTTATTGACTAGAGGATAAACATCATCTCCCAGAGACTTCCTCAAGATGTGCATCGTCTGGTCCTAAATGTGCTCTTCTTGACACCAGGATGGATCCAAAACTTTCCTACTGTCCTTTCCGGTGACCAAGACACTGAGTTCATAGATAAGAGACACAAGACATTCCCTCATGCAACCTAAAGACCCTTCTTACCCAGCTTCGTCCAAGCCGGTCCGGGGTGGGGGTCTGGAGCAGGCAGTGGCTCCAACTGCCCAACATGCACGGAGTAGGGAGCCCTCGCCGGCAGCAGCCAGTTGTAGCTTGCAAGTGGCCAGAGGCTGGTGGCTCCGCAGGAGGCCTCCCTGCCCCACCCCCCAGCAGCTCTGCCTCCGGCTCCCTCTCCTCCCCAGGCACCCACAGAGCAGAGCCAGCCGGGAGGCGGCTCTGTTGTATCAACACAGACCTGTTGTGGGCGAGGACAAACCTGCCCCACCGGCCAGCCTGCTCAATCCCCGCCGCACCTGCACCCTCTGCCATGACCTTGGGTCCCCACCAGGAAGCGGTGACTTTGTTTTCCAATGGAAGTAACTTGCCCCTCAGCAGAGCTGAGGGTTGGGGCCAAGGTTTCTCGAGGCCTTAGAAGGGCCCTGTAGAGGACAATCAAATGCATCTATTAAGCAAACCAAAACACACCTTTATATTGAAAAAATGAACTAAAGTTAAAAAATAATTTTGGAAAAGTAAAAAATATCACACTCACTATTATCCAAAACACTTCAAAGGAAAATAGACAAAATCCTTATAAATACCCAATGGCTAAAATTCAGCTTCCCATGTGGCCCAGGCAAAAAGAGCCAAGGCTTGCTGAGGACTCTTGTCTTTCCTATTTATTTGGCAGAGGGTGAGGGGCGACAGATTGACCCAATTGGATGCGTTTCTCACACTCAGAGTGACTGCGGCAGCCACCTGCGTTTGCATCCGTGAGCTTCTGCCTCTCCAAGGGGCTGCAGATCCCCGCACGCACCAGCCTGGGGTGCCTGCGAAAGCTCCAGAATGAAGGGGTGCTTTTGTTTTTCTACTTTTTACCATGGAAAAATCAAAACATCTACAAAAGTACAGAGGGTAGTTTATAGGGGACCCTCATGTACACATCACTCAGCTTCAACAACTGTTGAATTTTGTATTATCTACACCTCACCCACTTCCCCTTCCCACCCCTGGTTATTTGGAAGCAAATCCCATATATCATATTTATTTTTTTCAGAATATTTCAGCATATACCTCTAAAAGATAAAGATATATATATATACACACACACACACACGCATACTTACATATATACTCACATACACATGCGCACACACACGCACACACATAAAAAATGCCATGGCCACTCCTACAATTCAACAATAATTCCTTAATACTGAATATCCCATTAAGGTTCAAATTTCCTAGGGAGTCAGACACAAGGACTCATGCCGGTAATCCCAGCACTTTGGGAGGCTGAGGCAGGAGGATTGTTTGACCCCAGGAGTTTGAGACCAGTCTGGACAACATAACAAGACCCCATGTCTACAAAAACTAAGAAAAACTAGGTGGGTGTGGTCCCAGCTGTAGTCCCAGCTACTGTGGAGGCTGAGGTGAGAGGATCGTATGAGCCCAGGAGTTCAAGGTTGCAGTGAGCTATGACTGTGCCACTGTACTCCAGCCGGGGAGACAGAGTGAGACCATGTCTCTTTAAAAAAAAAAATTCTTATGTTGTCTGAGATTTGCATTTTTAATAAGCCCTTTGGGTAATTCTTGTGCATGATCAAATTAAAACCATTGCTTTTAAGAGGACAGGGTGAGAAATCAAACTTTAGCTTGGGAGGCGGCCAGGAGGAGCAGGGTGTAGGCAGTTTGGGAAAGACTAGCGATTTTGAACCTGGGGCAGTGGAGGCTGGGGCCTCGGAGGGAGCAGGAGCAGGTGGTCCACACCTGGGAGTCTGGACTCTTCCTGGAGAAGGTTCCAAAGGCTGAACTCAGGATGTGCAAAGCACGGCAGGAAGACAAGAACTGAACACTGCAAAAGGAATCACCAGTGTTGATTCAGCCTCTCCCTGCAGATGAGCTCCAGGGGCAAGAGGATTCGGGCCGGAGTTAGTGCCTCCGGCTTCTCCCCGCCCCGCCCTCTCCCTCAGCTCCTTGCCCTGTGGGGTTTGCTGTGTCTCCCCATGGCAGGTGGGGCAGTAGTTCTCAACTTCTGTGGGAGTCACAATCCCAGCTCTGCCACTTACGGAGGGTGACCGTGGGGAAGCTATTTAACCCCAAGTCCTCATTGTCCTTACCTGCAAAATATAAGAGGCTATTAGATAGTTACCTAGAAAGTGGAAGTATAGGAGGGGAGGATATTCTAAGGTGTTTTTTTTTTCTCCTAAAGCCCCAAGTCAAAGGCGCCGAAGGCCAGCAAACCTATAGGACGCTGGCAGGACTATAAACTAGTGCCATTTGTGTGAAAGGCAATTTGCATAGCCTCTGGCTCAATAATCCCACTTTAGGAAGTTTATCCTAAAAAAATATTTTTAATGTTGTAAACCGAAATGTAACAACAATAATGTCTATTGTAGCCTTGTTTATAGTAACTGGGTAATCGGAAACCACCTAAGTTCTTTCATCCATTCAACAAGCCTTTATTGAGAGCCCTCTGTGTGTGTTCTGTTCAGGACTCTGCCAAGACAATACATAAGAGACAAGGCTCTTCACGAAGCTTATATCCAAGAGGAAGGAGAAAAATAGTAAACAGCTGTATATTGCAGATTATGAAAAGTATAACAGTAGAGTGTTAGGCTTTAGAGAAATGAAGAGCGGCTTCAGGTAAATGGGCAAGAAAGGCCTCTCGGAGGAGGTGGCATTTAACCTGAGGCTTAGGATTAAAACGAGATCGTCTTGCAAGGATCAGTGGGGGAGGCTCTGCCCGGCAGCGGGAACAGCAGTGCAAGGGCAGGGGTGTGAACCGCACAGCGGCCGATGTATCTATGGAGTGCCGCCCATGTGCTGGGCATCGTTCTTGGCGCCTTTAGAACACATTTAAATGTGCTCCATGTGTTGATCCAGTTCATCTTCTCAATAACCGTACGAGGTGACGTAGGTGCTGTTCTTATTCTCATGTTACAGATGAGGAGACAGAGGCATAAAGAGGCTAGAAACTTGCCCAAGGTCACTTAGTCGCTCACAACAAGTGACACCAGAGTTCTTGCTCACATCCGCCATGCGATATCATCTCACTGTCTGCAAAGCCTTAACATGGCCAAGGAACAGAAAGGAGGCCACCGAGGCTGGGAGAGGGGTGGCGAGCGGAATGCGTAAGGTTAGTGGAGCGGCAGGTGGGGGCCAGGTCCCATGAGGTCTGGGGCGCTGGTGAGAAATGTGGATTTTGTTCTAATAGCATTGGGAAGCCCTGGGGAAATCTGAAGCTAGGGAGTGGCTTTATCTGGTATACAGTTTTTAAAATGTTACTTTGGCTTCTGCGTCAGGAAAAATGGAGTAGAAATACTTTTTCTTCCCAAGAAGTAAAAATAAAATCCCAGGACATTACATACACAGCAAACATAAGAAGACTGCAAGATGGAGAGAAAAGATAGTCCTTCTAGGGACCTCAGGACCCAGGGCACGACACAGAGGGGAGTTCCCTAGGCTTTCTGTTGGCCTCAGACAGGCGCAGCATCCCCAGTCTGAAAATCTGAAATCCGAAATGCTCCAAAACCCAAAACTCTTTGAATATCAACATGATGCCACAAGTGGAAAATTCTACACCGGACCTCATGTGCTGGGTCACAGTCAAAACACAGACACACAACACACAGTTTATTCAGTGTCCCCACGGGAAAAACAAAATTATCTTCAGGCCATGTGCATAAGCTATATAAGAAACATAAATGAATTTCATGTTTAGACCTGGGTCTCATCCCCAAGACGTCTCATTATGTGTGTGCAAATATATCAAAATCCAAAATAATCCGAGATCAGAAACACTTCTGGTCCAAGCATTTCAGACAAGAGATGCTCAACCTGTATATTCCAGACTTGCCGCTGCAGAAGCCAGTAACATATGCAGCAAAAAAGCTCCAAAGAAAGCCTGCTCTCCGTAGGCAAAGGATGGGGAAAGGGGCAGCCTACAGAGAAAGCAAACTTTTGACAATAATTTCTCTAATCCAGCTAAACACCACAGGAAAAACTGTGGCCCTGCCCCAACCCATGCCAGCAAAGCCCAGGCGGGGAGCCTGGACTTCCAGCCCCTCCCTGTGGTAACAAGGCCTCCGTGTTGGGAGTGTCAGAAGAGGCCCAGCCACAGCTTTCACCGATGTCTGTTGGTAATGAGCCCAGCTCGTCACTGGAGGGTGAAGGTCACGTGGAGAGCAGAGGTCAGTGGTACAGGTCAAGTGGTGGGGGAGGGTCAATTAAGAAGTATCTCTGCTCCTCCAGCCAGGGTGGTATCAGCAGAGGTACCGTGAATAGGAAAAAAAAAAA
>VBSM01003176.1:8195452-8299921 GCA_008086735.1 Cheirogaleus medius | reverse complement strand
AAAAAAAAAAAAAAGACTTACTATAAGCTACAGGAAAATTGTGCTGTTGGTGGAAAGACAGACACATAGGTGAATGGAGGAGACTAGAGAGCCCAGTAATAGCCACACACAAACCTGGTCAACTGATCTTTGACCAAGATGAGAAAGCAGTTCGGTGGAAGAGGAACAGTCCCTTCAGCAAATGGTGCTGGAACTATTGGACATCCATAGGCCAAACGTTGAACCAAGACCGAATCTTCACATCTTATACAAACATTAACTCAAAATGGATCATAGATCAATTTTAAATGTAGAACTATAAAATTTTTAGAAGAAATATAGTAGAACATTTTCAGACTGAGGGCTTAGAGAAGAGTTCTTAGATAGGACGCCTAAAGCACAATTCATAAAAGAACAAAATTGATCAAAAAAGCTTTTGCTGTGAAAAGACCCGGGTCAGAGGATGAAAAGATAATCTAAAGATGGGAATAAAACATTTGCAAGCCACATATTTGATAAAGGACTCATATCCAGAATTTATAGAGTTCACAAACTTCAACAGTAAAAAAAAAAAAAAAAGATCAAACAATCCAATTAGAAAATGGGCCAAAGATATAAAGAGACATTTCACTAAAGAGGATATACAGATGGCAAATATATTAGTCAAGGTTCTCCAGAAAAACAGAATCAACAGGAAATAGACAGATCAACAGAAATGGAAATCTATCATAGGAATGGGCTCATTTGACTGTGGAGGCCAAGAAGTCCGCGCTATGCTGTCTGCAAGCTGGAGACACAGGCAGGCTGGGGGGGCACTGCAGTTTGAGTCCCCAGACTTGGGACTAGTCCTACGCTGAAGGCCTGAGAACCGGGATGTGGGGGGCAGTTGAGGCCGCAGGTGTAAGTCTCAGTGCAAGCGTAACGGCTGGAGAACCAGAGCACTGGTGTTCGCGGGCAGGAAAAGAGGCTACCCCAACCCAAACAGGAAGCAAATCTTCTTCTTCCACCTTTTAGTTCTATTTAGGCAACAACAGATTGGATGGTGCCCACCCACACTGATGAGGGTGATCTTTAATCAGTCTACCGGGGGAATGCTAATCTCTTGTAGAAATACCCACACAGAAACACCCAGAAATAATGTTCTACCAGATTTGCGGGCAGTGCTTAAGTCATTCAAGTTGACACATAAAATTAACCATCACAAATCCAACCCTTACCAATGTGGCACCCCTATGCATCTCCTTAAACTATACTTAATCTCCAAACAAAGATAATAAGAGGGCCATAATTCTACCTAGTATGAAACAACCAAAAATGTACTAATCCTTCCCCCGGAAGAGTAGGTAAACTCCTTGAGTGATGTTTACTCTTCTCTTGATACCCTGTAACGTAAATACTGTGATGTAAAGTTAACAATACTTAAATACTGATGTAAAATCAATATATCTCATGTTCAATGATAAAAGAATGAGAGAGGAAAAGAAAATAAATATATTTGCTTAATATATGTATATATACGTGCAAATGTGTCCTTAACAAAATAATTGACAGTCACAGGCCTCGTTTTTGGAACTGGTCGTGTGGTCTTGCTGAGATTTATAACTACCTATGGCACAGAATACCCTTTCTGTATTCCCTTTACCTTTGGCAAGTGCCTCGGCTGCTCATGGTCCTTTACCTGGTAGGGTGACCCAAATCTTCACACCTGAAGAATCTGGGACATTCATAGTCTTGCCTGGATTGGGTTGTAATTGACCTTAGTCACAAGGCATGGTAATACTAAGAAATCACCTAAGAGATCTCCTGTATTCCATGTAGACTCCTCTTTACCTCCATTGTGGACAAGTGGCCCACTTTCTCCTTGGTACTCTGGATCAATCATCCAGCCAACACTGTAACTCCCTTCTTTGCCTGTTGACAAAGTGGAAGCCTTAACTTCCAGTTTAATGGAATCATTGCTGCCTCCTAGTGGAAGCATTCCTCCCTCTGAACTAAGACCTCTAAGCCAAAAGAGCATAAAGTCTCAGGAAGAGGAAGCCAAAAGCTTGCTAGTGGGTCACTAGAAATAACAGTGAGCGGTGCCATTCCCATTTCCACCCCTCAATATGGAATCCTGGCTACGGGAGAAACAACACCATATGTTGGATGCTGATTCAGGGCAGATACAGCCTTCTGGAGAACCTTGCCCCAGCCGTGTAAGGCACTGCCACCCCTCTGGTGTTGTAACTGTAACTTCAAAAGGTCACTCCACTGTTCTGTCAAGCCAGCTGCTTCAGGATGGTGGGAACATGGTAAGACCAGTGAATTCCATGAGCACAAGCCCCAGTGCCACATTCTGTTTGCTACGGAGGGAGTTTCTTAACCCTAAGCAGCGCTGTGCGGAATACTGTGACGGTGGTGAGGCACTCTGTAAGTCCACAGGTGGAGTCTTGGCAAAAGCACGTGTGCAGGGAAAGCAAATCCAGATCCGGAGTAAGCATCTATTCCAGTAAGGACAAAACGCTGCTCTTTCCATAATGAAACAGCCAGCGTAAACAACTGCCACCAGGTAGCTGGCTGATCAGCCCAGGGAATGGTGCCATAGGAGGAGCTCGATGTTGGTCACTGCGGCTGGCAGACTGGTCACTCAGCAGTGGCCACAGCCAGGTTGGCCTTGGTGAGTGGGAGTCCATGTTGCTGAGCCCATGCATGGCCTCCATCCTTGCCACCATGGACACTTTGTTCATGAGCCCACCAGGCAATAACAGAGTGGCCTGGAAAAGAGGCTGACTGGTATCCACAGATGGGTCATCCTGCGCACCTGATTGCTAAAGTCCTCTTCTGCCGAGGTCGCCCTTTGGTGAACATTCACACAGGACACAGACATCTTCATGTCCTTTGTCCACCGCTCAGAGAAGTCTATTCACATACCTCTTGCCCAGATTTCTTTCTTTTTAAAAAAGATATTTTAATATGTTTTATGTGTGTGTGTGTATGTGTGTGTGTGTGTATATATATATATATTTTTTTTTTTTCCTTGTATGTTGCTCAGTCTGGTCTCAAACTTCTGGCCTCAAGCGATCCTCCCACTTTGGCCTCCCAAAGTGTTGGGAATACCAGTGTGAGCTACTTCACCTGGCCCCAAATTTCTTTGTCATCACTTTTCCAATCATGTTCCTTCCAAGTCCCTGACTCATCCAGCCAAACCATTGGCTACAGCCCATGAATCGCACATCTGGCCATTTCTTCTTCCAAGCAAAGTGCACAACCAGGTTCACTGCCCAAAGTGCTGCCCACTGAGATTCCCCTTTGTCACTGTCCTTCAGAGATGTCCCAGAAAGGGCTGAAGTGCTGCAGCTGTCCACGTCCAGGTGGTGCCTGAATACAGCGCAGAACCGTCTGTAAACCAGGCCCTAGTCTTGTCTTCCTCTGCCAACTGACCATAGGGTACTCGCCATGAAGCCACAGGTGCAGGCTGGGAGAGAAAAGCAATGTCGCAGGAGTAGAAACCATCAGCATTAGGGCTACTGCTTCACGTAACTTACTTGTGCCTTCAGGGCCTGCTCGGGCCCCATCATGTATATACCACTTCCATGTGATGACGGAGTCTTGCTGTGCACACCCAGCTTTATGGATTGATGAGCCAGGTAACACCCAGGTCATGATGGGCAGCTCAGGCTTCAAGGTAACTTGGTAGACTACCATCAAGCATTCAATTTCTACAAAGGCGGTTGGTGCTCAGAAGGAGAGTAGAGGAGGATGGTGGTGCTTTCTTCCAAAATCCTAAGGGCCTGTGCTGCGATTCACTTACGGGGCCTGCCCAGGGATCCAAAGGGCATCCCTATCTGCCGCCCACACGTCAAGCACTGCTGGAACTGCTGGACCATATGGCCCAAGCAGCAGAGCAGCCTGCAAAGCGGCCTAAGCTTATTTCAGGGCCTTCTCTTGTTCTGGGCCCCAATCAAAACTAGCAGCTTTTGAGTCACTCAGTAGATGGGCTGCAGTAACATACTCGAATGGGGAATATATTGCCCCCAATTCCAAAGAGGCCCTTATCCTTCATCTTAGAAGGGCTATCTCGACATGCCTCAGACCACTAGACCCCTAGAAATTTCACTAAATTTTAGTCTGATTTATTTCCCACCTTCTGACACCCAAAGATTTCATCAGTAAGTCTACAATAGTTGTTACTTCTTGCTCACCTGGTGAATCAACACGATGCGTCAGTGTAATGGCCCAGTGTGATGTCTTGTGGAAGGGAAAGGTGACTGAAATCCTTGCACACTAAACTATGGCCTAGGGCTAGAGGGTGGATATACTGCTGAGGCAGGACAGTGAAAATGTGTTGCTGGCCTTGTCAGCTAAAGGCTAACTGCTTCTGGTGGGCCTTCTGGACAGGTAGGGAGGAAAAGGGATCTGCTATACAAAAAATTAGTCCAGGAGAGTTTTTTGTTCTTATTCTTGATTCTTTCAGATTTTCTGTATAGATAATTCATCCACAAACAAAAATAGTTTTATTTCTTCCTTCCCAATCAGTATACTTTTTATTCTCTTTTCTTGTATTATGGCATTAGTTAGAACTTCCAGCATGATGTTGACATGGAATGGTGAGAGGAGACATCCTTGCCTTGTTCCTGATCTTCTCAAAAAATTTTAACTGTATAAAGAGACCCTGAGACCAAAACATTGGAGAACCACCAGCCTGGGGAGAGAGTAGAAGGGTGCATTAGTTTGCTAGGGCTACCACAGCAGCATACCACAAAGTAGACGGCTAAAACAACAGAAATTTATTGTGTCAGTGTTGGAGGCCAGAAGGCTGAGATCAAGGTGTCAGCAGGGTTGGTTCCTTGTGAGAGCTATGATGGAGAATCTGTTCCCTGTCTCTCCCCCGGCTTCTGGTGGTTTGCTGACAATCTCTCGTATTCCTTGCCTTGTAGAAGCATCACTCCAATCTCCGCCTTCATCTTCATGTGTGTGCGTCTGTGTCCAAATCTCCCCTCTTTACAAAGACACCAGTCACAGTGGATTGGCCCACCCAACTCCAGTATAAACTCATCTTAACCAATTACCTCTGCAAAGACCCTGTTTCCAAATAAAGTCATATTCTAAGGTACTCAGGGTTAAGACTTCAATGTACGAATTTGAGGTGGACACAATTCAATCCATAACAAAGGGGAAGAAAGAGAAGTCCTGGCCTGAAGAGATGGACACTCAAGGACTTCAAGGCTGGAAAGAGGAGACAGACAGGAAACAGAGGGAGGAGGAGGATCAGAAGAATAACTTAAGAGAAGAAAAGGTCTCGAGAGTCATGGAATGGTCATAAAGAGGAGGCCTGAGAAGCTTCTGGAGGCTACTGGGGACACAGAGGATCCACTTCAATGGAGTGAAGGGGGCAGAATTCCAAGTAGGAGCCGGAGAGTGAGGAAGTCAGTGGCTGGTGAAGATGAGATGGAAATGGACATCAAGTACAGACAACTCTCAAAATCTCAGGCTCTGAAGGGGAGGGAGGGGGTGGAGCAGTAGCTGAAGAGAAAATGAAGCATCACCAGAGGGTTTTATTTATGTTTTCAAGGGAAGAGACAGTTGACAACCCCCCCCCCCAAAATTCTGTGAGCTCTAGTTGCAAAGCACATCTAAAAAACGGGAACTTCTGCTTTTCCTTACTCATTATGTATACTTGAGATGATCACTTTGAACCATGCAAAGATATCTTTACATTTCTCTAGAAGTTTCCTGTTTGAGCTCAATTTTTTATGTGCAACATCTCAAAGCATTGCTGACTCGTGGAAAATTGGAACAGGGGGAGTACTAGAAGCCATGGTCCAGTTTATCTAAAAGAGAAATAAACTTCCTAATTTCTCTACTGTGAATCTCAAGAGTGAAGGAAGAGGGAAAGGAGGAGAGAGGAACCACACATAGCTCTGGCCCCCAAAAGGGTTTCAAGTGACTGGAGGGAAATAGACAAAGATGTAGTCCAATCCACTCTTTTGCAGAAAAGTAAGGAACAGTGACACTAAATGTCTTGCCCAAAGCCAGATGGAACACTCCTATTTCTTTAGTTATTTTATTTTTATAATTATTTAATTATAAAAATGTCACTGACCTTTTAAAAAAGCAAGTAATTCTCCTATTAATCATTATACAGATTCTCAAAATCCCCAACTCAATATTTTGAAGGCAAATAACATTTAAATTGGCATTAAGTCTTGAGAGAAACAACTTTCTTAGAGCAGAATCAGTCCTCTATATCACCCAAAAGAACACTGGTTTTGACATTTAGTGTTTAACACCACCATCCCCATTCTTTAGAAGTCTGGGGCACACTGCCAGTTGCTGCCACTTTAACTTGTCCTCGAAGGTCTCACGGCAAGGCAGTTTCATGCCCCGAGGACTTTCTATAAAATGGCTCTTGAGGGTGAAGAGCTGAGTGTTCCACTTGCACCACTTTAAAGTGGACATTCCTTTAAACAGAGGGCCTCCTGTGTTCCTGTGTCCTTGTACCCAGGATTAGGAAGAGATTGTGCACAACCACGTGTTCAGCTGTACAAGATCAATTTACGGATCATCATCATTTAGAAAATGAAAAGGCATAAGTAGAGAGCGAGCTCAAAAACTTGCAAGGAATTTAATCCAAAAATAATAATCTAGGTGGAAAATAGCAATCTGACTTTTCCAAAAACAGTGTCTAATTTTTCTGAACTGAATTCCAGCCAGATCAGCTTCACTCAAACAATTGATTTTACTATCCACCTAAGCCTAACACTTTTCCACCATTGGCCAGGCACTGACCCCACCATCCACAATCCTTTACAATACGTACTAACAGAGAAAGTGCTCAAGATGGAAAAGAATGATTTGAGTTGCTAAAAAGAGAGGGAATGACATTCAACTTCCTCCACTGTGAGCGCACACACACACACACACACACACACAATTAAATGCAATTCATTGGTAGCAATATTCAGGAGTTCACGTATCAGCACACTGAAATCAAATCCATGTATGCTGGGACCAGGATCAACCCTGCCATGTACACTGCCACTTCCTCTCGGCAATGACTTTCTCCGGCAATGTGTCTCAGCACACACTGGTGCCATCCCATGTCAGTGTGACCCTCACTGCTGTCCTACAGCTTTCTGTCCTCTGATCACGCACGTCCTGGGATATAGCACCCCCCCCCAGTGGCTCTCAGAGACAGCAGCTACACTCTCCACTCCCCATCTCGTCCCCTGTTCCCCTCAGCGCAGGACCACCTCATTCCTTAGGAGAAGAGCCTCCCTCTTCTCCACTTCCACATACCTTGATGGCGTCTCTGTGTCTCTGCTCTTCAGCGCGAAGCTGCTTCACATGCTTTTCATTCCTGTCTTCACTTTCCACATCACAAGCTGGGAATGAGATTTAGGAAAATAAAATTGTATCGTAAAGCGAACAGAATGCCTCAGAGTTTGTCATACGTGGATTTTTACCTGCCACCTATGGGAGCACCTGCCCCGTTATTTGCCTTTTCTGCAATATTTACTCCAAACTATACTAGTGAGTTTCTTTTCATAATTTCCACCTCCATTTTCTACCAAAAAAAAGGAATTTACTAGGTTGTTCCTCTTCTTTCTCCATTTATTATAATATCCTGCACTGAGCACAGAGTCATGGAATTGTACCACTGGAAGAAAACTGAGAGATCGTCTAACTCAATCCCCTTACTTTGGAGATGAGAGAACAGCGCCCCCTGGAGGTGGCGGCGATTTGCCTGAGGTCCCGCAGCCCAGGCTGGCAGAGCAGGAAGCAGGACACAGGGCTCCTACGCTGGTCTCCTCACTTCATCACCGCTGCCTTCCAGTCGGTTTCTCGCAAGACTTAACACCCTCTGCGTCCAGCACTGTACACAGCAGAACCCTTCTGGGGATTGTTTGTCCCCTCAAGGGAGTCCTGAGGACCCAGGTAAAGGTATTCTCAAGGGACGGACCGCACCATTCCTCTGGGTTTCCCCCTTGTGTTCTCTTCCTTGAGAGTCCGCACCATATCTCTTGGGTAGCGTCAACACCAAGGTTATGTGACTTCTTGACAGTCACACAGGAAGTGACAACCATGAAAACTAGAGTCCAGGACTCCTGACTCAGGGACAGTTGTGTTCCCAGCCAACCAACCTAAGTGCAGCCTGGAGAAGAGAAGATGAGGGGGCCTGGGGTGGTGGCCCACACCTGTAGTTGCAGCTACGTGGAGGCTGAGGCAGGAGGATGGCTTGAGCCCAGGGGTTCCAGGCTGCATTGAGCTACAATCACACCACTGCACTCCAGCCTGGGTGACAGAGTGATACTCTGTCTCAAAATACAATAAAATACATGGAGAAAGAAAAGAAAAGAAAAGAAAAGAAAAGAAAAGAAAAGAAAAGAAAAGAAAAGAAAGAGGAGGAGGGAAAGAGAGACAGAGAATGAAGGAAAGTTATAAAAGACGCTAGAAAGACTCAGTAGGAGAGAAGAAGTTAGACATCAAGAAGACAGGGCCAAATAATCTCTGACTCCACTGTCTGGTCCTTTTCAGTTTTACGTGAACAAAACTAGGAAAGAAAAATTAGCTGAATGTTTATCATAAACCTGCAGCTTACTTCCAAAAACCTTAGCTTAAAGTTACTCTCTGAGAACTCACATCTCTGTTTATTAAACAAAAAATGAATCTGACCACAAGCACTGTTTTGCCAACAGAAATATTTTGTGCAAATGACGGGACTGATTACAGGGAGCCAGACGGTGCCCGTTACAGAGTCACAGAGCTGAGAGGGCCTTTCCCTCCAATTGCTTATTAACTTCACCTTAAAATGCCCTTCCCTGTTCGATGCCGGTAACTCACAAACTTTCCTAACAGTTAGAGCTGTCCCACAGAAGAACTGGATGCCTTAAAAATCACTGAGAAACTGGTCACTTGAGGCATGTAAGCAGAAGTCCAAGTAACAACCTTGAGAGGCAGGCCAGGTCCAATGCAGCTGTACCAAACTCTGTGGCGTACTACTTTCTTCATAGCAGGGCATTCTTACTAGGTTAAGGATTGGGCCAGATGGATTCTGAAGTCCTTTCCCAACACTGAGATTCTAACTTGAAATTCTGTGGTTTTTTTCTGTGTCTTGTTTCTACTCTTCATTATGTCCTGAACATTCTTGGATGTGTTTGTATATTCTGTTGTCAACTTCGAGCACCCCAAGCGTAAAGGCTGTTGTTGATAAGCAGTTCTCTACACCATAGGAAACTTAAAACTTAACATTTTTTTAAAATGGAAAAGAAGATTCCCTGACATCGAAAAATGTCACCAGGCAATTGGACAGATACTGTAAAATGTTGTCTATCTGCTTCATTGGGACTATATTGCTTTCCTGTGAAAAACTTTTAAAATGTATTAACTTGATTTTATTAAATTTCTTGATTATAAGATTAATACACACTAATTGTAAAAAATTTGAAAAACAAAAATAGTGTAAAGAAGAAAATAAAACCACTCAAAGTTTTACACCCTACATATGACCACTACTGATATTTTGATATGATTCTGTCCAAACTTCTTTGTGTATGTGTGTGTATCACAAAACTGGAATTATACTGATGTATAGATTTATATCTTGCTCTTTCTGCTTTGTATAATATGGCAAGTGTTTTCTCAAATAGTTAAATGCTATTCTAAAACAGCATTTTTAATAGTTACCTTTCATTCTATTATAAGCTGCTTCAAAGCTTTCATTTTTATAAACAGTGTAATATTGAGATGAAGAAACTTGGATATATATTTTTATGCTCATCTCTGATTATTTCCTTGGGGAAAAAATTTTGGAAGGGCTGGACCATGGAGGAAAGGTGACCAAACTAAAATGACACTTAGAAAGTCTACAGCTTAGCTATAAATCATCTCAGTTACTGAGATTAGACTGACATGATGGCAGATTTTTGTTGCCCCCAAGCACCTGATTAAAGCAACAACAACAACAAAAATCACATCTATAGGAAGGTAACATCATCCTAGGTCTCAAGATATTTCTTTCTTTTTATTCTCCCCCCACTTTATTTCTATAAACAATTGCATGTAATTACAATTTTGCACACTATAAAAAGATAACCAGGTACACAAGGAAACATGACCACATGAATGAAAACCAGCAGAAATAATAAATAACAGAAACAGATTGATGGGGGGAGGGATGGTAAATATTAAAGTTATCAGACACAGATTTTAAAATAATTATGTTCCCTCTGTTCATGAAGAGGAAAAAGAGGACTAAGTAGTTTGTCAGAGAAAAAAAAAATATATATATAATAGAACAAAATGGCAATCCTGGAACTAAAACTAAAATAATTGAAATTAAGAACTCAATGCATAGTTATAAAGGAGGATTAGACACAGATGACAAGAGATTTAATAAAAGAGCAAAGGAAAATATCCAGAATAAAATACAGAAATACAAAAAGATGGAGAGCAAAGAAGGTAGGGGAATTAGAGGATACACTGGAAAGCTCTAACCTACGTGTATTCAGAGTCAAAGAGAGAGAGAATAGGACAGAAGTAGTATTTGATGGCTGAGAACTTTTCAAAACTTAAGAAAGACATCACACTCCATATTCCATTGCCTATAAACCCCAACTAGGACAAATACAAAAAAAATCCATATCTGAGCACATCAGAGTAAAACTGCTGAAAACCAAAGGCAAACACAAATCTTAAAAACAACCAAATAGGGCTCGGCATGGTGGCTCACACCTGTAATCCCAGTACTTTGGGAGGCCAGGGTAGGAGAATCAATTGAGACCAAGAGTTTGAGGCCAGCCTGGGCAACATAGTGAGACTCCATCTCTACAAAAAAATTAAAAAATTAGCCAGGTGTGGTGGTACACACAGTTACTGGGGAGGCTGAGGCAGTTACTTGGGAGGCTGAGGCAGGAGGATCACTGGAGCCCAGAAGTTTGAGGTTGCTGTGAGCTGTGATCACACCACTGTACTCCAGCCTGAGCAACAGCAAGACCGTCTCAAAAAAAAATTTAAATTAAAATTAAAAATTAAAAAAAACAAAGAATAAAAGAGACAAATTACCTGCAAGGGAACCCCAGTTAGGTGGACAGTTCTCAACGGAAACAGTGGAAGTCAAAAGAGATGAAATGATACATTTAAAGCACTGAAAGAAAATATCCGCCAACCTCAAATTCTTCATTCAATGAAAATATTTTCCAAGAATGAAGAAAGAATAAAAACATATCCAGACAAACAAAAACTAAGAATATTAAGCACTCCAATGAGAGAATAGTAAATGGTATTCTTCAAGGAGAAGGAAAATGATCACAGATGTAAAACTAGACATACAGAAAGCAATCAAGAACAATAAATTGGTAAATATGTGGATGAATTTAAATAAATTTCACTTATAAAATCATGATAATGACTTATTGAGTTAAAATATTAATATGTACATAGCTAACACACATGCCTATAATAAAGTGAATGAACAGAGTTACAGGTCCAAGGTCTTCAGACTATCTGTGAAGACAGTAATCGTACCAATTAATATTGGACTTTTATACATTAAAAATGCATGTCGTAATCTCTAAAAAAATGGAATAACAAAAGACTCAATCCAAAAATAGTGAGAGAAAAGAAAAAGGAACATGAGAGAGATGAAAACACTAGAGAACACTTGGTAAGATGATAGATTTAAACCCAAACATATCAGGAAATACATTCAATGTAAATAGATCAAATGGCCAAGCTAAAGAAAAAATTGTCAGGCTGTGTTTTTTAAAAATCCAACACTATGTTTGTTTTTTTATAAGATAGATATCTGAAACATAACAAAAAGATTTATGAAAGTTTAAATTAGAATGATGGAAAATGATTTAGCAGGCAAAATGAAGCAAAATAAAACTGGTGCAACATCGGACAAAGTAAACTTTATGGCAAAAAGCATTCCCGGGGAGAAAGAGGGTTATTACAGAATGATTATTTAAAGACGTTTCAATTTGCCAGGAAGGTGTCACAACTCTGTAGTTGTATGTACCTCAATTATAGCCTCAACTAATTAATGCAAAAATTAACAAAACTACAGGGGAGAAACCCACAATCATCTGTCTCAATATTCAATAGAGTATGCAGACCAAATTTTTAAAAAACAGGAAAAATATAGAAGTTCTGAACCACATAGTTAGCACTCGTGATCTAATGGACTTACACAGAGCACTGAATCCCACAACTGAACCTCGCACATTCTTTTCGAGCACCGCCATTTATAAAAGTCGGCCATAGGATGGCTCTCAAGGAATATCGAAAAATAGAAATCATCAAAGTATGGGGGCAGATCACAATGCAATTAAGCTAAAAGTCGAGAACATAAAGATACCTAGAAACCCCCACATGTGTGGAAATTAAGACACACACTTCAGAGATGACGGGAGGGAAAGAGGGTGCAGGCAGAAGGCGGCTTTAGCCAAGAGGAAAGCCCATGATTCTAACCCCCAGCGCCTGTCTGGGCCATGCCCATTGCCTCCCACTGCAATTAGGGATTAAGAACAAGCTGGTGAATGATCCTGGGAACTGTTCAGAAAGGATTCCAAAGGGCGAGTTCTAGGCCTTGTGAGCAACTCTATGGTACGACGTCGAGATCGGACTCTGTAGTTCTCGTTTTTTCTGAAAGGGACACTCATTCTCTCCACGTTACAGACCCATCGCTGAGCAGCAGTGAGCGAGGTTAAGCTCCTCCACAAACTAAGTGCTGCTCGGGCCCAGGTCTAGACGTTTTGGTCCCACAAGCGCCCAGCGCCTGACATTATTTTGTGAGAACAGATCCTGACAAAGCCACTCGCAAAAGAGCCATCAGCCCTGTCTCCGCTAGGAAGTGAGAGAATCAGGTGCGGTCTACAGTGCTCAGAGCCACCACTCTGAAGACGAGAGCCCCAATCCCAGGGCTCGCCGAGATGGGCAGGCAGCAAAGGGCCTATCGGAAGCACGAGAGAAGCTTCTTTTACATCAAACGTTCTTCCCGTAGACCTCGGCCGTTCCAGGCCACAGACTGCTGGAAACACTGTCCCCTTCTTGTCTTCTTCAAATAAAATCTTATCGGGGACAACAGATAAAATTGGAGGCAGTGAGGACCCTGGAACCCCACCCTCTTGGCCACCCCACCCTAACCACCACCATGGAGCCAGGCCACAGACATTTTAGACCAGACTTTTTAAAAAAGTATGTGTAACCAAATACCTGTCTCAACTATGTAAAAAAAAAAAAAAAAAAAAAAGTCTTAAGAAAGCAAGCTCCCGCAGAACGGCTAGCTTTGAGCAAGGCAGCTTCCTGGTACACCCTCCAAAGTAAACCCGATACTACACTACACGAATGAGGGGGTTTCCTAGGGAGGAAACCGGCCACATGGAGTTAGCGGCTGGAGACCTATTGGAAACAGCTAATGCTGGCGACAGTGGTAAACTGGTTACCACACAGCCCTTTATTTGGGAATTAACGAGTTATCAGTGGCCAGTTAAGCCCATCCTATTTTAGGATAACAAAGTCTTTCCCATCTGTTGATAAGAGAATGTTTGTTTTGAAAAAGGCTAATCTAAGATAGTCCCAAATCAAATAACAATGATAAAACAGGGAAGGAGGGACAAACATTACCCTTCCCCTCCACTTCCACTTACAGCTCCCCAGAAAAGCTTTCTCTGAGATGCTCTGCTAGGACGCTGCGGCTCAGCCGGCGAATGCTGCTAACTCCACCGCTACAACCACCCGGGGCAGGGCCGTTTAGGACGGATGTGCTCCGCTCACATTAAACCTATTCAAACGCACCCAACAGCCCACACTAAATCATTTCTATTTAAACCATTTGAAATGAATCGTAAACTTTGCTTTTGAAATAATTATTTCTTTTGCCCAGTTTTTTGTTGTTGCTGTTCATATTTTGGATCTGAGAACGTTTTTTTCAGGTCTTAAACATTTTTAAGTCCCTGGAAAATTTTGCAGATTCCATGCACTGCTGTTATCTCCGGTGCCTTTTGGATAAATCAGCGATGCCCTGTGAAGTTCACTGCGGCGCTTACTGTGCAGAAAACACTGAGAACTGTGCTTGTTCTATTAAAGCAATGTCCTGTCTGCGGGGACCGACAAGAGAAAAATTCCTCTCTGGCGTTTGCATCAAAAGTCTCCTTCTGTTTTCGTTTTGCCAGCCCATGAGTCACGTATGTGATCATGTTGCCCTCTTCACACTGGCTACCAGAAAGCTTAGAAAACACACATGGTCAAAGAAAAAAAAAAATAGAAAAGAAAACATGCATGGCATTTTGTGCTCTAAACTTGCTCATGGGCCCATCTTATATTTCCTACCCTAAATTTCTCTTTGCCTCATTTCTTCACATTTATTTTAAATTTATTTTTAAAATATTTTTTTTTTACAGATGGGGTCTTGCTCTGTCACCCCATCTGAAGCACAGTAGCCCAATCATAGCTCACTGTAACCTTGAACTCCTGGGCTCAAGAGATCCTCCCACCCCAGCCTCCAAAGTAGGTGGGACTATAGGCATGTGCCACCACACCCAGCTAATTCTTTTTTTTTAGAGATGGGGTCTCACTATTGGGGTTGCCCAGGCTAGTCTGGAACTCCTGGCCTCAAGCGACCCTTGTGCCTCAGCCTCCCAAAGTGCTAGGATTACAGGCTTGAGCCACTGAGCCCAAATTATTTAGCTCAATTCATTGTAGATAAGCTTCCTTAAACCCTCTGTGGACCAAGGCAGGATATAAATCAATCAATACATAAATAGCATTATTTTTTCCTAAAACTGCTTTTCTCCCTTTTCTCAGATATTTCCTATGTATGGTGACCCTTGCATTAAAATAGTGGCTAACACTTATGAGTACAGGACTTGTCACCTGCCTGCACTGAGCGAAGTGGCTTTACACGTATTATTTCAGGTCTTCACAGCCCCCGAGATAAAAGCTATAGTCCTGTTCAGACAAGGAAACTGAGGCTTGGACATACTGAGTAACTTGCCCAGAGCTACCCAGCCCATAAGAGGCAGGGCTAGAATTCAGTCCCAAGCTGGCCCCACGGCCACTCGCTCACCCCACTGGAAACGCTGCCTTCATCCTGGCTGCCTCTTCCTGGATTCCCTTCAGTCGATTTGGCTTCCTAAATGCCTCTCGACTCTCTCCCCCTCTTCTGCATCCTCGGTCTCGGTCATTATGTCAAGGCCCTTGTGACCTCTGGCAGGACTTTTGCAGTAGCTTCTTAGGTGATCTCCCTGAATCTGGGCCTGTGATCCTCACACCTAACCTCCTTGTTTCAGAAATGCAAATGTGTCGCCTTATAGATGGCACCTCAATCATATGACAAAGCCCAGTGTCCTTTGTCTGGCATTCAGGACAACTTCCAATCTGTTCTTGGTCCAGCCAGACAAACTATGACACCATCTCATGCCCCAGGACAGTAAATCACTTATCACTCCCGAGTGGAGGGCACGTGTTCATGCCTCCCAGGCCTTGCACAGATAGTTTCTGGCTCCTGCGCCTGGTGAACTATGCTTCTTTTAAATGTCAGGTCAAAACACCACCTTCCTTGTTAAATGTTCTCTGAATCCCCTAGTCCTCAACTCTCTTCCATGATTTCCCCATTCTTTGTAGAGACCTGCTCACCACACGTATTTCACTATATTGTCATTATTTGCCCATCTCCCTCCCTCGACCTTGAGCTCTTTGAGGACAAGAGTCGTGTGGTCTTACTCACCTCGGAGTTTCCTGCCAAGGGCCTGGCATGTGGCAGCCACTTGGGAACTGTTTAATGTTCAACCAGCGGCAGGACTAAACTGGACCAGTGTCCACTGCCTGATGATCACACCTTCCTAAAGCACTTCTGCCCCATGCTCCAGTCCAGGAATACAGGGCCACCACTAACTTACCCCTTCACGAAAATTAGAAGAAAGTGCCTCCCCTGCAGTAGGACATCCTCCCCCTGGGCTCACGCGTGGCTTCCGTGTCCTCGCACAGAGCCAATTCCATCCCTCACTCTTACCAGGCCCGGGCACGCGCAAGAACGCAATGCACACGATCATCTCACGTGTGCACGTGCTGTTCCCTTCACTTGCAAAGCCCATCAACTCCCACCTGCGCACATGAACAGCACCCCACCCAAATCCACTTCCTCTGTGCATCCTTCCCCTGGGCCTCGCAGGCAGACTGAATCACTCCTGCTTAAACCGTGGAAGGTACCCCTGTCTGAGTCTTGCCCTCGTGCATCAAATTCCTCTCTTCACTGCCTGGTCGCACTGCTGGACCGGGCTCTCCTCAAGGGTGGGGGCTACGTCTCAGTCATCTCGGTCTCAAATGCCGAGGATGGTGCCTTTCATATACGTGGTGGGTATTCAACAAGGGTCTGGGCTGCAGGCAGAGCTCCAACCTAAGTACTGCACAGCTCAAGATCTTTACAGAACCTTCCCTTTGTTTCAATGCCCCTCCTCCCCCACCAGGCACACAGAAGCTGTTCTCCCCCACCACCCGCTCCTCGGCTCACCTATGGTCACAGGTGTGCTGCGGACCTCTGAGCACCATTGTAACCTCTGGGCCTTTGCTCATCTGTCCCTTCTACCTGCAATGCCCTCTCCCCGCCTCCGCCGGTCAACATTCTACCCACCCTTCAAGGCAAGTCAAACATCGTTCTCCTCATGAGGTCTCCCATCAGCAGATGTGGCCTCCTGCTCTGACACCCGAAGGACTTTGTCCTTCCCAAGTCATTCCTGGACCACTGCTCTGGGTCGTAATGACATGTGATTATAATGAAAGCATTTTGAGAGCAGGGATTCCCAGACTTCAGTATAGGGCAATGCACATAGTAGGTGCTCAGCAAACATTAGACTGGATGGAACAGGGCACCCACGCCACGCCTGCAGAAGGGATAGGCAGCAGTCCGCACATCTCCTCTCCTCTCCTCTCCTCTCCTCCTATTTTTTCTCAACAGCAGGGACACAATTTGTGCTCCAGGGAAAAGGGCACAAGTTGCCCCTCCCTTCCTCCCCTCAGCCAACAGCCTGGCTTCCCTTCCAGAAAGGTGAGAAGGTGTGACAGGTGAAGTTGCCTTTGCTCCACCCCCTTTTCCCCCAAACACAGACAGAAGTTCACCTCTGGCAGAGTTGCGTTCCAGCTCCTGCAGGACGGGAGCGAGCTCGGTGCAGGGCACACGCCCGTGTGGCACAGGGCACCCGGCACTCCTCCCTCGCCAGCATGCAGCGGCTCACCTCTGCCAGCCGGGCCGCCCTGCTCCTCGGCCTGGCCTGCGCCTCCCTCGTCCACTGGGCTTGCTGGGCAGGTAGAGTCTTGAGCTTTATTCTCAGCCCTGCTGGGCAGGGGGAGGGAGGGAGGGAGGGAGGAGATGGGAGGGCAGGAAGGGGAGGGCGAGGGTTCCTCTGCCAGGGTTGGTCCTGCACAAAGGAAAGAGGAAACTTTCTCATCTGAAGGATTAGGCAGGGGTGGGGGGTGGGGGGGTCTTGGGTTTGCTAAGACGGAGATCAAATACTCAACTGCTCGGCTAGGACAGGGGCAGCCACCTCTGTCGGCCTTTCCCACAAAGAAAGAGGAAAAAGCAGTTTGCCAGCGTCTCACCCATCAGGGGACCACACCGGCCTAAAACTGCATCTTTAACCTGCTGTGTCTCAAAGCTCCTCCTCAGCTCCCCTGGCCCTGGTGATCTGCAGCCTCCCTGTGCACATTCGTGTCGAACCTTCCTTCACCTAAAGTCCTCCTTCCCTCTCTGCCCCTGCCCTTCCGCAGCGACTTTCACAAAACCCGACCACCACGATTGCTGCCTTTCGCTGTCTACCGCACTCCTGCCTCCGAGCACTGGAAGTGTTGGGTTACCCCGTTTTCTCAGGGGGGCTGGAGAGTTGGTTTGCAGCCCCTGTCTTGCTCTGCCAGTCTGGGCTCCGCACCTCATGGCAGAGGGACCTGGGTTACAGTCGTGGCCCTGGCTGTGATCGTGCCCTCAGCTCCCTCAGCACACCGTCTGCCCTGCTCCCCTCAAAACCAGCCTTCCCCCGAAGAAGCCTGCCTCTGCCTCTCCCATCCTCAGTGTGTCCTGTAGCCACGGCCAGGTGGCCCGGTGGTGAGGGTCAGAGCACGGACGAGGTCTTGGGCTACCCGTCTCCAGCTCCCACAGCTTCCCAGCTCTGCGACCTTGAGCAAGGTACTCACCTCTCCGGGCCCAGCTTCCTCGTTTGCCACACGGAGGTCACCAGAGTGCTTATTTAAAGGGTTGCTGGAAAGAGCAAATGACATGATTGCATGTAAAGAATTTAAAAATAACACGTGGTAAACACACAACGGATGTCAACAATTATGGTTAGCACATTCGTTTTATTTCCCAACTTCACCCCTCCCCAAATAATTTCTTTCTGTTTACCCTCGAAGTGCCTTGCTCATGACAAGGGTTCAAAAAAAATTGACAAATTTAACTGCACTGAATTGCTGGGTCCCCCCAGCAGCCTGTCCTTTGGGTGATGCCGCATGGCTGACCCTGGCTGGCTGTGCTTGTAGGGGAGGAGGGTGATGCTTAAATCTGTCGGAATTCCCACCCGTGCTATTCCGTTTGAATCACACTAAACTGCTGATACTGGGTAGCTTTTGACCTATACAAATGGCAATTCCATACAGTTTAACTAAATACTAGCAGCCAGTTACCTAGGTTTTTTTCCACTTGCTTTGGAGGACCACTTCCATCCTAGGCGTAGAGGTGAGATGAAAGTCAGAGCCAAGGAAGTTATTTGAGTCATAAGGAAAATTAAAATGGTGAGGAGTTAATTTCTCCAAAACAAATCAAGACCAACCTCTAAGCCATTTCGTTGTAAATAATTTACAGTAGCAGATTGCATCAAGGTAATTGCTATTCTTTAAGCAGGACATTGGAGCGGCTTGGGGGTTGGGTGGCATAAAATTAGTCTGAGTGGCAATTTCATGGTTTTAGCTAAACAATAGTTTTCTTCCAAACTTCCTGCCATATGACAACAGGCACCTCTGAAGGACATGCTGACCTACAGGCAGTGGGGTCTTCAGAGTTCTCAAATCCTTTATTTTTCTTTTTGTATTCCTAAAGAAGCACATTGAACAGCAAAATAATTTCCAGAAAGGTTCTTCAAAATCCACGTCTTGGCTTTGAGCTACCTAGACCAGCCTCAGCACTGTCTACTAGACCTCTCGTTGGGGGAGGAAATGTTCCATATCTGCAATGTGTTTCCAATGTGGCAGCCACTAGCCACATGTGGCGATTTGAACATTTGAAATGTGGCTGTGACCAGTTTTAATAAATTTAAATAGCCACAAGCGGCTACTGCCTGCTGTATCAGACAGTGTGGACGTAGGTCACCTCTCTTCTTATTGGCAATTACAGGAGGGAATGGCGTTTCTTCCTCGGATCCTTAACCCAATCCCACCCCCACAAACTGATAGAACCTTCGGAATTCCTGCTAAATTTACTTGCAATCTTTCTGCTCCTTGCTTACAAATCAAGGGACAATTCTAAGCACTGCATATTCTGGAAATCTATGGACTTGCTTGTCTGAAGTTTAATTTTTTTTTTGACAACCATTTGCATCGGTAACAATCTCATAACCATAACAAATAAAGAATCAAGGTCAGATTTCAATGTTTATTTGTTCAAGTTTTTAAGGGAATTGAAGATGGTTATGAAAAGACATTCTGGATGTTTCCGTGATTGTTTTTAATATACACAGGGAAGCTACTTTATAGCTATATCTCATCTGCAGAGAAAGCAACTGAGATCGTGTTTAAAAGCTATAGATAGCAGGCTTGAAGGGCAATGAGAAATGAAGATAAAGCATCTCTGAATGAGAGTGGAGTGATAGGAAAGAGTGTATGAGTTTGTTCAGGCTGTCATAACAAATACCAGCAACTGGGTGGCTTAAACAGCAGAAATTTATTTTCTCACAGTTCTGGATGTTGGAAGTCCAAGATCAGGGTGTCAGCGGTTGGATTCCTCCTGAGCACACACCCTCCTTGGGTTGCAGATGGCACCTTCTCCGTGTGCCCTCATGTGGCCTTTCCTCTGTGCACGTGCATCACCGCTGGTGTCTCTTCCTCTTCTTCTTTTTTGAGACAGGGTCTATCTCTGTCACCTGGGCTAGAGAGCAGTGGCATCATCATAGCTCACTACAACCTCAAACTCCTGAGCTCAAGTGATCCTCCTGCCTCTGACTCTCGAGCAGCTGGGACTACAGGCACGCGCCACCATGCCTGAATAATTTTTCTATTTTTTGTAGAGATGGGGTCTCATTCTTGCTCAGTCTGGTCTCCAACCCCTGGCTTCAAGCGATTCTCCTGCTTTCACCTCCCAAAGTGCTGGGTTACAGGCGTGAGCCACCACATCCAGGCTTCTTCCTCTTCTTATAAGGACACCAATCATATTGGATTAGGCACCCCCTCAAATGACCTCATTTAACATTAATTACCTCTTTCAAGGCCCCATCTCCAAATACAGTCACACTGGAGTTAGGACTTCAACATATGAATTTGGGTGGCAGGGGAACACAATGCAGTCCGTGATAGGGACTGATGTTGCAAAGCCTCATTGTACCTATACTGGAACATCCATAACACTTTCATAATACTCACTACTGATGTACAAAAAAGGTCTCAAACTCCATGCCTGGGAATGGCTTTTCCTACTGCCTGAGACTATTCCCTGTCTTTTCCTCCAGAAGCCAGCAGCAGCAACAGCTCAGCCTTGACCATCCACCGCCCAGACGCCGGGACCCTGGAGGAGTGCCCCAGTAAGTAAGCTTCTCCTGCCCACGCCCCAGCCCCAGAGCTGCCCTGGACTGGATCTGGGAGGGAAACGGGCCTCCCTGCTTTCCATCGACTGGTGTCAGGTGGCCGAGCGCCTGCTTGGCCTTTCTGTGCACTGGTGTGGTTTGTCCCAGAACTACTTGCAGAGCAGGTCTAAAAGACTGTCTTGGCTTTGATCCCCATCTAGGCTCACAGTGTTGACACAGGTGTCTTTAATGACCCATCCCCAGGTCAGTAGCCAATGTGTCCTGGGTTCAAATGCTTGTAGAAGTTTTGAGGTGGAAAGGCCATAAAAACCAGCTAGTCCAAACTTGTGCAGGAGCTTGGTTTGGGACCCTTTTTATGTGTCTGTTCAACCTCTTCTTGAATGTTTCCAGTGGCGAGGAGCTCAGAAATTTACAGAGCAGCCATTGGTATGCACGTCCCATGAACAGACAGCTCGGCTTTATCTTGTTGCTCCCTTTATCTTGTCCTCATTGAATGACCCAACGTGTTAGCTTCCGGCCACGTATGAAGAAGAGGAACAGGCAATGATACGCAGAGATTAAGAATATGGTTTTGGAGCCTTGCAGACTTGGGTTTGATTTCTGCTTCTGCCATCTTGTGACGCTGGGCAAGTTACAGCCTCAGTTTCAATAAAAACTGTAGCTGTCACTTAGTGACGAATAAGCTAACGTGTGACAGCCGAGCACGGGGCCGGGGCGGGGTGAGTGCTCTTCAATCTCAGCCACCACGTTGTTGTCCTTGTCCCTTCTCATGGTACGCCGCATCCTGTCTCTCCCTGCCCGGCAGACGTGGACTTCTGCCCGCTGGCAGCCCGGTGCTGCCATGCCAGCGTGGATGAACACGGCTGGATCGCGGCGGCGGTTGGCTGGAGTCTCTGGTTTCTCACCCTCATCCTGCTCTGTGTGGACAAACTGATGAAGCTAACTCCAGAGGAGCCCAAGGACCTGCCAGCGTGAGGCTGGGACTCCTGGCCCAGGAACGGCAATCGCCACCAACTCGTGGGGAGCAGGCAGGGGACGGGTGCTAACTCGGCTTCTACGATCTCAATGTCATTTTTGACTCTAAGCTGCAGTTACTTTTAAAAGGGAAGGGAGGAGGGACGGGAGGAGGGAAAGGAGGTACAAATCAGGCAAGGCCAGGGCCGCCCTCACACCTGACTCCCGAGGCACGTGGGTCTTCTCTGCTAAGCCCCTTTCTCAAGCGAGCGCCCGGGGAAGGGCTCCTGGTCTCACCAGAGCTTTCTGCCAGGCGCCGGGGATGGCACAGGAAACACAAGGCTTCGTCTTGTAGTCAACGCATTCAAACCCGAGCTCAAAACCTCCTCACCAAAAACAGATCATTGGCTTCTGTCCCTTACCCGAGTCAAGGGCATAACTGTCATTTTAAAATGTGGCATCACCCTTGACACGCACCCTCTGTCGCCCCACATCCAGCCTCCTCCAGCTCGCTCCTGTCCTGCCCCTTCCCCGGCCAGCGCCCCAGTTCTGTCCCTCGCTCCCTTTCCCTACGGTCATTGACCTTCGGATCTTCCTCCCCAGCTTGTCACTCCCCAAGGGCAGCTGCAGAGCAGGCGCTTTACCCCCTGCTGACACCACCAGCTGCTCCTGGAGATTCCAGCTTCTCAGCCTGTTGTTCGGTCTCTATGCGAGTCCAGCTGTCTCGGCTGGCCGGCACCTCCCAGAGTGAGGCTTGGACTGCCCACTCCTCCCCCCACCCCCACCCTTGCACCTCCCAGAGTGAGGCCCACTCCTCCCCCCCACCCCCACCCCTGTGTCTTCCGCTTCTTCGCTGCCACTTCCTCTGCTGGGACAGCTGCCCCCCCACTCCACCCTGAGAGGCAGGCCCTTCCTGCGGGGTGTGCCCGGAGCCTTGCCTGCACGCCCTTGGGCGACCTGGAGCCGGTGCTCTCAGGGCCCCTCTGCTCTGCCCTGAGGTGCAGCCGCTGTGAATGGGCCTCCTCACAGCGCCAGTGTCCTTTCTCACACCCTTGGGGCAAAGTAAGCTATTCATGTTTGTCCAGTGAGTGAATGAATGAACGAATGGGTCCCTGCCCTGGACGAGTCATGACCGTCACCTGCATTAGGAACCTCCATGTTTCTCTAGATGGTTCAAATGACCCACCTCTGAAGAAGCCAGTGGCTTGGTCACTGCTCTCTCAGCAAATCACAGCCATCGCCACTCAGCAAGGAGAGTGGGTGCCGCACAGTGAACTCTTCCAATGGAGGGGCGGGTGGGTTTATCAGGAGGAAGAAATGACAAAATGACTCTTTACGAAACAATTTCTACCCTCTGTGAGAAAACATGTATTTAGATTGGATAAACTCTAAATAGTCAAAATACAAAAAAGAAAAATGAGAGACCTCCGAAACAAGAAGAGACGTTTTGTCAAGGAGGCAAATGACTCAAGGCTGCTCAGTTGCACTTTCAGAAAATCTAAGTAAACTTCCTGATGAGAGGAATTGAAGGGATAACCTGATTCCTCTTGTGGTCTTCCAAAAAACCAAGTAATTTCTGCATCTCAGATGTTTAATCAGTGGGGGTTGGATGGATTTATTGTCCCTAAGAGTTAAATGATCACGTGTATAGAAGTGTCAGCATCACGCCCGGCGTGTTCTGTGGACATACACATCAGTGCGTGTTCCATTTTTTTGTAAATTCATGGGAAGAGTTTCCACAATGTGTGAGGATTTATTTCCTGAGAGATGAAAGGATTCGTTAAGGAACACACTTTAATTTAACGTCTGCAGACATTTTAAAAATAAAACGGTGTCTGCCATAGGGGTACAAGTACTGGCTTTAAGAAAAGGGAAATTGAGATTTATTTCTGGCCAATGTGAACAGAAATAAGTCACTTTATCTCACTGGGCACCAATTTGCTGAGCAGAAAATGTAAGACTGGGACCAAATCAGTGGTTTCGAGCTCAGTTGTAGGAGCTATGGAGCTGTTTGAATGTCCTCATGGAAGGGGGCGAGCATGAGGTCTGTTGTCCTTTCAACCTGAGCAGCTCGGCTCCTGTCTCACGCATCAGACCTCGTGGTGAGGTTACACCTGCTGCTCTAGTAAGTGAAGGGCCAGCTGCAGAGGCTGGTGTCTGAGATCCCCTCCGGCCTGGGGAGACCTGGCGATCCTCAGACTACCTTGAAGTGAGTGTGTGCGGTCTCTGCCATCTCGCATTGCAATGTGAGCATTTTGCAAATTGCTTTTCTTTCCTCAGCAGGAGAGGGAAGACAGACCAAATCTAAACAACCACTCTTTGCTTTGAGACTCCAAGAAAGACAGTTCTATAATTTGACGGTCCTACTTCCCAGATGCTACATATCAGATTTATCCTCACCGTGGAAATGGAATCTCTTGATTACAGCAGAGCAAAGATCTGTCAATAAATTAAAGAAAGTTTGAGGAGGAAAAATAAGCATCAACTTCCAGGGATCGAATAGCTTCCCACTTTAAAGCAACAGGACTTACCTGACGGTAGATGGACTTTTCATTTTAAAATCTTGCCTTTAGTAGTCAACACTGTCCTCAGCATCCCTACAGACTATGTGACACAGAGTCCATGTAATCCAGGGCATTTGGGTATCAAAACGTCATATATAGAAATAAAACGTTAAACATCAAGGTGTGGAACAATTATCTGACTTTTCAAATTATCGTTTTATTTTATTTTGTTTGTTTTATTTATTTATTTATTTATTTATTTAATTTTTTGGAGACAGAGTCTCGCTCTGTCACCCGCTCTGTGCTCACCTCCACGCAGCACTGTGACGGAGACGCTCCCTTTGGCCAAATTCTAGCCGGGCTTCTCTGAGCCCTCTTCTCCACTATGTCTTAACCTTGCCCTATAAAAACCACTTACTCTCAGCACAAATGATTCCAGCCACCCTCCCCTCCCCAGATAAAAGACTTGAACAAACACGACAGTTTCTAACGGCTCCAGGCGGCCTCCCTGGGATGAGCAGGATGCAGAGACCCTGCCGTGGGAGGGACTCAGCTAACGGTGAAGGACGCCAGCCCCAGGACCCCCCGCACAGGATGTGTGCTGCACAAAGATCCATTCCCATCCAGATGTAGCTACACCATGTGAGAGCTGGGGGAGGCGGGGGTGGGGAGCTCCGGCTCTCATCCAAGTCCTAGGGCAGCAGGAATGCTCCTCTGACATACCCACACTGGACGCACATGCGCGCACACACACACACACACACTACTGCTTTGTCCTGGCCGTGCTCTGGGGGTCCCCGAGCTCGCTTCTCTCACTGCCCACAACCTATGGCCAATTGCACCCCTTCCCAATTCAGGGTGAGGGCGGGAGAGCACTGTGGAGGGTTGGAGGAGCCAGTGTGGGGCATGCTGGGCTCCAGGGAGCAGATGAGTGTAAAACGTGAGCACACGTGGCAGCCACGTCTGCTGCCCTGGGATCTGGAAAGCCCATTCATGACAGCCCACGCTGTCCGTAGCACACTTACCCAAACAGCTTCCTTGAGGAATGGGCACCTTTTTAAATTTGCATAGTGGTGTCCAAAGGGCTGCTAAAACCTAAGGAAAAAAGAAACTACACGTAAGATCTAACGCTTGCCTTCATTTATAGGCTTGTCTGATACAAAGCACACTTGCTATGTAGCACATTTGCAAATGCATTGTTCAAATTGTACTGGAAAGAAGAAGATAAAGTTTTTAAAAATCACAAACCACAATTACAAACTATAATCGACAGTGGCCAGACTGATAAGGGGCCACTGAGGACAGAGCCACAGTGCAGATGGCAATACTGTCCCTTAGACCACACACATAGGGTTAAGTGATTTCCGTGTGTGCAGAAGTGCATTTCTCTTCCCCACGAATGCAGACAGGACCAAACGTGCAATTGCCATATTTCTTTTATGACATATTCATTTCTATCAAGAAGGAACAAGGGTCAAATGGTTGTTTAAAAATAAACAAATCTCTCTTTCTTTTCATTGGTTGAGCAAGTGGCTTCTTTCCCAAACTTGTATTATTATAAACAATATATGAAATATAGAGAATAATTAAATTATGAAGCCATGGAAAGGCATGGAGGAAACTTAATTGCATATTACTAAGTGAAAGAGGCAATCTTAAAGGGCTACCTACTCTATGATTTCAACTCTGTGATATTCTGGAAAAGGCAAAAAAAGACCAGTGATTGCCAGGGGTTGGGGGTGTGGGGCTGACTAGTCAGGGAACAGAGGGCTTTTAGGCAGTGGAAACACTCTGTATGATACTGTGATGGTGGGTACATGTCATTATGCATGTGTCAAAGCCTATAGAATGGACGACACCAAGGGTGAACCCTAATGTCAACTCTGGACTGGGGGTGACAACGACATGTCGACGTAGGTTCATCAATTGTAGCAAATGCAGTGCCACTCCGGGGGGATGTTGATAATGGGGGTAGCTGTGCACTGGAGGGAACAAGGGATAGATGAGAACTCTCATTACTTTCTGCTCAATTTTGCCGTGAACCTAAAGCTACTCTAAAAAATAAAGTCTATTTATAAAAAACATCTTAGGAGAGTTTTAGTGCTCACTCTAGAGAAGGGTAGTATTTTATGCATCAAGTTAAATATCCTTGAATTTTTAAATCTTCAACAAATAAAAACTCCCCATAGAAGGCTAACTTCTGTGTCTTACGTACTAGGAGAAAACTTTAACACTGTTAGTTCATCAAGTGCATTCTTAGGGTCATTGAATCAGTTATAAGTGGCTCATTTACTCTTAAGAAAACTATTCTCATCTATTTTGGAAAAACAGATGACATACACCAATGTTAGATCCAGCCCTTCTTCATGTGAAGTTCTATTCATTTCTAACCCCAGTGTTCTGGATGTCTGTGAGGCAGAGGGCGTAGTTCATCATACCTGTCGGTTCATGGCACTACTTATCTCTGCGAGGTCCCCTCATCTCACACTTTACTCCTTTCATCCCATTCCCCTCTCATTCTCCTGCTACTATTCCCCCAAGGCAACCATATGAGTCCCTACATGTGTTCTTATAAAATGGGAGGTATTATTATAAGTTCAGGTGTTTGGATTTACATCAGCTCTCATCCTGCATCTTACTTTTTTCACTCAGTCGTAATGTTTTCAAGATCTATTTGGGCTGCTACGTACCTGTCATCTAGAGCTCCTACCTGCTGCACAGGATTCTCTCATGAGAGCCCACCACGATCACCTCCCCATTCCCTGGGAGCTGCACTCCTAGACTGTCTCCAAGCCACTTTCATATCACACTCACATGTTCCTTTCATGGGCCCATGATTGTATTTTCCTGGAAAATATTGCCAGAGGTAGCATCACTGGGTCATAGCAGAAACACATTAATTAAACTAGGTACCATGGAATGACCTGCTTTTCAAATTGACATACGGATCTTTCATTCAGTTGACCCAGAAATTGAAATTGACTTTTCATTGTTTCTTTCTATCACCCTATTTCAGGATAGACATCAATCATGTTTATGCCTCACCTAAGAATAATATACACAGCATTCCCACTGTTAACATTGAATTCAATTTTATTTTGAATCTGAAGATAGCATTGCTATCGATTTGCATCAGAGTTAGCATTTGTCTTTTAACATGATTTTTAAAAAGATGATTATGAATAAAATTCTAGGGAGTATGCATTTTGGCTAATTTGAAAATAAAATTTACTTCCCTGTTACTATATTCTAGGCTAAATATAGATTTTTTTTCACCTTCAGATATGCCAGGGTTGTGCCAGGTTTGGGGAGATACAAAGGAAGGAAGTGCATTCAAGAAGAAACCTCTGACATTGACTTTTTTAGAATTATATGTGAGACCACAGTGTTTTTCCTAGGAATGAACCAAAATGTAGACACTACCATTCCATGCTGAAAGTCTGTACTAGCAAAGAGAACGATAGAACCCAGTTAGGAGGCTGGATGGTGGCCGTGTTACACAACAAGCTGGTGAGAAAAACCTCTAACATTGTTTCTATCAGAATCACACTGAGACTATTTCAGACCATTCTGATTTTATAAAACACTACAATGTACATGCCAGGAGGCAGGGGGTTTTAATAATTTTTAGATTTTTTTTATTTCAAAATATTACGAGGGTGCAAATGTTTTTGGTTATATGGGTTGCTTTTATAATGCTTGAGTCAGGGTTATAAGTGTGCCCGTCACCCAGATAGTGTTCACTGTACCCATTAGGTAGGTTTTCACCCGTCCTCTCCTCCCCACTCCTCCCTGGTTGATTTCCATTGAGTTTTACTTCCCTCTATGCACATGTGTGCTCATCAGTTGGTTCCAATTTAGTCGAGAGTAACGTGGTGCTTGTTTGTCCATTCTTTAGATACTTCACTTAGGATAATGGTTTCCAGTTCCATCCAAATTGTTGCAAAAGGCATTAAGTCATCCTTGTTCGTGACTGAGTAGTATTCCATGGTATACATAAACCACATTTTTTAATCCACTCATGAATTGATGGGCATTTGGGTTGATTCCACATCTTTGCAATTGTGAATTGTGCTGTGATAAACATTTGAATGCAGGTGTCTTTTTGATAAAATGACTTCTTTTCCTTTGAGTGAATACCCAGTAGTAGGATTGCTGGGTCAAATGGTAGGTAGACTTAGTTATTTGAGGAATCTCCATACTGTTTTCCATAGAGGTTGTACTAATTTGCAGTCCTACCAAAGGTGTATAAATGTTCCTTTCCCTCCACATCCACTCCAACATTTATTGTTTTTGGACTTTTTAATGAAGGCCATTCTGACTAGGGTAAGGTGAGATCTCTCTGTGGTTTTAATTTGCATTTCCCTGATGAATAGTGACATTGAGCATTTTTTCATATGTTTATTGGCCATTTGTCTATCTTTTCAAGGAACTAGAAAAGGAAGAGCAAACCAAGTCCAAAGCCAGCAGAAGAAAAGAAATAACTAAGATCAGAGTAGAACTAAACGAAATCAAAAACAAGAAAATTATACAGAAGATCAACGAACAAAAAGTTGATTCTTTGAAAAGATAAACAAAATTGACCTCTTGCTAGGTTAACCAGGAATAGAAGGGAAAGGACTCCAATAGGATCAATTAGAAATGAAAAAGGAGATATCATAACTGATACCACAGAAATACAAAATATCATGTGTGGAATACTATGAAAATCTTTATGCACACAAACTCAAAAACATAGAGGAAATGGACAAATTTCTGGAAACACACAACCTCCCAAGACTCAATCAGGAATAAATATTACTCAGGAACAGACCAATAATGAGCACTGAGATTGAAGCTGCAGTAAAAACTCTTCCAACAACAAAAAAGCCCCAGACCAGAAAGATTCACAGTCGAATTTTACCAGACCTACAAAGAAGAGTTGGTATCCATTCTGCAGAAATTATTCCATAGCATTGAGAAGGAGGGAATCCTCCTTAACTCATGCTATGAAGCCAGTATCAATCACTTTGATACCAAAGTCAGGAAAGGACACAAGAAAAAAAGAAAGCTACAGACCAATATCCTTATGAATATAGATGCAAAAATCCTCAATAAAATAAAAGCAAACCAAATTCAATAGCATATCAAAAAAAAAAAAAATCCACCATGACCAAGTGGGCTTCATCCCAGGGATGCAAGGATGGTTCAACATACATAAATCAATAAATGTTATTCACCACATAAACAGAAGCAAAAACAAAGATCCTATGATCATCTCAACTGATGCAGAAAAAGCATTCAGCAAAATTCAGCACCCTTACATGATAAAAACTCTCAAAAACTAGGCATCAAAGGAAGATATCTCAAAATAATAAAAGCCATATATAACAAACCTACAGCCAGCATCATACTGAGTGGGGAAAAATTGAACACATTCCACTAAGAACTGGAACAAGACAAGTATGGGCACTGTCACCACTTCTATTCAACATAGAGCTGGAAGTCCTAGCCAGAGCAATCAGGCAAGAGAAAGAAATTAAGAGTATTCAAGTGGGGAAAGCAGAGGTCAAACTATTGCTTTTTGCAGATGATATGAATTTATGCCTAGAAAAATCCCAAAGATTCCACTAAGAGACTCTTGGAATTAGTAAATAAATTCAGCAAAGTCTCAGGTTACAAAATCAATGTACACAAATCAGTAGCCTTCACACACCAATTACAGTGAAGCCGAGAATCAAATCAAAGACTCAATACCATTCACAATTGCTACAAAGAAAATAAAATACCTAAAAATATGCTTAACCAAGGAGGTGAAAGATCTCTACAAAGAGAACTACAAACACTGAGGAAAGAAATTGCAAATGATACAAACAAGTGGAAAAACATATCATGCTCATGGATTGGAAGAATCAACATTGTTAAAATGTCCATATTACCCAAAGTGATTTATAGATCCAATGCAATCCCCATCAAAATACCAACATCATATTTCTTTCACAGATCTAAAAAATAATTCTATGCTTCATGTGGAACCAGAAAAGAGCCCAAATACCCAAAGCAATCTTAAGGAAAAGGAACAAATCAGGAGGCATCACATTACCTGATTTCAAACTATACTACAACGCTATAGTAACTAAATCAGCATGGTGTTGGCACAGAAATAGAGACATAGACCAATGGAACAGAACAGGAAACCCAGATATAAAACCATCCACTTACAGCCATCTGGTCTTTGACAAAACAGACAACAATATATATTAGGGAAAATAATCCCTAGTCAACAAATAGTACTGGGAAATTGGATAGCCACATGCAGAAGAATGAAACAAGATCTGTATCTCTCACTACTCACAAAAATTAATTAAAGATGAATAAAGGACTGAAATGTAAGACATGAAACCATAAGAATTCTAGAAGAAAATGTTGGAAAAACTCTTCTAGATATTGGCCTAGGCAAAGAATTTATGAAGAAGACCCCAATGGCAATCACAGCAACAACAAAAATAAATAGGACTTGATTAAATTAAGAAGCTTCTGCACAGCCAAGGAAATAATTAACAGAGCAATAGACAACCTACAGAATGGGAAAAAATATTCACATGCTATACATCTGATAAAGGACTAATAACCAGAATCTACAAAGAACTCAAGCAAATCAGCAAGAAAAAAAATCAAATTGCCTGATTAAAAAGTGGGCAAAAGACATGAACAGAAGCTTTTCAATTTTTAAATTATTTTAAACATTTCAAAATACTTTTTACAGACTTGACATACCACTGCAAGAGCTAAATTTTCCAGGAGACAAACAACCTCCCATGATCTCCCAGCTTCTTTAATTTGCATTCAGAGATGGCAGGCAGATTTCCAACCCATCTCTGGATAGAGACCACATGGAAGGCAGCCAGATCAATAGGAGCAAACAAAGCTCTCAGCTCTCAACTTCCTGAGGGCAACTCCCTTTGAAAAGCCCTGTGGTGGGGGTGGGGGTGGGAATGAGGGTGGTGCTGGACAGGGGTCATCTGGATAAGCTCTGTGTGTTGGGAGGAATTCCCATGTAAGGCAAATTCCTCTCATCATATAAAACTTAATGATGATCTAAGGATGATAACACTGGAAAATTTTTTACCCAGAGATGTTTAGCTCAACATTTAATGTTATTACATAATTTATTTTTACTTGCATCTGTGCATTTCTATGAAACCCAAGGAGATAATGTGAGTTGGCCAAAGGCACAACAGACTAAGCAGCTTAGCTTGGATAAAAAAAAAAAAAAAAAAAAAGCTAATCCTCTCCAAGCTAGAAATTCTCTGCTTCAAATCCTCATTAGGAAGACTGCCTTTGATACTGGGACCATATAGTGAGTCACAGAATATGAGTGGAAAGGGACTTCAGAGGCCAAGGAGTTTCATCTTTTTCCCTCTCTCTCTTAAACACACACCCATTTAACCACACCTCAAGAAGGATGACTTTTCTCTGGTGACTAGTAAATTATGTTCATCACATTATGTGAGGACCTCTTAAAACTCATACATACTGAAAATGTCCAAATCTTATGATCTATTTCTGATAATTTGCCTAAGAGAAAAATAATTCAAAGGAAAAAAAGCTAGGAAGGTAGTCTGAAAAACAGTTGCTTCTAATAATTTGCCTTTCTAGATAATGCAAATATTGGAAAAAGAAACCTAAATGTCAAATGGTAATAGCAAAATAATATTACTATGGGATATTATACAGCTGTAAAAGATAACTAAGAAACTAAGTGGTAATTTTTTATTGGTCAAATTATAAAACATTAAAAATATATAAATATAGTCCTAATGCTGGTGAAGACAGAATTAAAAGTATTACCAAACATGGACATTAGGGGTATAAGTTGGAGCAGGATTTCTGAAATATAGTTGATAATATGGAATAAAACCCTTTACATTTATTTAGACCATTTGTCACAATAATTTCACCTCTAGAAATTTATACAAAGGAAATAATCTGAAACTAGACAATTTATACAGATTTTTAGCACACCATTATTTATAATAGTGAAACATTAGAAATGACCATATGTTTAACATTAAGGAAATGATTAAATTATGGTATCTCCATAAAGAAAAATGTTATACAGAAAATATATAGAAATAAATATCTATATAGGTATATGCCATTTTATTGAGCTTCACTTTATTATGCTTTGCAGATACTACATTTTTTACAAATTGAAGGTCTGTGGTAACCTTGCATTGATCAAGTCTATCAGTACCATTTTTCTGACAACATGTACTGATTTTGTGTCTCTGTGTCACATTTTGGTAATTCTTGCAATATTTAAACCTCTTTAATTATTATTATATCTGTTATGGTGATTCATAATCAGTGTTCTTTGATGTTACTATTGTAATTCTTTCGGAATGTCATGAACCACACCCATATCAGATGGCAAACTTAATCCATAAATGTGTGTTCTGATTGCTCTACCAACCAGCCATTTCCTCATCTATCTCCCTTTCCTTGGGCCTCCCAATACCCTGAGACACCACAATATTGACATTAGGCCAATTAATAATCCCACAGTGGGCTCTAAGTGTTCAAGTAAAAGGAATAGTCACATATCTCTCACTCTAAATCAAAAGCTAGAAATGATTAAGCTCAGTGAGAAAGGCATGTCAAAAGCTGAGATAGGTTGAAAGCTAAGCCTCTTGTGCTAGTTAGCCAAGAAAAAGTCCTTGAAGGAAATGAAAAGTGCTACTCCAAACAACAAAAAATTAAAGGAAAGCAAAATAGCCTTATTTCTGATACGGAGAAAGTTTTAGTGTGCTGGATGTAAGATCAAAACATCTACAACATTCCCTTAAGCCAAAGCCTAATCCAGAGCAAGGCCCTAACTCTCTTTGATTCTATGAAGGCTGAGAGAGATGAGGAAGCTGCAGAAGAAAAGTTAGAAGCTAGCAGAGGTTGGTTCATGAGGTTTAAGGAAAGAAGCCATCTGCATAACATAGAAAGGTGAAGCAGCAAGTGCTGATGGAGAAGCTGCAGCAAGTGATCTAGAAGATGTAGCTATGATCATTGATGAAGGTGGCCACACTTAACAACAGATTCTCAGTGTACACAAAACAGGCTTCTATTGGAAAGAGATGCCATGTAGAACTTCCCTAGCTAGAGAGAAGTCAGTGTCTGGCTTCAACCTTCAAAGGACATGCTGACTCTCTTATCAGGGGCTAATGTAGCTGGTGACTTGGAGTTGAAGCCAGTGCATATTGACTATTCTAAAAATCCTAGGGCCCTTAAGAATTATGCTAAATCTACTTCCCCTGTGCAAAGTAGACTAGCAAAGCCTGGATGATAGCACATCTGTTTACAGCATAGTTTACTGAATATTTTAAGCCCACTGTTGAGACCTACTGCTCAGAAATCAAGATTCCTTTTAATAAATTATTGCTCATTGATAATGCACCTAGTCACCCAAGAGCTCTGATGGAGATGTACAAGGAGATTAATGTTATTTTCTTGCCTGCTGACACAATATCCATTCTGCAGCCCATAGATCAAGAAGTAATTTGTGTGATTCACTTTATTGTGATATTTGCTGTGGTCTGGAACAGAATCTGCAGTATCTCCCATATATGCCTATATGTGTGTCTATATCTATATCTATGCCACCATAAAATAATGGATACAAAGGAGTCTTTAATGACATGAGAAAAATGTTTATGACAATGCTAAAGAAGGAAAGTAGCCATTGTTAATATAATGAGATGGTTTGCACGACATCCATGTAACCTGGCAGCTGAGGCGAATGGACTGGAATGCATATCCGTGAACAATGACAACTTCACTGTACTAGTCACTGGGGCACTAAGACGCCATTGAGTGAGCATGTGTACTGTGTGGCTATGGCATTCAAAATGACTGAGCGAGTAGAAGAACAAATCTGCATCAAATTTTGCAGAAACTATTCCTCTGCAGAAACTATTCTGATGATTCAGAAGGCTTTCAGGGATGATGCAATGAGTGCAGCACAAATAAAAGTGTGGCACAAACGCTTCCAAGATGGTCAAGAATCTGTTGAAAGTGTGCAACAAGAAGAACACTTGAGGGAATGTTGAACGTATATGGGTTAGGTTAACAGATGTTGGAAAATTGTGTGAGGTCCCAAAGTGGCTACTTTGAAGAGGACTGGGGTGTCATTGTCCTGTATACAATGTTTCTTGTATCATCTTCTTTTTTTTATTTTTATTTTTTTGAGACAGATTCTCACTCTGTCACCCTAGGTAGAGTACCATGGTGTCAACCTAGCTCACTGCAACCTCAAACTCCTGGGCTCAAGCGATCCTCCCACCTGGGACTCCCAGAGTGCTAGGATTACAGGCGTGAGCCACCACATCTGGCCCTCGTCTTCAATAAATGTCTCTATTTTTCCTATTACATGGCTGGATACTTTCCAGACAGACCTCGTATAATTGCATATATAATATGTACATATTATATACTGTACAAATATAGTATATATAATATGTTCCTCAAATAGCTAAAATAAAATGCACAGGAAAAATCCTGGAAGGAATTTCACCAAAATGTTGAGGGTTTTTTCTAATGGTCAATTTAAGGAATTTCTCATCTGTACTTGAATTTACTTTCCAAAATCTCTAAAAAATCATTTCTTCACAATAAAACTGTATCTAAAAATAAACAAAATTTAGGGGGGGAAAATGACTTTCGGGATGTCATAATACCTCTGAAAGTATGTCACCTCCTTCTGAGATACTGTCCTTACTCATAAAGGTCCCCAAGATTCCTCCTAAGAACTAACCACCAATTTTGGCAATGGAGGCTGAAAGAGGTTAAATAACTTACACAAGGTCTTTTATATATTATAGTAAGAAGCAAAGGTAGATCCAACCTCAGGTATTGTGACTACAAAGTTAATACCTGATTCTTCTATTATATACTTTATTATTATTAGCATTAATACTATTACTACCACCATTACTACTACTGCTAGTATTACTACTATTAGGATGTAACATATCATAATACATTCTAACAATTATTTAAAAATAATTCTAACAAAGCAACCCAGTCAATTTTATTTCTCAATATGTCTTTGTTTATAACCAAATCTCAAGTTACTAATGCACACTTAGGTGTTATCACTGCAAAATGCAAAGTTATTATTTTTACCATTAATGTTCCCACTGCTGTTTTTATTATTGGGGTATACTATATCATACTACATTTTAATAATTATTTGTAAAGCATGCTAGGAAAACCACATCACTCAATTCTATTTTTCACAACTTTTTGTTTTTAACTGACTCTTGAGCTTTGACTCTGGGATGGGGGAACGTTTTCAGTTGCAAAGCATTTAGGTTTACACAACCCATTAGTTTAAGAAAGTTGCAGCATTAACCATGGGCAACACTATGGATGTCTGGGTGGACACATGTGTTTTGGGGGGAGAAGGGGCTTATTTGTGAATTAAACATCACCATGTCTTCTGGGTTTCAGTCTGATATGTAAAGAGCTTGGAACTCTGTTATAAGGGACTTTCACTACCCATGAAGCAGTATAGTGTTTTTCACAAGTGAACTTGGATTAGTCATAAATATAAATTGCAAACTCTAGGGCAGCTGCTTAAAAATTTTAAATAAAGAAGTATAATTGTTATGCCAAGAGAGGGGAAGAAATGGCATAAGATGCTCATAAAACCAGAGGAGGAAGAAAAGAGGGAACTATAAAAGAAGAAACAAAGAACAGGATAATGGATAGAAGACAGTAACAAATATAGTAGACATTAATCCAACCAAATAAATAATCATTTTAAATGTGAATAGTCTAAATGCATCAATTAAAAGACAGAGACTATCAGAGTGGATGAAAAAACAAGACCCAACTATATGTTGTCTGTAAGAAACCCACTTTAAATATAAAGACAGATTAAAAGTAAAGGGATGGAGAAAGATGTACCATGCTGACACTAATCAAAAGAAGATGAAGTAGCTATATGAATTTCAGACAAAGCAGACTTCAGAGCAAGGAAATTTATCAGGGATAAAGAGGGGCATTACATAATGATAAAGGAGCCAATTCTCTAAGGAGACACAATAATCCTTACTGCATATGCACCTCACAACAGAGCATCAAAATATCTATCAGGCAAAAACTGACAGAACTGCAAGGAGAAATGGACTAATTCACTATTATAGTTGGAGACTTCAACATCCCTCTATTCGTAACTGACAGATCTAACAGGCAGAAAATCAGTAAGGACATAGTTGGACCGAACAGCACCATCAATCAACTGGATTTAATTGACATTTATAAAATACTTTATCCAACAACAGCAGAATACATATTCTTCTCAAACTCACATGGAACATTCATCAAAATGGACCACGTTCTGGGCCATAAAACACACTCTAGCAAATTTAAAAGAATAAATACTGCTGTGTCATTCAGTCATTATGTTATACCACATAACAGACATCATTAATCTGAAAGTATCTTACTAGCCATGGAAAATGAAGCAGACTTTATCTTTTAAAAAGCACAAAATTAGATAATTTGCTGTGAAATTACATTTTTGCTGCCTGTTAAAAAAAATCCCAGACCTTATAAATCTAAAGAAATTGTAACATATTCACTTGGAATTATTTTTCTTTTCCCACAACCAAAAAGGTTGTCAGTTTTTGCACATCAACAGACTGACCTGAATCTTTGCCTATGTCCTGTGTTTTCCCTCCTTTGCACAATGGGGAAATATTAATATCACTTTCCTCCGAAGGTCAATTTCCCCATTATGCTCTGAATCCCAGTCCCCTCACTTTCTCTTTTGTATTTTACATCATTCACAACCTCCCCCACTCCATGGATTACTCCCATCAGCATGCAAAGTCATTTTAAGGCTGCTAGATTTACCAAATAAAAATACAGATGCCCAGGTAAATCTGAATGTCAGATAAATAATATTTCAGTATGTGTATTCCATGCAATATTTGGGACACACCCAAACTACAGAAGTATTCTTTGTTTATCTGAAATTCAAATCTAACTATGTGTCCTGCATCGTATCTGGCAACCCTATGTCATCTATCCGACATTTCTACCTTGCAGTTACCACCCCACTTCTCTGTTCTTTTTCTCAGCAAAACTTCTGGAAGAGTTGTCTCAGTTTGCTATACTTTCCATTCACACCTCCTAGCCCTTCTCCTTTCTTCTCCACACTAGCTTCTTTCTCCAGCAATCCGCTGAGACTGCTCTCGCTACGATCACTGATGACTGCGTGTTGTTTAGTGAGCAGCACCCCAGGTGGGGCGGAGGCTTTGTCTGTCTCATGCCCCAGCGTATTCTGAATCCCCAGTGCTCACAGCAGTATCTATAATGTAGCTGGAACTCCACAGACATTTGCTAAATGAATGCATTCATGTATCAGCAGTGTTGCTTTGTAAACTGGTCAGTTTTCAGTGCATTTATTTGCTGTTCCATGAAGTTCTCAACACTGGAATTGATATTGTTTGCTCTGTGTTCAAGTAACAAACCATGTTCTAACTGTAGGAGCACATTTAAAAATCATTCATACGTATTCACAGCTACTTTTCCATGACATACCAAACAGTACCTCCCCCTCCCACCCCACTGCCCATTTATGGTATAATCAAATATAAAGGGATGGGGTCAAAGTGTTCCCCCAGTGTACTGACCATGGGGAGAGCCTGAGCTGAACCTGTTCGGTTTGATTCACAAAACTTTCCCATCCATGGCACCATCTCCCGTCTGGGTGTCTAGGTCCTCAGTTTCCACGTCAGGGGCTCCTGAGAGTCTTAAGAGAAGAAATAGTGGGGCTGGAGGGCTTGGGGCCAAGCGAGGCAGCCCTCTGGTGGAGGACATGCAAGTGACAAGCTCAGGGCCATGGGAGGAAGTTCTCACCTAAGGACATCTAGGGAATGACTTTCGAGATTATTTTTAATTTCTTTGAAGTGAACCAAGACCTGCATTCTCTGAGGCATTAGATATGTCTTCCGGAATACCGCAAAGCAGGGGACCTCCTTTCTCACAACAACGCTGCAGACATGTGAGGACAGTTTTGTCTCCTACAAGCCTTCGCGCCTTATGGAAAATACCTGGTTTCTTGATTTCTTCCTCAAATGCTTTCCAGTCCTGCCATTCTGGCCCCCCTTCTCTCAGTGTCCCTAACTAATTCACAAACGTTCCTTTCAAAATGTGGCACCTAAACTCCTCGAGTAATCCACAGGAGAGAGACATTCTCACATTCCTCCCTGGGCACTGCACTTCTAGTATTAACAATAGACTCCATGGCTGGTTCACCTTTAAATAGCCCCAATACTCCTAACGATACTCAACATGGCAATTAACATCCTCAAATCTTTTCGTATCAAGTCCTGTATGCATATTATAGATTTTTTTTAAACCTAGGACTTCCTTAGGAATAAACGAGGTTTTGTTGGTTTTTTGGCCCTGTGCTTTAGTCTGTTGGTATCATTTTGAATTACCATCTTTGCCATCCACAATATGATCTTTCTAAATTTGTGAGGCATATGAAAATTCAGTAACTCTAAACCCATTGATATGACACATGTACAAATATTTACTCTAGCCTCTGAGGTCCAGGGGCCAGTAACCTCAGAAGGTGAAACCTTAATTATCCTGAAAGAGGTTGAAGGATGAAGGACTTTGTCATAGGCCAAAGCACACTTTTGGCCTTGCAGATATCGGGGCCAAGGGTAAACTCCCTCATTGCCCTCTAAAGTTTCACTGAAAATCAACCATTAAAAAGCAGATTAACAGGAGAAATGGCATGCAAATACACGGACGTGCAAGGGCGGAATCACACAGTAATTACACCCCCAGGCAATGGGGTGCAGATGGTCATACACCCTTAGGGGAAATGGAGATGGGAAAGTGAAGATGATCCTAGGGGGGTAGTGACTGATTTTTAGGGGAGTTCAATGGGTTTGAAGAACATACAATGACCTGGGACAGAGTCAGTTGGGCCTGCAGAGCAGACAATGGTTTGTGACAAAAGTCTGTCCAGTTTGTTGACCGCTTTCAGTCTTTCTTCCTGTGATACAAGTTCAGATAATGAAAACTCAGGGAAAGGACCAGGGGTCATTGATTTCTTCTTTGGTGGGTGCAGACTTTGGGCAGATGACAGAACTTCAGAGAACACCTTCATCCTGGGGTATCATCCCATATTCTGGGGTATCAGTCTTTGAGCCCCAATACACAATTAGTTGATATGCTACTCCTGGCTCATCCTGCCACATCAGTTGGTGGGGCAGTTGGGGGGGCAGCTTCTGTGGCAGGAGATGCATTATTAGGAGCTGAAATGAATGCCCAGTGAGCAGTTAGGGAGAACCTCACAGTCAAGGGAGAGATTTGGGGCAAACATTCTTCACAGGGGGCCCTAAAAGGAAATTTGTGAGCTGAAGTCTCATGGTTGTCTAACCCTAAAGCCAGAGGCCAGACACCGAATGTTGCTTTCTGGACTTGGCCTGCCTAGCCACAGAGTTCTTTATCTCAGCCACAAACCCTGGGAAACCCCTGCAAAATTCCATGAAATGCACCAGGAGGTCATTTGGGCAGTGTCCCCTGCGGGAGTACAGAATTAGGCACAGAGGGGTGGGGACCCATGGTGACACCTGTAGCTGCCAGGTGCCCCTGTCCTCCAGCAGTTAGAAACATTGCTGCTGGACATCCCCAAGAACACCTCCCCATCCTTCCTTCCAGACCCATCCAGTACAAATTCTCATCCTTTTGTTTCTCATCCTTTTCTTTCCCCTGCCCCTTGTGTGCTCTGGAATCCAAACCGATGCCTAACTGTGAGGTCAATAGAAAGTACATCATCCTAATCAGTCCCAACCACCAAACAACATGAAGTTGGCTGAGATTTATTGATTTAAAAAAAAAAGACCAAAATTTATTAAAATTTCGAGGCCAGTATCTCTAGTGGTAAAGTCATACTGGTTTTTATTTCCTTTATTTTTGCTAATATACATTTTGACCATAAAAGGTAGAAGAAAAAAGGTTAATGTTAATAGGCTACTATGTAATGTTCTAATTTAAATTTGGTTAATTATGCCTTTTTTAAAATTTTACTCCTAACTTTACTCCTAACTTGTAAATCAAATTTGTCTCACAAGAACCCAAAAAGAACAATATCTAGGAAAAGTAATACCAAGATCCAAACACACACTGGTTCTTAGAATTCAAATATAAGCAGCACTCACTCTAGTCTCTTGCTTACGGCTTTAAGAAGATCCAAGGGGAATAGCTACTTCTGGATCCTGCTAAACAGAGAACATCCCTCCTGCTCTTCAAAACCAGCCACAGTGCAGAACCACTATTGGGAAAAAAGACTGACTCATTTTTACTGAAATGCAGCAACCCCGTTTTAGTTTCTAAGCCCTTTTTTCTAACTCCTTGTACTTACATTTTCTTTAAAACAATTTCAGACTTTTAAAATGCTTAATGAAATAAACCACTGATTTCAGGTATTTCACATCACAGCATCAAAATCCACATACAGGTATACTTTCTTTTACTGTGGTTCACTTTATTGTGATTCGCACATACTGTGTTTTTTACAAACTAAAGATTTGTGACAACCCTTTGTTGAGCAAGTGTAATGGTGCCATTTTCCCAACAGCACACGCTGACTTCACGTCTGTGTGTCACATTCGGCAATTCTCGCAATATTGCGAACTTTTTTATAATCTGTTATGGTGATCTCTGATCAGTCATCTTTGATGTTACCATTGTAAATGTTCTGGGGCACCACAAACCACGCACACTTTAGATGGCAAACTTAAAATCGATAAATGGTGTGTGTGTTCTGACTGCTCCACCAACCAGCCACTCCTTCATCTCTCTCCCTCTCCTCAGGCCTCCCTATTCCCTGAGACACAACAATTTGAAATTAGGCCAGTCAATAACCCTCCAATGGCTTCTAAGTGTTCAAGTGCAAGGAATAACTGCACATCTCTCACTTTAAATCAAAAGCTAAAAATGATTAAGCTCAGTGAGGAAGGCACGGGAAAAACTGAGATACTCGGCTGAAAGCCAGGCCTCTCAGGCCAAATAGTTAGCTAAGTTGTGAATATAAAGAAACAGTTCTTGAAGGAAATGAAAAGTGCTACTCCAGAGAACACACAAATCATAAGAAAAGGAAACGGCCTTATTGCTGATATGGATCAAGTTTCAGTGGTCTGGATGGAAGATCAAACCAGACACGACATTCCCTTAAACCAAAACTTAATCCAGAGCAAGGCCCTAACTGTTGTCAATTCTGTGAGGGCTGAGAGAGGTGAGGAAGCTAGAAGAGGTTGTTTCACGAGGTGTAAGGAAAGAAGCCATCTGCGTAACACAGAAATGCAAGGTGAAGCAGCAAGTGCTGATGGAGAAGCTGCAGCAAGTCATCTGGAAGATCTAGCTACGATCATTGATGAAGGTGGCTGTACTGAACAACAGATTTTCAATGTAGACAAAAAAACAACCTCCTATTAGAAAGAGATGCCACGTAGGACTTCCCTAGCTGTAGAGGAGAAGTCAATGCCTGGCTTCAAACTTCAAAGGACAGGCTGACTCTCTTGTTAGGGGCTAATGCAGCTGGTGACTTGAAGTTGAAGCCAATGCTCATTGAACATTCTGAAAATCCTAGGGCCCTTAAGAATTATGGTAAATCTACTTTGCCTGTGCTCTATAATGGAACAGCAAAGCCTGGACAACTGCACTTGTTTATAGCATGCTTATGAATATTTTAAATACACTGTTGAGACCTACTGCTCAGAAAAAAAGATTCCTTTCAAAATATTACTGCTCACTGACAATGCACCTGGTCATCCAAGAGCCCTGATGGAGTTGTACAAGGTGAGTAATGTTGTTTTTAAGCCTGTTAACATGACGTCCACTCTGCAGCCCCTGGATCAAAGAGTAATTTTGACTTTCAAGTCTCATGATTTAAGAAATACATTGCTTAAGGCTGTAGCTACCCTAGATTCCTTTGATGGATCTGGGCAAAGTACACTGAAAACCTGGAAAGGATTCACCATTCTAGATGCCATTAAGAACATTTATGATTCATGGGAGGAGTTAAAAATATCAGTGTAAACAGGAGTTTGGAATAAGTTGATTCCAACCTTCATGGAAGACTTTGAGGGGTTGAAGACTTCAGTGGAGGAAGGAACTGCAGATGTGGCGGAAACAGCAAGAGAACTGGAATTAGAGGGGGTATCTGAAGATGCGACTGAATTGCTGCAATCTCATGATCAAATTGGAACAGATGAGCAAAGAAAGTGATTTCTTCAGATGAAATCTACTCCTGGTGATAATGCTGTGAACACTGTTGATATGACAACAAAAGATTTAAAATATTCCATAAACTAAGCAGCTGTAGGATTTGAGAGGATTGACTCCAATTTTGAAAGAAGTTCTACTGTGGGTCAAATGCTATCAAACAGCATCACATGCTACAGAGAAATCTTTCCGAGAGGAAGAGTCAATCAATGGGACAAACTTCATTCTTGCCTTATTTTAAGAAATTGCCACAGTCACCCCAGCCTTCAGCAACCACCACCCTGATCAGTCAGCAGCCATCAATGTGGAGGAAAGATCCTCCACCAGCAAAACTGGTGAAGGTTCAAACAATTGTTAGCATTTTCTAATAATAAAGTATTTTTAAATTAAGGAATGTACATTTTTTAGACTGAATGCTATTGCACACTTAATAGACTACAGTATAAACATAACCTTTGCATGCAGTGGGAAAACACATGTGTGCTTGCTTTATTGTGGTGGTCTGGAACCGAATCAGCAATATCTCTGAGGTATGCCTGTACTTATACTAATGCAGATTTCAAGATGCTGATGGAAGCAACCACAATCCAGGAACCCTGAAACAACTTCACAATATGAGTTTGACAGATAGGTTCTGTGTTTTATACTTCTGTAATGCTATACTTTGGCACAAGTACAACAAATAATAGTTTAGCTACACATATGTGGTTTACCTAGACTGTGGCTGTAATTTTTCAAGTCTTTAACAGTAGAGAAATCAAGCACCGCCCTCATTTATCCCAGAATGAACTGAAGGTTGTGGCAAGGACAGTGTCTTGAGGTCTGTAGAGGAACAAAGTTATTTGATGAATTGGGCGCTGTCCAACAAGAACATTTTATTAATTATCTAACTTAGGCAATGAACCAAAGAGTCTCTCTTCTTGTTATTCTTTCTTTTCTTTTACCTTAATCTTGGCAGGTACAAAGAAGAAGAGGAGAGAGAGGAACAAGAAATGCGAATTGTGGTTCAGATCTACGTTCATTTAAACTCAGTGTTCAGGCTCTGGGTGTGGGACAAGCCTGCCCTTTCTTGCAAGCCTTAGCTGCTTCTATTAATAGGAACCCCTTGCTCTTCTATCTTTTTAAACCTATTTGCATTTGGAGCATATAAAATCTTGCAGGATAAAAGAATTCTACCAGTTAGTTTCCACTGTATTTGGTGGGGTTTTTTCTTTCTAAAGCTATATTTATTAAAACATAAAGACTAAAACTATTATTTCTTAAGTTACATCTGAAATATTGAAATATCTGACCATTGTATATATATATATTTTTTAAATTCCTTTTGAGGATTTCTGATGTCAAATTTGTTAAAACTTTTATAATATACTGTTATTCCATTATTAGTTTTTTTTAAACCTCCTTAAACATCTAAAATATTATTTAAAGGTCTCTTTCATATTGGTCTATTTTCTCTAATTGTTAGGTTTGGATTCTTTTGGTTGGTCCTATGCACTCACCTTCTTGAAGGCTTACTGTCTGCCAAGACTTGCGCTTGTCCTGTGGTTTCCACGTTAGCGGCTGCTGCTTGCCTTCAGAAGCACTGCCGACCCTGCGTCGTGGATGCACAGGACAGGATCGTGTTAGTCTCTGCAGAAGCCCCATGGGCTCTGTCTGCGCCAGACTGGCTATTTTATACTTTCATTTTATTTATTTATTTTGAGACAGAGTCTCACTCTCTTGCCTGGGCTAGAGTGTTGTGGCGTCAGCCTAGCTCACAGGAACCTCGAACTCCTGGGCTTAAGCAATCCTCCTGCCTCAGCCTCCCGAGTAGTTGGGACTACAGGCACGTGCCACCGTGCCCGGCTAATTTTTTCTATTTTTAGTTGTTTGGCTAATTTCTTTCTATTTGTAGTAGAGACAGAGTCTCACTCTTGCTCAGGCTGGTCTCGAACTCCTGAGCTCAAGCAATCCTCCCGCCTCGGCCTCCCAAAGTGCTAGGATTACAGGTGTGAGCCACCGCGCCCAGCCGATTTTATATTTTTAAATAATTTTAGATTTAGAGAAAAGCTGCAAAAATGATGTAGAGGGTTTCTGTATACATTTTTACATAGCTTTTCCTAATATTAAAGTTAGAAAAACCAATACATTAACCTTTGTATAATTCCTTTAACTAAAGGCTTTATTTGGCTTTCACCAGTTTTTTCCATCGGTGTCCTCTTCTGTTGTTGCTGTCATTCCAGGGTCCTATCCAGGACTCCACCTGCCATTTAGATGTTCCATTGTGTCTTGAGTTCCTTTTGCTTTTCTAAGTTTCAAAGGATTCTTATTTTCTTTGGTTTCATAAACAACTTCAGGTTTACCCTATTACCTTTCAAGACTGTATGGACTTTGGTCTTCTCATATGTCTTTCTAGAGTCCTAATCTTTTAATTCCAAAATGAATCTGTTCTTGGTGGATGCATCAGTTTGATTCGTGGGCAGTAGTCAAACAAAACAGCGAGTGGAAGGGAGTGGCACTAGTAAACAGGAGTGAAAACAATTCTGCAAATTCCACACACTGAATAGAATACCTTTGGAGTTGACTTCATTTCTTGGAATATGAAAATACGAGGTGTTCTCCCCAGGGACACAAAACTACAGAACCAAGATATCATCTCCTCCAACTTTTCATGTTTTACAAATGAGAAAACTATCAGGTTGCAAAGGAAATAAACAGAAAATATCACTTTGACACCAATTCATAGCATTTATTGACATTTCCATTTAAAATGCTAGGAAAGCTGTATAAATTGTAAACATGGAAACCAAACACTTGAATAAATTATTTCAAAAACTCTACAGCACATTAGAAAACAGTGCAGCTAATCGAGGGTAGAAACATAACCGACAAATAGAAGGGAGGGTTCGATTACTAAACCATATACCCATACTGAGATTTAAGTGCCTTTTTGAGACCAGCAAACCATGATTGTCAAGTTCAAGTTGCAGTATTGATGCCACAGGTGGCTTCAATTTGCTCTGCACATTTTCGTACATTAATCTCTTAATCTAGGAAAATGAGGGTGCAGGGAGAGTCAGAAGAACGCGGACCTTGACAAAGTAGGAGGGAACGAGTCGGCGCCCCAGAGTGGTGAGGCTGAGCAACCTTTCCTGTTCACACTAACCAGTCTCCATGCTTCCCAGGTGACGCTCTGGAGGAGGGTCGGGTCGAGGGCATTTCTACTCCCCTTTTCTGAAAGGAGTCCTTTGATGCTCACAGCAACCGAACTAATGGGTGGAGCCTCAATCCCTCTGGTACCTCCCTCTTCTTCCCCCCCATCTGCAGGAGGAACAGTACAGGGTGTCTAGCTTGAACTTGACCCTGTATTATTCCCAATTTGCACACTTAGGCAGTCAAATCGTGAATACTTGAAATTTGGTAGGCATGAGAAAAGACTATTCACATGCTCCAAACAGTCCAGAAAGGTTCTGTGTAATCAGGGACCGCACGACTCAAATCATTCAAATTTTGATCCATCCCTTCTACCTAGTCACTCTTTCTTTAAATGTGAAGTAGCCCCTGAAAAACCTGGAGGAAGAAGGAAAAGTAAGGATCCTGGATAATTATCTACCCTGTGGGGAAACTAATTTGGACTAGAGTGCATCGGATTAAGACATTCATTGCTTCTCTCCCTTCCTCACTGGTTCCTAACTTCATTTCATGTTTCCAAAGGCATTTAATATTCTTTCCCTAAATTTCCATGCTGCTGTGTATACGATAAATTGTCAAGTGTACTGTTACACATACAAGCATGGACTTAGTATTGTACCATAACGTTTCAGTTTTCAAGTCTTAATTGTGGAAAAAAAAGTCCTAGTTTAAACACTGACAATCACCTCCAAGAATAGCAAAACAAACCTGAAATGTGCACACTCTTTGTTCATTAGGTAACAAACATAAATTATATTTTATGAGTATGTTACAGCAGTTGCTCATAGGAACCCCTCTCACCTGTTACAAGAATGTCTATTAATGTGTTGGATTGAATGTAAAAATGAAGTTCCACTGACCGTGGCATGGAAGTGTGTTTCGTGTTCACACGGTCTATCTGCCAGTACAGAAGTGGACTTCCTCGCACTCCTGCCCAGGACAAATGTGGATAAGCAGGCTCTGGAAACTGGCTTTGGAGCCTTGCTCTGGAGGTAGAAATGACCGACCACGGCAAAAACCCTACTAAAGTTAGCGTGGGAGTTAAGACTGGAGTCCCCTTGCCCAGAACCTTAACCAGATTTCCTTCCAACCCACAAATTCATTCACGTCTAAGGACCTAGAAGGAGTAAGAGAGGCTTAACTGTTAGCTTGTGAATTGCTGCCAATGCAGATCAGGGTGTGAGTGACTGGTTTGGTCACCGGAGTGCTCACGAAGAGGTTGTGCAAAGGCAGTAAAACTGACCCTGTCCAGGAGAAAGGAGAGGCTCATGAAGCGCTGAACTACCTGTGTCAGCCCCAAGCTTTTGGGTACACTTTCACCTCTGCTTTGCAGAACAGGCCTCATGCCCAGAAATAGCTGGTTGGCAAACACCCATGGCTTAAAAGCCATGTGCCACCAAAATCAAAACACACTAAAATCAAGTAAAATTTGGAGAAAAACATGTAGGTAGCAGTAAAGAAGCCAAATATGTTTGTTTATAACCTGCTATGCTCCACAAAGGATTTGGCATGGCCAAACAGCTGACCCTGACCGGGAACAGTAACCCTCGGCATCATTACCATCACTTCCAACCTCTTCCCGCCCCTCCCCACATGGGAGCACTTCCTCTGTAGACCTTCACAGACCCAGTCATTTCTTCGCTGTATTACTGCAAACATACCTTCCTCCTCCTCTTCAAAAACTCCCTAAACAGTGCATTTAGGGATTTTGTCCCCATACTGCAGTAGATCAGTATCAACTTCAGTTTTAATGGCGACTTCACCCAATTTCTACAACCTTTCCTAGATCCAGTTCTTCACATGCCATCTCGCCATTTGCCTGGGTAGCTCCTCTGTCTTCATCTTCTCAAGTTGACCTCTCCCCAAGATCCTACCACTTCCAAACATGCAACTGCCACGACTTCTCAGTATCTAATGTACCTGGGTACTCCGAATATATTTTATTGATGTTTAAACCATGTTACTTATCTGTATCTTCCAGATACCGTACTGGAATCTGTACTACTTTACATTCTGAGACCTCAGAAGGCAGGGCTCATGTCTGCTGACTGATTTGGTGCCAGAAACAGCAAAGCATCAGGAGCAGAAAGGCTATTTGAAAGTTAGTGGAGAAGGAAGTGAATTTAAAGCAAAACAGGAGCCAGGGAGGTAAGTAACACTGGGCTTTCGGTTCTGCTCTGGTTACCACGTGTGAATCTATTCACTGAAGATCACAGCATATCACATCGCCCATCCCGGGACTCTCACACAGCGAGCATCTTACATTTTCACAGTGCTTTATGCTACATCCTCAAGGGACGTTTGCACACATGATTGGATCTGATTCTCACAACTGGAGATCCCAGGAGGTGGCAGGAGAGGTCTGTTCTCATTTGGCTGAAGAGGTTCAGCGAAGGAACCTGACACAGTGAGTTTGTGACAAAGTAGACTCTGCAAAAAATCATTTCTCCAAACATTTTGACTCAAATTTATAGTTTGTGTTACCATTAGAATTTTTACAATAGGAAAAAATAACACATACAATTTAGCTTTTCATTTTAGAGCGCTTCAGTAAATGGAACTCCAAAGCCACATGTGATCAACATGAGGACCTTTCTTTTAAGTAGATCACATTAACTGAGTGCCCGAAGACCCACTGGGTACGGTGTGACCCATGATAGCTAGTTTGTTCTGAGTTTGGTGATTGGCAAAACTGTCATACAGGTGTTTGGAGGAAACAAGTGTAAACTGAGTGTGTTTTACATCCAATACAGAGTGCTGGTAACCCCATGTGGCCTGCTCACACCACAACCACTGGTTGTTCATTATACATCATCTTTGGTCTTGACATCTGTTTAAAGGTGTATCGGTTCTAACAATAAAAATATAGGTAGAATCCCTTTATGGTAGTTTGAAAGGCATCAAAGTTGCTGTTGCAGTCAACCCCCTTTGAAACAGAGACCTCTTTTCTGCAATGGACAAAGGAGGTAACCTTTTTTAGTACACTCTGTGTGCAAGCACTTATGACACTGAGCAGAATGGGGAGAGAAAGTACCATTTATTCCATTTGCTGTCACACAATTTGAATTCATTATAGTGTATCCATAATAAAACTCTGCTTGGAGCTGGGCATGGTGGCTCACATCTGTAATCCCGGCACTTTGGGAGGCCAAGGTGGGAGGAGTGCATGAGGCCAGGAATTCAAGGCCCCTATGCCTACAAAAAATTTTTAAAATTAGCCAGGTGTGGTGGCTCACACCTATAGTCCCAGCTACTTGGGAGGCAGGAGGACCGCTAGAACCCAGGAGTTTGAGGTTGCAGTGAGCTATGATGACACCACTGCACTGTAGCTGGGGCAACAGAATGAGACCCATCTCAAAAAATAAAAAAATTCTGCTTGGATATCTGAAATTCTTAATACCATATTCATGAAACCTGATACTTCTGAGTGACATGCAAAGAGAATCTTCCACTTCGGAGAGGTGGAAGGAGGTTAAGGAGGTAAGAAATCAAGCCCAGAAGGGGCCTCCTCTCCCACATTCTTTGGAACCTCTGGGGATCACCTGACCAGCAGTCGCCAGTCCTTTATTTAACATCTGTGAGTGACCTGTTCTCCTGTACCCCTTCTCCTTCAGAGGTGTACAGATGAAAAATGGTTACATTTTCACTTCCCAGAACCAACCTTCCCCACATTGTAAGACTCTAAGTCTGAACGGCAGGCTTAATTAATTAACGAAGTACTGAGATATGAGTCTGAAACCCAAGGATCATAGTTTGAAAATCTGCTTTAGCTATTTTAGGGTTCTTAAAACTTGACACAAACAGGTTTTGATTAGTCAGAGCCCCAAATTCTACCTGTTCATCTGTTATTTAGTTAAAAGTATAGTCATGCACCACATCACAATGTTCTGGCCAACAGTGGACCGCATATATGACGGTGGTCCTGTAAGATTATAATACCCTATTTTTACTGTACCTTCTCTATGTTTAGAGACACAAATACTTACCACTGTGTTAAAATTGCTTACAGTATTCAGTACAGTAACGAGCGGTACAGGTGTGCAGCCTGAGATCAAAGGCTATACCAAACAGACTAGGTGTTAGCAGGCCATACCATCTAGGTTTGTGCAAGTGCACTTTGCTGTCCGCACAACGATGGAATCGCCTAAGGACACATTTCTCAGAACGTATCCCCGTTGTTAAGCAATGCATGACTGTATTAGCTGATCTAATAAAAAGAGGTTCATAGTGCAAATCTCTTATCTAAGCCTGCTTTTCTTCTGGTTTTCACTCAGGCACCAGAAAACAGAATGGCCCTCGTGGCTATCTTTCTTGCTATAATTGGGGAAATGGGGAAATGCTTACTGCAGGAGTAGATCTTAACAGAGATGATCCCCTCTCTCAAACCCAAAGTGGCTAAGATAGTTTTAACAGTCACTCAACTGAGTAGTAGCACAATAAAATCAGACACGGGAAGCAAATCTCTCCTTTCTCTTGTGGTCTCAAAGCTCTTCTTTACATTTCTTGATCCATTGCAGAGGCTGAACTGAACTCAATTGCATTTCCAGGCCTTGAACACAGGGAATGTGATTACTAGAGATGTAGCCATGACAATTGGGTAGTCCTAGGAACTTTTATAAATAATTTTTGCTTACGTAACATTTCTCCTTCAAACAGAATTTGTGAGCAAATCACCAGAAAGGTGCAGGGATCCATTAGGACCTCTTCCAAGCCTCATTCTACAGGACTGGCCTTAACACAGGTGCTGAAAGGGGAGGCTCCCAGGAGTTGCATGTGCGCAATTAGCAAACAGCAAACACGATTAAAGAACGTAAATCTGAACTTGGATATGCTGTGTATTTTGAATAACCAAATAAATATTGAGCTTTTTTTCCCCTGTTTGGGAGGATTTTTTTTTCCCTAGAAGAAAATGAGACCTTCAACATATTCTTCCACTGGAAAAGCCAAACTCGCATCTCAGACGTAAAGGGGAAGGGGCCCTTGGAGCTGTAGCACCAGAAGAAGGAAGAGGAGGAATGCAGTGATGGCTTCGTTTGGAGTCACCAGGCTCTACAACCTGCCATTTGGTTTCTCACTAGTAGCTTTTTAAAATTCCCAAACAGTCTTAGTATTCTTGCTGTTAATGTTACTATTAAAATAAGTTCCTATGGAGTAAAAGAGGGAAATCAAGCTGTTAATAAAACGTCTTCAAATCTCTTTTCTCAAAAAACAAAGCAGCAGGTTCATCGTACACATCAGAATGAATCCCACGGAAACACATGATTCCTTTTAATCCTTATACCATCTACACATTTTAATGTTTTGCCTTTTAAAAGGAGATGGATTTAGTAATTTTGTTAGCTTGGGTTTGTGTTTTGTTTTGTGAAGTGCTGCCGGCTTTTGGCCAAAGTACGTAACCTTCACCTGAACCCAAGTGGTCACAAAATTGCCAACACAGTAAAAGGATGGTGAGCTGTCACATGACTTATGGCATCTTCTAAAATAGCAACTTGCTCCCTTACTTGGGCAGCTGGCCCAGGAGACGCTAATTCTTCTTAAAAACACCCACTCAGTTGATTTCCTTTTGGTCTTGCTTCCACGGGAAGCGGATACTTGGCAAATCTGCAGGCGAGCCCGATCAGCTATGGAAGTTCTGGACGGTGCTCTGTTTCTGGGAGAGCCGGAGGAGCTCCTCGCGGATCGCTTTGATGAGAGAGGCTGAGGAGTGACCGGGCTGGAGGTCTTCTGTGGAGCTGGTGGGGTAGCCCAGGCTGGGGCCCTGCAGCCCTCGGTGGGGGAGGTTCCCGGGAGGAGCTGAGGGCTCCCTGCCTGAAGTCCTTGGCACCTGAAATAGCGGTGAAGAAGAATAGTCTTGATGTCCGAGCATGTGTGTCTGAAAAACATGGCAAACATTATTGTACTTCCCAAGTAAAAACAAGCAGGAAAATCAAATTCAAACTGGTACTGGGAATGCTCCCAGGGCTACCTCCGCCATCTCCCACTTGACATCTCAGGGGTCCGACAAGACCCCTACTGCCCACGCCCCTGTGCTGCTGCCCGCGGGAGGGCGGCTGGAGGACCCCACGGAGGTGAGAGGCCAGACGGGGGTACCTGAGACCTGAAGGCGGTAGGCAGACCCTGGAAAAGGGACTGACAAGGGGAACAGCCATCTTTGCCCTGTGATGGAGCCCAGGGAGGGCGTGCGTGTGAGCACATACTGTGACCACAGACCCCAAACAAGATCACAAAACCCTTTTCCACTTTATCCAACTGCCATCTGTCTTCTGTCTCTGTAGAGCCTTGTCTTTAGCAAGTCATCTGCACTAATGCATACAACCGTTTTGCTGACATTTGCAGCACACAGATTTGGCATTAGGTTGACAAGAATTACTACGCTCGCCAGTGATTTTCTTCATGTTTTTTCCAGTGGGGGTGAAAATCTCTCTTTACATTTACATGTAAGAATACTAAATCTGGGTACTAAAAAAAGTACGCTAAGGGCAAGTTTTTAGCGAGATAAACATGGCATTCCAGCCCTAGATTATTTCTGCGTTTCACTTCTCCTAACAGTGATTGAGAGGCACTTCAAAGTGAGCATTATGGGGTCTGAAGGGAAACCCAAACATCTCGTGAAGCTGAGTGGGACACAACGAAGGCTAAAAAATGAAAAATGGCAGCAAACCAAAAGCAGATACTTGAGCCTATAACGATGTTTCTTTTAGGAAAAAGCATACTCAAAAGTTAATTTCCTCCACTGAGTGAGAGCATCCAGCCTGTGTCTGCTGCAAAGGCACAGAAATGCAATGAAAGTTGTAGCATATGGATAAAACAAAAGGTAACATTTTGGTTTGTATTTTCAAATTTCATTAATTTATCCCCCAAGGATATAAAATTTTTGAGAAAAAAGAATAAAAACTCTTGTAGAAATAACCTGTCTATATTGAGCGAGTGATTAGAAGCCTCAAAAAGACAATGTGTGCCTTAAAATGCTCCAAACTGTGTGCTTGTTACACAATCACCTAATCCTCATGGTGGTCATAATGCAAATGACACTAATAAGCTCACGGTGAAGCACAAATGGGATGTCAGATCATGAATATTTACATAGCAATCACACTGACGACAAAGTCCAGATTTTAGTCACCTACAGGTTCAAATTCACTAAAGTCTGAAATCTGCCTCAAGAAAAACTACATACTTTCCAAAAAGCAGATGCTAAAAACTGTGAGCAAAAACACAAACAAGAGGGAGGAAGTGAAGACAATTAAAACCTTTCAAAAGGGGATCGCAAAGCAGAAACAGCTAAATTAAGTGATTATGTCTGAATGTTTCACGATGACCCAAACGCAAGATACTCACGGCCTCTCTCCGCCCCGCTTCATCCTCCCCGTACGAAGGCCAGCCCGCGCCCCCGTACTGGCCGCCTCTGCTGGGTGGGATTTCCACCGGCTGAGCTCCCATTCTGCTAGCAAGTCCCACCTGCGTCAGGTGCTGGATCTGGGAGCCTGGAGGGAGCACGGTGGAGAGCTGTGGTCAGCATTTGCAGGAGAGCGAGGCTGCCGAGGAAGGCCCCGCCAGCTCTGACCACTGCACCCCGGTAAGGGCAACGGGTGCCGGACACTGTTCAAACAGGGCACCGATTCTATGTCCAGAAATGACACGAAAAACAGATGGTTGAGATCTTTGTTCCTGGGCTTTTCTTTCCTTTTAATACAGAGGCTAATAGTCATGAAGCTGAAGCCCAGCTCCTTCCTGCTTGTGGCTTTGAGATTCACAAGGAGCTGGATATGCAATATGCTTTTTTCCTTAAAAGTCAGGGTATGTATTCATTTGAATTCAGAATATTAAAGTACTTTTCATGATACTCATATTCTTTCCATAACTTAGCTACAGCACAAGTAAAACCACCCACCCAGCCTCACTGGTGAGGTATCCTGATGGCAAAGCCAGAGGACTCTCCGAAGCTGATTCTCCTACACTTAGACATCTGCAGCCCCGTGACCCTATGAAAGCTAGGCATCAAACACTATTTTTCTCCCTCATCAACTTGTGGCATATGGAAAATATCCCTATACTGCAAATTAAGGGAGGACATAGTGACTTTTTTTTTTTTTTTTTGAGACAAAGTCTCATTCTGTTGCCCGGGCTAGAGTGCTGTGGCATCAGCCTAGCTCACAGCAACCTCAAACTCCTGGGCTCAAGCAATCCTCCTGCCTCAGCCTCCAGAGTAGCTGGGACTACAGGCATGCGCCACCATGCCCACCTAATTTTTTCTATATATTTTTAGTTGGCCAATTAATTTCTTTTTATTTATAGTAGAGACGGAGTCTCACTCTTGCTCAGGCTGGTCTCAAACTCCTGAGCTCAAACAATCCGCACAATTTACTCATGGATATCCTTATCACTGGGTATTTAGGGAAGCTAACAATTTTTGTGATTACAAATAATGCTGTGATAAACATCTTGGCATATGTAGTTTCCCCCCATTATTTTGGATTTTAGGGAGAGCGTGAGCCTGGGTTCCCAGAAGTGAAATTACCAAATCAAAGGCTCCACAAATCCTACTGCCAAACTGCTTTCCAAAGTTTAATGATTTACACCACCACTGGGAATAATATAACAGTGATGATAATAATAATGGCAGCTAATATTTATTGAAAGTTTATGACATGCCAGGCACTATTTTGAGCACTTTATACCTGTCATCTTCTTTAACCAGCCAAACCATCTCAGGAGGTAAATAGTAATATATCCCCACTGTACAGATGAAGAATATGCTAATTTTACCATACCACATTATCATAAAAAAATTTCATGACTGAAATGATATCTCACTGTGGTTTTAATCTCCATTTTTAAATCATTTTCAAAATTGGGCCTTTTCGCTATGTTTACTTTTATACGCTACACACACATATATATTTCTCTTGTTGAATTCTTTCTTCCTGTCCTCTGCCCACTGATCTTTTCAGGTTTGCCCCTTTATCGATTTATATGAGCTACCCTCTATAATACATATACCTCTTGGTCATAATCTGCGGTAAATTTTCCCTAGGTACTATTTTGGTTTGGGTCATTTTTAGACACACACATTTGATAATTTTCCATAGTCAAAAAGGTAACTATTCTAATAGATCTTAGCAGTTTCCACTACAAATATTTACATAATTTCATCTATTAGAAATTATTAAAAATAATTGTCAAATGTTTGATATGTACAACTTCTATATTCTTCTAGACTTTTTAATTAAAAATTAGTGCTTCTGAATTTTATTTAGGATATATGCTGTGCAGCAAGGTTCAAATACACAACAGTTAACAGGAGAAACAAGACTCACTGCAAAGCAAAGCACCTGTAAAGTATGGAAAATCCTGTAGAATATCAGGATACATTATTTATTTTGTTAGCTAACAGACAATGCAAAATGCAAGAACCTCCTAGAAGACCATAATGGAAAAATATACACCAATTATCGCAAATTTGGAATTAGCCTAAACTACTTTTTTTTTCCTTAGGCTCTCATCCTATATGAACTAAACTACTTTCCTGATGACACTGTAAAGGTGTATATTCTCCAGAAAGTTTGAAAATAGCAAAATTAACTATTTAACATGTAATGGTTCCTCTCATTAAAGTTTCAGTTTTCAAAAAGGAGGGTGAAGAAATGAATGGGGAAAATGAACAAGTGACTTTGAGCTTTTGTAATAAAATACAGTAAGACGATAACAAACTTTATCAATTTTTCAATGTATGCAGAGCTTTAGAAGAAACAGAAAGAGTTCCGGATCTTAAACTACGCAGATCTTTCAGGAACACTGAACAGGATTCACAAATAGTATAGCTCTTATAGTACCAACTATTCGTGAGTTGAAGTTTTATGAAATAAAGGAGTAATTTGTAATTTGGAGGTACAAGTTTGAATCTCAGACACTTGCCATATAAGAATCTCTGCTAAGCCATGCCGGGCACTGCTTGTCAACCTACAAGTAAGCAGTGCCCCTTACTATGTGTCTGGAAGGGGTCTCATCTGCTCCACTTACACTTCTGTTGGACTTATTAGGGAAATTAATTGTAAACTAGAGTTACATTTGAAAATCTGGGGATTTACAAAGACCTCAGGACAAATCACTCATGAATATCAAGCTTCCACTAAACTTGAGGAGGATTTGTTCTGCGTTCAACAAGTAACACAAGGCCAGGCACGGTGGCTCCTCGCACCCTGGGAGCCCAAGGAGGGAGGATGGCTTGAGGTCAGGAGTTTGAGACCAGCCTGAGCAAGAGCGAGACCCCATCTCTACTAAAAATAGAAAAAACTAGCCAGGCATGGTGGTGCATGCCTGTAGCCCCAGTTACTCGGGAGGCTGAAGAGGGAGGATGGCTTGAGCCCAGGAGCCTGAGGTTGTAGTGAACTATGATGACACCACTGCACTCTAGCCCAGGTGACAGAGCTCTCCAAAAAAAAATTTATCTGAACTCCAAAGGGCAATGAAAGGAAACCCCTTTAAATACTAAAAGTAAAAAAAAGGCTGTGTGCAAAAAATGGAAAAGTGATTAGAAGATCACTTCAGAAAATGTGATCTTTCACTGTTGCATTATCAGGTGAAAGCTGCCCTGGTTACCAGGAGTGATGCTAAGACAATTCTTTTAATCGGGGCTTGAACGAGCAGAAAGGAGCTAGAACTGTGCCACCGTGGCCACCGGCTTCCCACAGGCCCTGCACCGTGGACTCTGCCCATGCATGTAGCAGCAGGGGAGATAAGACTCAGGCAGGGGGCAGGAAAAAATGACAAGGAAGGAAAGGGAAGGAGACGATACTAACAAAGGTAGAAGGAGGAAACAGTGGTTGTGCCCTCCCAGAAGTGACCAAAGAAAACAAAAATCTCCCTCCAGTCACCGTCTAGCAACTTTGACAGTTGTTCAGTTGTTCATTACAAGCTGGAAAAGCACCTTCTTTAAAACAAACGCCTTTTCATGCCACACCACGTGCTCAGACAGATCTTCCAATTTACCGTGAAGATTCAGAAATGTTTCTTCTGGAGGAAGCGTGCTGTGAATTCCTCGTGAAGGGGCTGGTTCAGGGCAGACTGGCAGATGCCAGCCTTGGGGACCTCAGGCACTCTGTGCTCCCCCCACCCCTGCCTGCATTCTGCCAGGATCCGAGGGACAATAGCCCTGACCAGGGGAAGAGGCTGTGCATGCTGGACACGGATGCTCCAGAAAGTCTAACATGCAGTCTTTCCTAATGTAGCCAAAAAGCGAATGTCCCACGGCTCAGAAATGCAAGCCAAACAGCCACGTGTACCTGTGGTGCCCCCGACAGGCCGCGGCCGGGCCACTGACGGCATCTCCTCAGCGTAGATCCCGCGGGCAGCAAACGGAGCCTCGGCCGCTGACTGTGGCTGCTGGGACTCGGGCGGTGCCAGCTCCGAAGACGGCAGCAAACCGGGGCCAAGACTCGGCCTGCAGGCAGAGCACACGCCAGCATCATGACACCGCGCCCCGGCTCCCAGATCTTCCTGAGCCCTCGACACAACAGCAGGATGAGCCTCATCTGTCTACCTGCCTAACCACAGGAGACGCTTCTCCTCCTCCCTGAGGGCAGGGACTTCTATTCGCTTATATTTGCTCCCGTCCCATCCCCAGTGTCTGGAGTACAGCCGATGCTGACCAATCTCTGTCCGACGACTGGATACACTTTTTTCCATTAAAAAAAAAAAAATGGAAGAAATGCTTTACCTTCCAGAGCAAACAGAGGCACAGCTGAGGTTCCAGGGCCTGTTCGTCTCTAGCCTCTGGCTAGCGTTGTGGCAGCACCACCCAGGGACCACGTGAGCACGGGATGCCCACGCCGCACCCAGACAAACTCACACAGAATCGCCAGAGGTGGGACCCAGACTCTGGCGATTTTTAAAACTCCGCAATGATGATCCTGCTGCCCATCGAACCAGTGTTCGAGAGCGCTTCTCAAACCTTTTGGTTTCCAGACCCTGTTCTATTCATCAAATTACCGAGGACTCCCATGAGCTTTTATTTATGTGGATTATATTAATATCTACCAATATTCACCATATTAGGAATTAAAACAGAAGATTTTAAATACTTATTTTAAAAATTCATTTAAAATAGAAATATAAACCTATGACATATTAACATAACATTTTTCATGAAATTAACTAAATTTTCCAACTCCCCCCCCCAAAAAAAATGAGCGAGAAGAGTAGCACTCTTTTATATTTTGTTCAAATTTCCTTAATAGACGGTACCTGGATTCTAATATACTTTGCATTCAATCAGTTGCCATATGTTATTTTAGGAAGAAAATACTCTCTCACAGAAAATGTATAGATGGGAGAAGTATTTTAATAGCCTTTTCAGATAATATTCGAAGAATATTTCAGATATTCTTCTTGACACCACACCTAAACTTGACAAGTGGTAGCTCCTTAGGGGTTAGTTGCAATGTGAAATCTGAGACAATATTGATGAACTTTTCATACTCTGTTACATTAAAACCCACAGCTCCATCTTACACTTTGAATGGATCTTTAACCCATGCATGATTTTATGACATCTGTCTTTTGGAAAATCCTAGTTCACTGACTTATGCAGACCACGATATTGTTATATCTCATTTTACAGTATCAAAAGATCCCATTCATTAATATCATCCTCGAGTTCATCTATTAACAGAAAAGTCTTTAGGTACTGAGAAGCTGTTAAGTTCACTACAGCAGATAAAAGTTTCCAAAATTCAAATTTTCACTTGAAAGCTCAATTTTATCATTAGCACCAGATACTGTCAGTTGTTTTTCTTGAAGTGACAGGCTCACTTTGTTCCTTTTCGAGACAATGTCTGCCAAACGCTCAAGTCAGAATATGATATCTATCAGTTGTTTGTTCAAGTCAAAAGCACAATAGCAGTTAGTTCAGTTCAGTCTCAACTCGAACAGTGGAGCCAGGGCTTTTCCTTCAAAATCCTATATTCAGCAGAAATGCTTTATACATATTTCCTCTTTTGTCACACAGACTATTAAAGACTCAAGGGTCTAGGGTTAATAAAATTAATAATTTTTACTGCTTCATCAAGGACATGCTAACATAAAACTGGCATTTTTTTAGACTGCGACCACACAGCAGTGAAGAATACCTCGCCACTCACACAACCTGCCCTGACGCAGCCAGGGGCCGGCGGTCTCACCCCCTACTGTTTTTGCACCTCAGTGCAAGTGTCGACGTAATGAAAAAAGGCAAATAATGTCTTAAGAATACTACAAAAATAGTTTTGACTTCACAGACCTCCATAGAAAGGGTCTCAAAGACCCCGCCCTGAGAACTATTCTCAAGAAATTCAAGAACAAAAAAAGGTTACAGTCTACTACAGTTCTATGCAAATGACAGTGGAACAGATCAAGCACAGTGAGGATGGAGACTGACCGGCACTTATTCTGTGGTGCTATTTCTGAAATATATCTCATAAATTGAAACCCAGACTATCTACATTACACTCTTTAAATAACTGCCGTTGTTTTAGATCGGCCTCAGAAGGGAGATGCCCGTCATCTCTGACTTTACAGATCTAAGAGCTTAACGTGAGGCCAGCTCCTCCTTCAAGATCTGGAAACCGGAGCCACGTCTCACCTAGCCACAATCCCTGGACCCTCCACTCGCCAACTAGCTCTGGCCCTTCACTTAATTCTTCCTCCTCCCCCCGCTGACTACATTTGCATCATCTTTATCCTACACTGTGTGCTCAGATACTCTAGATTTCTTTAACTTGGGTGATCATAACATTCATTGTCCATACCAAAACGCTTTTTTTTTGAGACAAAGTCTCACTCTGTAGCCCCGGGTAGAGTGCACTGGCATCATAGCTCACTGCAACCTCAAACTCGTGGGCTCAAGCAATCCTCCTGCCTCGGCCTCCTGAATAGCCGGGACTAAAGGAACGTGCCACAACACCCAGCTAATTTTTCTAATTTTTCTTTTTAATAGAGACAGGGTCTTGCTCTTGCTCGGACTGGTCTCGAACTCCTGAGTTGAAGCAATCCTCCTACCTCGGCCTCCCAGGATGCTAAGATTACAGGCATGAGCCACCATGCCCAGCCTCAGAACACTTTGAGAGTGAAAGCTACTACTGACTGGGACTAACCTGAGCAAACCAGATCACAGGGTCCCCATATCTCTAACTTCTGCACTGCATCACCTAAGCTCCCCTCACCACTTTTACCTTTTTTACTGTGGACCACACAGCAGTGCCTGGGTAGTGGAGGAAGGCTGGGAAAGAACAAAGAAACCACTCTGAAAATGAGGAAGTATAAAGAAAATAACAGTGAAAGTAGGAAACTGATAATATTCCTACTTCTGTGTGTCTTCTGGTCATCGAAGGGACAGTGGGTTTGATTTCTATGATTCGCTGTTTTACTATAATGTTGTCTTTGTAATAAACCAATGTCCACACATGTGTGGTGTACTGGTCTACTTGTCTAGCTTCACAGCAATACCAAGCCATTTTAATTACTCAATAGTAATTTATAGCATTTAGAATAGTCCTAACATCTTATTCTTCTTTCTCAAAGCATCTTGGCTATTTTTGACCCTTTGGCATATCCATGTAAATTTTAGAATCAGCTTGTCAGTTTACATATATTAAAAGAAACTATTGGGATTATGAATGGGATTGTATTAAATTTACAGATCACTTGGGGAGAACTGACATTTTAAAAATTAAGTTGTCCAATCCATGAACATCTTTCTTTAGAGGACTTAAACATCTTTGGTTAGTTTTATTTTGACATGTTTTGTATTTCTGAATGCTACTTTAGGTGGTACCTTTGAAAATTTCTTTTTTGTTTGTTGCATATATACAGAAATAAAACAGATTTTGTACACTGATCTTATATCCAGTTCCTTTGCTGTTCAGGTGTCCTGCTATTTAGTGATCTTGTTAAATTCCCTTAATTCTAACAACTAATGTGTTGACACTTTAGGATTTGCTCATACAAAATTATAATCACCTGTGAATAACAACAGTATTACTTATTTCTTTGAATTCCTTACTTTTTTTTTTGTTTGTTTCTTTTCCTTGCCTTGTTACGCTGGCTAGGACCGCCAGGGCAGTCTTGAACAGAAGTAATGTGAGCAGGCACCTCTGTCTCACCCCTGCTCTCAGAGGGAAAGCTTTTAACCTTTCACCATTAAGTAATATTTGCCAAGACGCCTTTTATCAGAATAGAGAAGTTCACTCCTATTCTTTGTTTACTAAGATTTTTACCGTGAATGGGTGTTGAATTTTATCACATGCTATATCTATAGAAAGGAGAAGATTTTCTTCCTTTATTCTCCTTGAAGTGGTAAATTACACAGCTTCATTTTTTAAGTGCTAAATCACCCTTGCATTGCTGGAATAAATCCAACTTGGTTATAATGTGATATCCTTTTGTACATATTGCTAGAGATGTTCACTGATGTTTACTTTCTAATTTTTCATATCTAGGTTCATGAGAAACTGGCCCTTAATGTTTTCTTCCTTGCACTCTTGTTCTTATCCTTGGCAGGACAGTGACCCTGGCCTCACGCAATGAGCTGGGGAGCGTTCTCCCTTTTTTCTATTTCTTGGGAGAGTTTGTATAACACTGGCATCTTTTCCTCCTTCAGTGTTTGGCAGAATTCACTGTTCAACCCAGCTGGGCCTAGAGTTTTCCTTGTGGGTAGAATTTTAATAGTGATTTCCATTTTTAAAAGAGTTATATGACTATTCAAGTTTTCTCTTTCTAGGAATTTTTCCATTTCAAATTTATGAATGAAAATGTATTCATAAAATCATTTTTATTTTCTTTTTTTAGACCCAGAATCTTGCTCTGTAACCCAGGCTGAAGTGCAATGGAGTGATCATAGCTCACTGCAGTCTCAAACTCCTGGGCTCAAGTGATCCTCCTGCCTCAGCCTCCTGAGAAGGTGGGACTACAGGTACATGCCACCACACCCAACTAATTTTTAATTTTTTTAAGAAAGAGGTCTCACTATGTTGCCCAAGCCAGTCTCGAACTCCAGACCTCAAAGCAATCCTCCCTCCTCAGCCTCCTGAGTGGCTGGGATTGCAGGCATGAGACACCAAGCCCAGCTAAATCTTTTTAATGTCTGTGAAATCTGGATTAATGTGTCCTTTCCATTCTTCTTATTGATAATTTGTTATACAGATTATTTGGTCAAGCTTTTCAGAAGTTTATCAATTTTATTAGTTTTCAAAGAACTAATTTTGGCTTTATTAATCCTCTCTAATGTGGTATTTATTTTCTATTTCATTAATTTATATAACATTATTTTTATTATTTCCTTCCTTCTACTTCACATTTAATTGGATCTTCCTTTTTTTTTACATCTTGAGTAGGATTCTTAGATCACTGATTTTCAGCCTTTTTTTCCCCAAATATATTCATTTAAGGCAATAAATTCCCCCCTAAACCCTGCTATAGCTGTACCCCACAACTTTAGATATGCTGCCTTTTCACTGTTATTCATTTTAGGTTATGTTTTAATTTCCACTGGGATTTCTTCAGTGTATCTTGGGTTATTTTAGAAGAGTACTGATTAGTTTGCAAACATGTAGGGATTTTCTAGTTATCTTTTGTTACTGGTTTCTAACTTAATTTTACTAGGACTAACAAATACACTCTGAGTGATTTCACTTCCTTGAAATTTGTTAAGATTTGTTATGGCCTGGCATACAGTAAATTTTTTAAATGTATTTTAAAAGAAGGTAAATTTCACAGTTACTGAGTCTAATGTTTCATGTAAATCAATTAGGTCAAGTTGATCATGTTACTCAAATCTTCTATATCCTTTCTATATCTTTATATTTTTGATGTGTCTCATAAGCCAAATATAGTTTTTAAAATCCAACTTAACCTTTTGTCTTTTAATTGGAGTATTTCGTTATTAACATTTAATGTAATTACTTCTAGATTTTAATTTAGATTTCTACCATTTTATAGCTGCTTTCTGTATGTCCTACCTTTTCTGTATGTCCAGTACTATATTCTTTTTTTCTCCTAATTCCTACCTTCTCTTGGATTATTTTAAAATTATTTTATTCCTTCTTATAACATTATATTTAGGTATTCTTTTAGCACTCTTTTAGTGGTTACCCTAAAAACTACACCACAATCCTTGACATACTAGAGTCTAACATCAATTAGTACTTTTATACTTTCCTGGACAATAGACCCTAACTTTATATTAAGCATATAAAGTATAATTATTTTAAAATCTATGTTTGATAACTCCAGTAACTGGGTCCCCTATGGTTCCATTTCTATTGTCTGTTTCTTTTTTTAAAAAATTATATTTTCTTTTCTTCTCATATGCCTCTATGTGTGTGTGCGTGCGTGTGTGTGTGTGTGTGTGCGTGCGTGCAAGAGAGAGAGAGGGAGAGAGACATGTACCATAGCAACAATGTAAGGCCCAAAGTGACATTATCTTCCTCTAAAAAGGATTTACACTTGTTTCTGCCAGGTACCAGGTGCCTGAGCACCTTTCAAAGCTGAACTTTAGTTCCTTCAGGACTGATCTACATATGATTCACCCTAATTCCTAGGGCATAACACCTAAGGGTCCAAACTCAAAACCTCTGGGTGTTTACCAGGGTCCATCCTCCTCGCACCCCCAGCCCCATTAGTCTGTCAAAAGCTTTGCCCGGCTTCTCAGTGGCCTCTCATGAAATCCGCATATGTCTCTGGGAGAACAGTGGCCCCCAAACAGGGCTCCTTTCTCTGGGTTTCCTGGATCTTGGCCCCAGATTGCTTCAATGCCCTGTTACCTCTCAGGGATTTTTTTTTAATAATTTTAATACCTTGTCCAGCTTTCCAGTTGTCCTCAGCAAGAGGGCTGGTCTAAATTATCTAGCCTGTTGTTACTGGAAGTAGAACTTAAATTCCAACTTTTTCCCTTCCTCTTCTGGTTAGATCAAAAGAATATACAAAACTCAAGAGTTTTACATCTGCTCAAACTAGCTAAAATAAATGAGTTTACAAAATTTAAAAAAACAACCTATGTGAGAAAGCAATAATACATTTCGTTCTGAAAACCTTACCTTGGCAATGGGCCTGATGGGGGAGTCATTCCATAGTCTTCGTATCTCTGGAAGAGATTCAAGAAAACATGAAGATTAACATCCAATGCTTATTATAAAGTGACAACAGAAAACTTATAAATTTAGGTTGGCAGGATTGACTTTCAAGGGAATTATTTTCTCATTAAAACTCAGCATGCTACCGGGGCACTCTGCCATTGAGTAATGCTACACGTTTCAGTTTGGGGAATGGGGCTACCAGACTTTAGAAAAACACAACTAATTTCTAGATCTGTCCTTTTCTTATATAACATAACTAAAAAAGGTAGCAATCAACAGGCTTCCTGTGCCTGCTCTTCCCTCCAGGCTCATTCTCTGCAAACCTGCGTCTTCTGTTAAAAAGGCAGGCGAGGTTGGCCACATTCAGTGGAGATGACTCTACAACATGAGCCGTAATGTCGCCAGATCCAGTGGGTGCCCAGCAGCAATTCAAATACCTCAAGTGACAAACTGTCAAATGCTGCACCATGTTGCAGAATGCTGTAAAAAGAGAATGAACAAAAAGAAAACCAGAAACTAGAAAGGCCCTAAAAGCTGAAGGCAGCACCCTCAGTTTCAGACCGTTTTCTAGTTTCAAGGAGACCCAGCTATCCTTCCTGCCCTTACATTCCATACATAAGGTGCCCCTGCATCCTTCAACCAACGCTTTGCAAACTAGCCAAGTGTTCTTTGACTAAAGCAATATGCCACATGCTTTAAAGAAACATCCACCTAAGAAATCTGCTGCGTTGCTCAGGAAGTCAACATAACCTATCCCTAACATACATGGGACTCTGATTTCAGTATCTCCTTTCAAAAGCAGGAATCATTATTTTGGAATCAGATATTTCAGCAGAACAATAACTCTGGATAGAGTCCACCCAGCTGCCGTCAGCCCGACTCGATGGTCTGCCCATGATCAGGGGCTCCAAGGTAGGGGTGAAGTCAGCCCGGTCCCTGGAGCGGCTCTACCATGCCATCCTTCTCTTTGTAAGTTTTCATCCCCTGACTTCGTATTTTGTATTAAGCACTGTGTAAGCATTAGCTCAGGCCCACAACAACACTAAAAAAGTGCTCACTACCTCTGTTTTACAGAGGGAAACCAACTCACAAAGAAATTACGTAATTTCTTCCTAAAAAGTCTTTCGCACGCCATAGGCCACGCTCTTCACCAATGCTCTGCACTGCCCATGGCTCCCGAACCAGCCTTTCCCTCGTGAGCCGATCCCTACTTCGTGGGGAAAAGAGCGGCTCTGCAGTCAGACAGACTAGCCAAGCCACTCGGCGTCTCTGGGCCTCTTTCTTTGTGCCAAGAGGATATAATGGTTTCTAGACGCACAGCGTTCTCAGGGGATTATTAAATATGAAGCTGTGGTCAAATCACTTCACCTTCTGACCCGCTCTGCTCCCATCCTCTTGGCAGAGCTGCGGTTCCCCAGCTGGGCTAAAACAAGCTGAGGCAGATTACGGAAGAAGTGAGGAAGAAAGGGAAAAGAAGCTTCAACTCTTTTTCCAGATAATTAAAGGGAAATCTGACACTGGATAAAGATTATTCACGGTGGCTTGTGTGCTCTCAGCATAGCGTGGAATTTTAAAACATATTCAGATGCAAAATTATTTTTTTTAAAAAAATCAAGGCTTACCAGTTTACCTCTCTCAAGATCTCAGGAGGTCTAAGTGACAAACTAAATTAAAAACAGTGAAAAACAGCTGTCCACTTGTTATCTGTTGTATTATCGTAGTGCTAGGCATTTCAACTCTATTGTCGTCAGAAAAAGGATGTCGTGTTTCTAGAGATCACATGCCCCGAAGAAAAGGTTTAAAAAAAAAAATTACAGGTGGGATTTCTGTGATTTTGTTGCAGGATGGGTCACACACCTATATACAAAATTGGAGGACAAAATTGGATTTGAAGGTTTCAATCAGTTATGTCAATAAAAATCCCATTTTAATGCATCTCTTCTTTCAATTCACTACAAAACACAGGCCAGAAGAGCGAGGAAGGCAAGCCACATGGTTAGTGGAGTCTGGGATAGGCCTAAGGTATAGCAATCACACAGTCAGGCCTGCCTGAAAGAGTCTTAGCTCAGGTATCCACACTCGCTACAGAGAGGACTACTCCAGAGACAGCTTAACTTTCACCAGGGAAGCAGAAACACCACTTATCACATGGCCTAACTCACTGATGCGTAACGGACACCCTCACACTGGCAGAAGAGAGCAAGAATGTCATCAGGTGGTATATAAAGGCTCAGGTGGGAACTGGAGGCACCTTGAAATCCACATTCCTGTGGTTTTTACTATAATCAGAAGCAGCAAAATAAAGGACGATCAGATTCCTCCTGGCAACAGTAACTTTACAACCAATTTATAAATATGTCGAAATTATATTAGATATCCACAGATTCAGCTAATGCTTCTGGCTTTCCACTAGATTAAAATTGTTATCATTCTCATCAGAACACATTAGGATAACATCAAAAGTCCATGCTGAGAAAACCACTGAATAACAGTGCTCATAAAAAAAATCTTACGATGGATTTGAATTCACAGTTAAGAGGGTAGATTAAAGCATTATCTGGAATCTTTAATCCCCAACACCTATGAACAATGAATAAGTAAGAAATTTATTTTGATGCATATTTATTTTGATACAAATCTGTCAAAAATTACTGCTAAAAATTCTCCAGCAGGAAGCAAACAAGTAAAAGAGTAGAATCATGCCATTAACTGAGAAAAGTGGTGGCCGAGGGAAAAAACAAAAGATTCTGGGCAGCCCCAGTTTCAGAAAGGAAAGTAAATCCAGACTCTTCCTCCACCTTGTGCAGAAGAGGAAGTTTGTCCCATAGACTTTAATTTCTGAGTCTGCTATACTTCCCACCACCTGAAATATACTTCAACTGACAACCACTAATTAATTATCTTTTAGATTTTTTACTGAGATGTCATTTCGTCCAGAAAATCCTTTTCAAACACCTCAAGGTCCAGCTAAGTGCTCCTCCAACATCACTTCCCCGCCCCAGCACCTCCCGTACCGTGCTGGAAATTCTATTCTGACTGTCCACACATCCTCCCCAGAACATGAGAGCTGGGAAATAGGGACCGTGTTGTACACTGCTCTGTCCCCAACACCCAGCAGAATTTCCGGAATATAGGGGGCGAATAAGCAAATTGAGAAAAGCTTAAAGTGACCAGATAGCAGCCGCATCCACATTTATTTTCTCAATGAGTTTCATTCTGTATCTCCATTTCCTGAAAGATTATAAACCACTAGCTGTAATTTGGTAGTTTAATATTTATTGTTGAATCAAGCTATACTGTAACATTAAAAACAATAATTAGACTGAATGGTATTCTTGCCCCCACGTGGTAGTGGTTATCCACACTGCAGCCTCTGTGCCACCCGTGCCTGGAAGGAAACAATCTATTGCCAAGGGCCTATTTTGAAAATTCAAACCAATTTCAAAGATAAAAAATTTCTTTTAACATATGTTTATTGCCACCCAATTTCACCTTGAAACGGGTAACAAAATCAGAGTAAAAAACAGTAAAAAACACCCCCTGACTAACACATTTAAATTGTGACCTATTAATTTCTCTCTAGAGTCAAATCTTTTAGTCTCATCATTTCACCTGAAATTAAAAGAAAATAATATTTGTGTCACTTCTTTGAGTTTTTACTTTTCCGTGTCTTATGAAGGTAAATTTGAAAGGACTGATTGAATATGAGAAACATAAATGATAACAAAGGCAGGTGAGATGCTGAAATGTCAGCTCCCCAGATGGCACGTTGATACTTGAGAATGGCCGTCCTTGCTCACCTATGGACCAGCTACTGCCTACGCTCCCAGAGCCTCCAAGGCTTCAGTCCCAAGTGGCTGTACAAGAAGTTAAACTATTTGAGTATATTCTAAACTCTACCTTTCATGCAGCCATCAATGACAATGTTTTGACAGTTACCCCACCTCTATTTCATGATATTTCGAGGAAGGTGCTTCCCTAAAAATCCTCCTGCATTCTTCAATAAACCAAGTATCAGAGTGGCGTAAAAGGATGATTCTAACATTAAGAATTAACTTAGCAGAAGATAACAAAAACTAATCCGAGCTTTCGTTCTTACCAAATACAATCAGCGTTTTGAAAGAAGCCTGAAAGAAAGGCAGTAAGGCAACGAAAGTCCAACACCCTGCCATGAGAGAATTCTAGAAAGCCAGTACTTACACTGCATGGGTTGTTGGCTGTCTGGGCTGGGCTGTAGAAGGACCCCCACTGGGTGGCTCGCCTCTCTTCCCGGGAAGGGGTGCTGTTCATGGGCAGGCCAGGTGGGACCCCAGGGCCCGCACTTGCGGCGCTGGCGGGCTGGCTGCTTGGGGCCACCAGGGCGAAGGCGTCATCCAGGAGGGAGTGCATGGTCTGGCGTGCCTCCTCAATGGATGGCTGGGGCGGGATGTACTGGGAGGCGGGGAAGGGGAGGCCTGGGTACCTCCCCAGCTCCACCGAGGATGGCGTCTGCACGTCGGCTGGGAGGTCAGGATCCGACTACAGTTGGGGAGATAAAGGAGAGAAGGATCACACACAGGCTTTCGTGGTGACCCTACAACAAAACTCTGGGGCCAAAATGGAATTTAATCATTTTCCTGACACGGAGGAAAACGTTTATCCTAAGCATTAAAAAATAACAGCTGAGGGATGTGCATTATTACATTTCATGGAGGAAAAAGGCTTGAATCAGAAAAAAAGAAAAAAAAAGTAGAAATATTCAAAGATCATTGTCTTCAGGAAAACTCAACTATTAGAAATGTACTTCAGTATCTAGAGGTAGACATTTTTACTAAAAGCCCCTCAGCAGCCAAAAAACACATTTCAAAATATATATATACTGGAAAAACCTAGTCAACTTTCCACAGAGAAATCAAAAACCAAAGCAGTCTACTGACTATTAACAGTAGAAGACATAGCCCTACATACCCCTAAAAGAGATCAAAGTCACCACCATATAGGACTGTGTTGTATGTATAAACAATTATACTGTTATACTTAATTATGATATTAATACCTATCATAACAGCTATTTACAACAGTAAATAGTAATGATTATTTATTCAAAAAACCATTTGTCTTCAAAATGGAGATATCTCTAGCTAACATGAATCATTAAGAAAGGTGTAAACCCTATTCTATATCTACTGTTTAAGAGGCAGGAATATAAGTAATAAAGATTTTTTAAAAATCTTATTGACTGATACTGCATTGTGAGCAAAACGTTGTCATGACGTACATTGGGTAAACAGGAAACAGACAAAACAGGAAACCAATGGAAGAAGAGTCTTTTCTGGTCTCAGGGGCTCCATAAGCCCAAATATCACAGTGACTGCAGCAGACACTAAAGAGAGAAGAGGTTCTGCCCTTGGGGCTGAGGATCCTGTGCCCTCAGGCATGAGCCCCTGTCCGTGCCCAAGGAGATGGATATTTTGAAGGGAAAGTAGAAAACTCAAGGTAATTCAAAAAAATGTAGCACATCCCCAGTACAGTCTTGAAGATGAAAAATAATCTTAGAAAAGGCCAGCGAGTTCTGAGAAAGACATTATCTTTGAAAGTATGCGTTTCAGAATTTTTAGGGAGAAAGAGTGAAAAGTAAGCCCATCTGAGAAAGACTGTCACGTTAGGGAGTCTGAAAAGAGGAGCTACGGAAGACAAGCAGCCGACTGAGTAGTGTTCTCCAGGAAAAGGCTTCTTTTTACCCAATGGAGGAGGAACCGCTGCACTTTCTGCCAAGCAAAAAAGGAAGAAAAAACAGATGGTGCGAGCCACCATAAAAAACGCCCAAGTTAGGGTCATCGACGCAGGTTATTCCCCACACAAAAGCCAGTGGCACCGCATGACAGCATCAGGGCTAGTTAGGAACGAAGACAGGGACTGAGAAGGCTCCCTGGAGATTCCCCTGAGAGCGTGAGCCCAGGCTGGCCAGGGCAGGGAAGAGGGAGGGACTCTGTCCTTCCTTCCATTCCTTAGCTCCACACCACAGGAAGTCCCTGCTTCGGACAGACAAAAGCTCCAGGTGACCACCTGGGGGTGCCAAGCGGACAGCCCTCCCCAGATCGAACCAAGTCCAGACAAACACCTTTCCAAAAACCCAAGGGCAGCACAAGACCACCATCTACTGCGAGAACTGCCAGAGATCTGGCAGCTCATGTGAGGAGCTTCAAGTAACAAAAACGACTCTATCTGTTCTACTAAGGAGGAGAATAGTCTGGTGTGTAGACTTTCTAACTGTCTGGAATCACATCGGTCCTCATGGGGAGGTTATGAAGGTCACGGTCAGTCTTTAGGACACTAGAAATACAGGAAGGTCCCCAGGAAAGTCTAGTTCTTTCAGAGGATGATTCAATTACATTTAGGCCTCATGTCAGTGGATCTTTGGCACATTTGTTTTAATTGTATTTAGTATCTTTCAGCGTTAGTTATTTGTGTAATTTAGGAGAAAAATACAAACCTCAAGTAGGAAATAGTGAGAAATGGCTGGCTGCAGAAGCTTTATCTAAAGTGATCATGTAAATCTCAAATCCCATCTCCAACGACGTGCCTTTTGCTAAATTCTCTCTAAATAAGGATGGCCCTCCGAGTTTGCGTCCAGAAAGAGGAAGAGGCTTCGTGCAACAACGCAGGGCCACTAGCCTGGCACAGGGCTTTAGGAGTGGCTGTCCAGCTCCGCCATGGGGTGTCTTTGTGTCTGTGTCCCTCACAGCCCCTCACTGAGGCTGGCTCTTCTTCCCTATTCAATGGGGTCTGTGTATTTGTGTCTTAATGCTATCAGTGTCTGCCTTTAACACTTTAAGAAACTCTGTGCCCCTTTCAGCTTGAAAAAAAAAAGATTCATTCCTTATTCCTTCATTTCCATTAAGCTCTTTGTCCCATAAAAATAAATAAATATTTATATGTACACATATGCAAATACACTATCTTCTTGGTACTCTGGGGACAGGAGGAGGGAACAAAATCCTGAATGATCCTCCTATCATCAAGAAATCCAAACAACCCTCTGACTGGGGGAAGGGAAAAAACCTCATGGACATTTCTCTCTCTCTGTCTTCCAATTAACCTCAAGAAGTTCCCATTCTGAAGCCTGAGAGAAGCTGACATACAGAAAGGAGAAACATGGAGCATGCTTCCAGAGGTATCGCTCAGCAGCCCCCTGGTTGATGTGACTCCAGTCTTCCCTCAGAAGGAGTGTCCACCCTCACCCACACGCTTCATGACCCTCTGGCCCTGGCGCATCAGCCACCGCACGGGGCAGCCGCTACCGCGTGCTTTCTCCTCTCCCATCGACACACTTTCCCAAGCGCCACTCCTCCCTGAGCCCCAGGCGAAGTCAGCATTACGCACGGGGCATCCGATGTAGGCAGAGTTGTGGACGCCGGGGGGCCTTTTGTAAGTGCCATCACTGTCCGTGGTGATGAGTCTGTCCTTCTCGGCGTCGGCAGGACAGCCGTTGACCTGGTGTTTCCGGCGAGGCTTAGGAGACCGTTTTATCCGTGAACTGCCCGGAAAAAAAGGAATTATCTTCATAAGAAATAACCCTCTTGCCACTGGCTTATCAAGTAAGCGCTAAATGTTTTCTTAGTACCTACGACGTGCTGGCCACTGTGCTAAACACCTCGTAAGACACAACCACATAAGACACGGATTCTGCTCTGAGGAAACTCAGAGCCTACCTAAACAGACTCATCAACACGCATGGAACAACAGAGAACAATACCAGGCAATCCGTAATCGTGACGTCATTCAGTTATATTTGGACATCCAGAAAGCAAAAAGGTCGACGTGAGCCAGCAACGCCATGCTGGCTCCCGCCGGCCTAAACTGGGTCTGACCAGGGAGTGGGCCCTGCAGCCCGGGAGCACGTGGGAGCAAGATGTGAGGGGCAGTCACCAGCATGCGGCGGGAAAGGGGAAGCAGGTGACTGGGGAACGAGGAGGTGCCTCCCTCCTGGGTGGCGGTACTGTCCGCATGGCAGAGGGTGGAAAAGAGCTAGGACGGAGGGCAGGCCCTGCCTGCGACAGGAGCACAAGTTCCACATGGCAGGCAACAAAAGCCATCTCAGGATGTGAGCACAGAAAGCCATAAATGAGAGCAGTGCTTGAAGAAAATGCACCTGCATGGCAGGGCAGGAGCCTGGGAGGCCGGGTGGGAGAGGGTAAGCCCTCAGGCCTTGCAGGCAGCTGTGAGAAAACAAATGAGTCCACCCCCCACCTGCCCCACTGCCGGGGTGAGTCCCCAGGATGTGAAACACAGAAGTGAAAGAACAGGTGGCGGGAAGAGCCCAGGGAGCTACAGAAAGAGCTGCTTTGAGAAGGAAAGGATGAGGACAGCGTTAGACATGCTACATGTGAAGACAGAGACAGCTTAAACCCAGAGAAAGTGCTCTGAGGCAAGTGGCCGAACAGAGGACAGAAGGAAGCAGGGGCCTTCTACACCTCGGGGCAGGATGGAAGTCCTCCTAGTAGCCTACACAGCCTTTCTGATCCTCTCCAACTCGTTTTCAGACTTTCACGTGAAAATGGACAGGGCCCTTTTGTCACAGGCCCTAAGACAGCAGAGAAGGGGCCCGTTCTGCTCCTTGGGGCACCTGCCACCCACCCCCCAGCTGTCCGGCACAGGACCCCTGCCCACCTCTTCCTGGGCTCTATGAACACCGAGGGGACGCTGGCCGTGGGGTCCAGGATCTTGTCAATCTGCATCTGCGCCCTGCGGTACACCCGGTGTCGCTCCTTGGTGTCGCCCGAGGACAGGTCGTCCACCACCGGGAACTCGTAGTGCCCGCGGCGCTTGGCGCGCAGCCGGATCTTGTTGCGATGGTGCTCGATCTCGGACTTGTGCCGCAGCGCCGTCTGGATCTGAGGAGGGGTGACGGGGAGGAACGACAGCCACGGATGGCCTCAGGGGGTTCTGAGACACATGCGTGCAAAGCCCCTTAGGAACACCTTCCTGCAGAGGCCCCACCCTTGACCTGCCGTCTGCAGGCTGCACGGAGGTGACGTGAGCACAGGGGCAGCCCTGGAGGAGCAGGGACCCTGCCACCCCAGTGAGCTTTATTCCCAACACTGCGCGGTGCACTGGAGGAAGTCCCATCACTGTCAGGGGGGAAAAATCATTCAAACCTTGGAAATTGACCAGGGACAGTTTTAAAGACACATATGTCTGGTAACTAGATATAATATGCCCTGAGAATAAATATTTTCCATGCCCAGTATCACTCCTTAAGAGACTTGTAAATAAGACTGATAGGTGCAAAGACGCCACGTGCACCCTACAGCAGAACACCCACTTACTGATCATAAGCGCCTCACATGAGACTCCCCCCACGTCCCCAGAGTGGCACCCACAAAAATGGAGACACGTGGCCATCAGCCACATGGGACTTGAACTAGGTCTTAAAGAAAGAAGAGGATCAGAAGAAGGACCAAAGTGGGACTTTCTAAGGGGAGTGGCCTCAGGTTTGCCATGTTAACTCTTTTCTGTACATCTGCCTACGTGTCAAATAGTATCCTTGAATATAGCACCTGCTCTAAAACAAAATGTGATGTTTTAAATTAAGAATCCTTGACAGTAGCTCATATTTTTAGTAATCCGTCGACGTTGTACCTTTCACTCATTTTCAAGCATTGACCAAATCAGAAGGTATTTTTAATGATGTCCTTTCTAATGAAAACAAATACCTCTTTGTTGATTTTGTTGGTTTCTGCCATGCGGTCGGCTGGCAGGGGCCGCTGAAGCGGGGGTGCTGGGATGGGCTGCATGGCGATCAGCTGGATCTTACTGGGCACCCGCCGACTGGCCTCCGAGGGGCGGGAAATCCTGTCCACGTGTTCGAAGATGGAGGCTGAAGAATGCTGCTCATTCCCTGAGCTGGGGAGTGCTGGCCCTAGAGCAGAAGGAAAAGTGAAAAATAAATATATAAAGTTACTTTAAAGAAAGAGCAAATAATCCAAATTATGGATTATTCCTTAAAGAATCCTTGATCAGCCCCTGACCGGAAAACATCTCCATTCCAGTGGCAGAGTACTTAAAATTTCATTATTTGAGCTTCAATGGTCTGGGTTAAATATTGTCTCCTCCAGCTTTATTCAAAATTACAAATACCTTTAGAAAAGATGTGAGGAAATCATTATGTCACTGTTTCAAAAACTGTACTGTTTTGCCTTAATATGGTTCAGAACCTTCCATCAGAAAAGCTAAAGGACATGAGGAGCCTGAACTTGCTCGGTAGTCAACACACAATTCACAGAACTTTCAGAAAAAACATTTATGGCTGCTCGGAACTTCTACTATCATCTGTGAGGGAGCTCACTGGGATGATATAAATTTGTTGCCAAGGCAATGAGATACTGTTGAGAAAACAAAAGACAAGGGGACTGCAGACACATAGGTATGTACTAGTGAACAATGACCACTTCCGGGTTTTCTGTTTTGACGTGGAAAAGAAAACAAAGTTGAAGACACATAAGAAGAAAAAGGTGTTGCCTACAGGGAATTAGTTCTCACTTTAAAAAGAGATGAAGAATACATGTAAAAAAAATGGTTAAAAGGGTAAATATTATGTTATGTATATTTTACCAGGATAATTTTTTTAAAAAAAACTAATCAGACCTGTGGAAAAAGAAGACATTTAAATGTGTAGAAAAAGGACAGAAAAGAAACACTTAAGAATGTTAAGAGAGACTGAATCTTGGTATAACAGATGCTTTTCTCCTATGTCTTATATTTTCTGTAATGGGATTTTTCTCTACTGAGTATTATTTTTATAGTAAAAATAATCCCAATAAACTTTAATTTTAAGGAGAGAGAGAGAAAGAGGCCGAGTTGATGGGAAGAACCAGTTAGTCATGCTAAGAAGATCAACTGATGCCCTCCCTCCCTCTAATCAGCCACAGTCACCTGGATGCTGCTTTAAAATAAACAACCAGCAGGCCAACACAAGGAGCAAGAGCATGCAGAAGCTGTTTTTAAACAAAAGCATAAATGAAAAACATAGAGGTTTCTCCTCAGTGTAAAAAAGACAGAGTTGAGCAAAGCAGTAAGCAATAGTAGTTGATACTTCATATAAGGAATGCACATCAGTGGTAAGTCTGTATGTTCTCTCAATTTGCATTATGTTCCTTTGTTATTCCAAGCCATTAGAAATTATTTTTATGACTGAATGAATGACGTCTCTCTTAGCAAGGAGGCAGAGTTGTCTGGGTTCCAGCTATTCTCAGGCTTTCTTTCCCTGCCCAGGCCTAGGAGGAGCCTGCCGGACTGTGCAATGCAAGCCCAGCCAGGCACCACCATTCATCTGGTGGCAGCCACTCAAGTTGCAGGCAAAATGCCTAAAAGGAGATCATTAGTCTCGCCAGACAGGCTAGCCTTGTTAACCAAACTTACACAGTAACAGCAAATGTCACAAAGGGTGGCCCATTAAGCTACCGATTCCAAAAGGGGAGATCACTTTACCTCCAGGGGGCAGAGAGCTCTGAGTTGCTGGGAGACAAAGGTGGCAGAGAAGAAAAGGCCCCTCCGCACTGTGCTGTCAGCCCTGCCCGGGTACCACTGGAGCAGCAGCCTGTGCCTGGGCTCCTGTCCACACTCCTAGCCCACACTCTCCCCACTGCGGTCACAGATCCTTGCTTTACTGGTCACTAATTGCAGTAGGAGAAGCAGGGGATGCACAGCCTTAAAGTGGAGGAGGGGAAAGTAAGAAGTACCGAAAAGCCTTAGGCTTCCATACTGCCTAGAGCCCAGCCCTTTGAATGGCTGAAAAGACGGTTTTTTAAATTTGTAATACATTGTTTTTGTTGTTGGTTGCTATGCATTGCACAATTTTCTTTTTTTTAACTACACAGATAATAATGACCAATGGAAAGTACAATGCACACATACAGATCAATGCTGTGGGAATCTGGCCTGAAGGCAAGTAGCGACTTTGGATTAAAATTCCTTTCTCTTCAAATATTATTTTTAAAAAGTAATAAGAAATTGCACTATACAGTCAAGAGATCTACTGTTCATCATGGTAACCACAATTGGTAACAATATACTATATATATGAAAATAGCTAAGAGAGATTTGCAGTGTTCTCACCACAAAAAAAAAGTATGTGAAGTAATGCACACAAATCTGTCTGGAAAGTGGCCAGCCATTGTTAACATAATGAGAATGCTTAGCGTGACATCAAAGTAACCTGGCAGCTGAGGAGAGTGAACCGGGATGTGCATACGTGAACAATGATGACTTCACTGTGCTAGTCACTGGGGCACTGGATGCTGCTGAGTGAGCATGTGCACTGTGTGGCCATGACATTCAAAATGACTGAGCGAGCAGAGCAACAAATCCACATCAAATTTTGCGTTAAGCTTGAACATTCCTCCATGGAAACTATTTGGATGATTTAGAAGGCTTTCGGGGACGATGCAATGAGTATAGCACAAATGAAAGTGTGACACAAACTCTTCAAAGATGGTCAAGAATCTCTTGAAACTGATCCACGTTATGGAAGGCCTGCAACAAGCAGAACACCTGAGAATGCTGAACGTGTACGGGTTAGGGAAAGAGATGCTGGGAGAACTTTGTGAGGTCGCAAGGTGCCTACTTTGAAGGGGACTGAGGCGTCCTTGTCCTATGTACAATCTTTCTTGTATTGTCTTCGATAAATGTCTCTATTTTCCCTATTACGTGGCTGGATACTTTCTGGATAGACATCATATGTTAAATAGCTTGATTTAGCCATTCCACAATGTATTCACTTATCAAAACATCACTATTTAGCCATAAAAAAGAATGAAATCCTATCATTTGCAGCAATAGGGATGAGCTTAAAGGACATTAAGTTAAGTAAAATAAGCCAGGCACATAAAGATACATATTGCATGTTCTTAGCCATATGTGAAAGCTAAAAAAGTGGATCTTACAGAAGCAGACAGCAGAATAGTGCTTACTAGAGGTGGGGGAGGGCAGGAGAGAAGGGGCAATGGCCAACAGTTGGTTAACAGATACAAAGCATAGCTGGAGAGGAGTAATGTTCCGTAGCATTATAGGGTAACAATAATTAACAACAATTTGTTGTACATTTTCAAATAGCTAGAAGAACAGATTTTAAATGTTCCCAACACAAAGAAATGATAAATATTTGAGGTGATGGATATGCTAATTACTCTGATTTGAACATTACACACTATATGCATGTATTGAAATAAATATGTAGGATTATGTGTCAATTAAAAATAATAAAAGCAAAAACATCACGTTATATACCATAAATATATACAATTTTTACATACTGATTAAAATAAAAACTTAAGAAAGAAAAAATAAATTTCTGCTCTTTAAGCAAAAAAAAAAAAGAAAGAAATTATACTATATAGGATAGGACAATGTCAACAAAGCAGAATGACAGAAGAAAAGTCAGTTTGAATTACTGAAATAACAAAGCAACAAGACATTTTTAAAGAAATATTATTTCATTATCTATAGGCAAATACAGTCACATCTTTACTAATGCATGTGACCACATTAAGATCCTATGAGGCAGCAATCACATTTATCTCATCTTCATTGTATCCCCAGCACCTAACACATCACAGGCACTTAGGAAGCACTTGCCGAATGGATGACTCAATGACCACAGTCACTGCAACTAAGTTTATTCAAGTTTACTTTGAAGAAACCCTGGGAAACTTTAGGTTATTAAGTATGACATGTCCGATTTCCTTAAGTCCTAAGTTTGACAGCTGATATTTCTGACATTTCACTTTGACACTTCTTGTTTTATGTTTACTGTGAAGGTACATCCTCAGTCTTCCAAACGCACATTTTGGCTTGTGATTATCTTTCAATTTTTTTTTAGAGCAATTTTTGTGAGATCATGGATAAGTCAAAAATTCGCATTATTTTCAAATATGTGTTCCATCATAGAACCAATGCAGCACAGACTTGAAATAGCATTCAGGAAGGATGTGGCTAATGAACGCACAGCATGGTGATGTTTTGAGAAGTTCCATTCTGGTGATTTTAATCTTGAAAGTGAGCCACCAAGCCACGGGCAACCTTGAGACCAAGGTGGATAATGATGAGTTGAAGGCTATAGTGGAAGCGAATCCATCTCAACCTACACATGAATTAGCAGCAAGGTTTGACATTACTATTCCAACAATATTGGACCATTTGAAACAAAAGGGCAAGGTAAAGAAGCTGGATAGATGGGTTCTGCATGAATTACATGAGCATCAGAAGAGAAATCATCTCGAAGCTTGCCTTTCTTTGCTGGCACAACATAAAGGCGAACCATTTCTACACCAAATTGTTACGTGTGATGAAAAATCGATTCTTTTTGACAATTGCAAGCATTCAACACAATGGTTGGATAAAGATGAAGTGCTGAAACACAGTCCAAAACTGAACATTCATCAAAAAAAGCTTATGGTGTCTGTTTGGTGGTCCAGCACTGGTATTATTCACTACAGCTTCATGGAACCTGGTCAGTCGATTACAGCGGATGTCTACTGCAACTAACTGGACGAAATGATGAGGATTCTTGCGATTAAGCAGCCAATATTGGTCAATAGAAACAGGCCAATCCTCTTGCAAGACAACGTTCGACCACATGTCACACATACAAAGCTGCTCAAACTACAGAGGCTGGACTTGGAAACTCTATGTCATCCACCATATTCACCAGACCTTGCATCAAACTGACTACCACTTCTTTCAGGCTTTGGACCACTTCTTGCAAGGAAAAATATTCAATTTTCAACAAGCTGTGATAAAACACCTTTCGCAATTCCATCACCACTCGCTCTCCTGGTTTCTTCGCTGCTGGCATAAACAAGCTAAGATGGCAAAACTGTGTTGATAGTCCAGGTGCATAGTTTAACTGTACTGCTTCTTGTTTGAAATATAATAAACTACACTTTTAATTTGAAATCAGACATTTCATATTTAATGACCACCTGGAAGACATAGAGGTTGACTAAGGCAATAAACACCAAACACCTTAATGAAAAGATGAGAATTATACTTTATGATCTTAACTATTTTATAAATGGGAACTGCAAAATTACTTTTAAAACTTAGTAATTATATGGAGTCAATCTTATTAAAACTATTAATTTGCTTTGCAAATTCTTTAGCATGTACAAAAGTAAATGTCACCTCAGTGACCACATGAAATTCTAGAATTTGGAATTGTGAATTTCAAATTAATGAAGTTCTAACTACTTAAAAAGTATAAAAAATACTCTGCATTTTACAATCCTTACCTATTTGGTATTTCTCACCACAAAAAAGAACACTTGAGATATTGATAAAGAGGAGAGAGAGCTCCTCTGTAATTTGTACATGGACACAGCAGTGGCAGCACAGCAATTCTGTCACCTCCTATCTCATCCCTCCCATCACATCTTCAGTAAGGGTAACCAGTTATAATAATGTGACTTATTTTAAAGCTGCAATAACTGTGAACATAGTGATATCTGGGCCGGGCGCAGTGGCTCACGCCTGTAATCCTAGCACTCTGGGAGGCCGAGGTGGGCGGAGCTCAGAAGTTCGAAACCAGCCTGAGCAAGAGCGAGACCCTGTCTCTACTAAAAATAGAAAGAAATTAATTAGCCAACTAAAATATATAGAAAAAATTAGCTGGGCATGGTGGCGCATGCCTGTTGTCCCAGCTACTTGGGAGGCTGAGGCAGAAGGATCGCTTGAGCCCTAGAGTTTGAGGATGCTGTGAGCTAGGCTGACGCCATGGCACTCTAGCCCAGACAACAGACAGACAACTCTGTCTCAAAAAAAAAAAAAACATAGTGATATCTGAGTGAATAATCTCTTAAGGGTCTACGGATGGTTGGAAGGTCATGCATGACGGTCTAGTCACCTTCTGAAAAACAGTCAGCTGGGAAAAGAATAAAGCATGACTTTGAATTCACCAAAACTGAAACAATTGTCTTTACTTAGCTTCCATTGCAAGGCAGGTCTTTAAAGTGCCAGATGACTTGGGATAGCTGTCAAAAGCCTTGCCAAGGCCAGCATGGAGGTTTGTGTCTGTAGTCCCAGCTATTTGGGAGGCTGAGGAGGGAGGACTGCTTGAGACCAGGAGTTTGAGGCTGCAGTGAGCTATGAACTTGCCATTGCACTCCAGTCTGGATAACAGAGTGAGACCCTGGCTCAAAAAAAAGAAAATGAAGAAAAAGAGCCTTGCCAAGGAGCCTAAATAGAGCTGGTGGCTGTGCTACCTGCAGCAGTGAGAGGACACACTGGTCCCAGGGCAACATGGAAGAAGGTTCCAGAATGGTTTTCAAGCCACTTTCTGCCTCCATTATGCAAGTCACTTCATTACAATTTGCAAGAAAAGGATTACTATGTGAATTATAAAATAAATCAAAAGCTATGATAAAAACTCAGAATCTTTTTATAGGGTATTTAAGTTCTATGCAAGCAATAAAATACCTTTATGGCAGCATTAAAGCTATCTTATGGCACCTTTTAAGAAGTAAACAAAGTTTTAAAAGTGAATTGATATTTGTAGTGAGAAAACTATCTTCCTAAAACATGAAAATAATGCACAGATTCTAGTGTCTCTTCAAATTATAATAGCAGCACCTGAGCTTCTAGTATTCACAGAAACATCTGATCCACTTGGATCCTTGAATCTGATCCACAGTCCACTCTCAGTCTCGGAGCTGAAAGGCTTAATACCCAGATTCTGAACATATGCTGAGAGTGGTATTTGATTTTTGTTATTCATGTAGAATATACTTGTTGTAATACTATCAGAAGGAGTTAAATGCACGCACTAAAAGCAAGGTTTTCCCAGATAAGCAGTGAACACAAATTGAGAAAATCTAGAGCTCTTTTTTCTTTTTCAAATATTTCTCTCTCAGGACCAAAACCAGATTTTCATCCTGTCTATCTCAAATAGTGCACCTGTTACCATGGTGTTAAATAATTTTTAAGATTCTGTGAATGGGATCCAAAGAAAAAAAACTCTTCCTTTATTCTAAGGGGGTACCTTCTTAACATTATAAAAGAACCACCTGGAAGGAGCTGGAAGGAATCTCAAGGATGAGGTAGTTTACTCCCATGGGAGCATTGAAGGCTAAGGGACTCACAAGGCCACAAGTATGTCAGTGCAAAAGAGGCCCTTGGGCTTCTGTCCAGAATCTGCTCATTTATAGAATACAGTTCACTCTGCACTGTATTTTCATACAGAGACATTCATGATTAAAAAATGTTAAGTATAAAAATTACTATTAAAAATAATATCCTGAGGCCTCCCAATTATCTCTTCATTACTGAAACACAGTCCTAAAATATAATAAAGGTCCCATAAAGACAACAGCCATACTAGCACATTTATTTAATAGAATCTATTAAACTAAAACCAAGGGACCTTGCCAGCATGCAAAAAAATATTCCCAAGTCTTTTTAGACCCCTGCGGGCATAGTTTTACTACAGTGCACCAGTCTTATGGTCATACTCATTAAAATGGCACCAAGGTTCATTTCATACCTGGCTACGGAGCTATATGTGACCCCAATGCAAATATGCTAAACCATTTGGTCACACTAAACTACCTTCTAGAAGAAAGATCTAGGAATAGGACTAAACATAATGGGCCTAGACCTATGAAAAATAAATAACTTTCTAACAATGAAGGCTGTGGAATCCTTGAACTGATTCCTGAGAAAGTCGCTGAATCCTGGGGCAGTTTCTGAGACTATGGTTTCACTGCGATTCCTCCTTGACCCATGGGCAGGAAAATTGGTCAGGACTCTAACTATAATGAAGTGAGGTTATTAATTTAAAACATACTCAGTGAATCCCTAAGCTCTGGCACCAGTCCCTTGCCTCAAGGCAGACACCAATGCAACATTAGATGGTGACAACTCGTACTGAGAAATCCACCATACGAATGATGAATATCTCATTTTGCATATTTTTTTTTTAAACCTTTACTTTCTGCATTTGAAGCGGGGTAAAAACCCTAGCCTGTTGGAATCCCATAGTGACTACGAGCAAGGTGGAGAACGAGCAGAGTCACAGACCGCTCTGCGGGGCTCTGTGGGACTTGCCATCGCTGACCGCTCCCGGCGTCTTATCTCCCACGTCTCTCTCGCTGGACTCCTCACTGACTGTCGAGTCAGCATCTGAGGGAGAAACTCTGAAGACACAAAATAAATTGCAAACATTAGAAACAAGGAAGAACAAAAAGAAAAGGGTCACATTAACTTGGATATGGAAGTCAGGCTTCTGGGTAAAACTAGCAGAAACGAAACAGTCCAAAAAATTATTTCATGGCACAGCATCTTCAGGGATCACGTTAATACCACATAGTCACCTCCTGAAGACGAATTAGCACGGCTTACTAAGTGGCTCAGCAGGCTGCATTCCAACAAATGCTGGAAAACTAACTGCCAGACTAGAGGACGGTCCCGCAGCTACCAGGACCCAAGGCCCAGCTCCTGGTCATTTCCAGACTGACAGTCTGGGTCTAGCATGAGTTGGATCAAATAGGACCGGGCTTCAGGCCTGGTTCAGGGTTAACTGGGTCTGCAGAATCCCTGAGAGGCGAGGGTAGTTCTGCAGTCACTACAAATAATTCCAGATCTTTAAAGGCACCTGCACTTCCAAAACTTAGGCAATGACCACTACTGAGATTTGATTCTATGTATTAAAAGCAAGGGTATCACAGCACCCAGCCTGCACCAGGCTAGGAAAAATCATAATCAGTCAGCACCCCATCTCCTGGGGCTCCCTGGCTTCAGTGGCAACGTGAAACACCAAGACATTCTGATGCCCCCGAGGGATATAAAGCATTGTATATTTACCACTCAGACCATTGAAATGCCATGACTAAACTTACAATGAGACCACCAGGCGAGAGAAAAAGCACTTTATAAAATTTTACTACGGTATTAAATAATCTTTAATGATTCAATTTATTCTTAGCCTGCAAGATAATTAAGCAAATAGCATCTCTCTACATAACTCATTTTCTTTTGTAAAGATCGTGCTCTAACATCCATTAAATTCTTAAAACGAGGCTGGAACCCCTGAGGTAGGTTTTCTGATTAAGATAGAAACCATGACGTCGTTTCAAATACTGTTATGATCACACACTTTTTTGCTCTTAGCAGAAAAATCAGGATTTAGAGTTCCAAGCTCAAAGGCAGGCTGACGATGTGAGGCCCAGTAGCCCAAGCCCGATGGTACCTTGATCTAAAGTCGACTTAACAGAACCTGCTTCTGAACTGTGTCCTCTTTAACACAGCCGCAGCCCTTCTCATGGGATCAGAGGGTGATGAGGGACTTCTGGGTAGCTTGGAGAACTAATAAGCGATTCTCCTTGTGCTTTACTTTGATAGAGGAATGGAAATAAATTGGCACCGGGGAGCTAGGCAGGGAGGAGGCGGTGAAGAGTCCCTGCAATATGCCAGCACAGGTGACAACGTGGGCAGCAGGAGGACTCAGTGAAGGTCACCTGCAGAAAAAGCCGTAAAGTCTCAGCCCACCACTGGCATCACAGGTGAGGGCAAAGAGGCCCGTACTGGCTGAGCGTGCGCTGAGCGCCATGCGCTCCTTCTACATCGCTTCCGACATGATCTCCACGGGGCCCAGCACGCTCCCCCCAGGACATGTACCCTCGAGCTGGCTGATCCCTGATCAAGTTTGAGCGGACCGTCAACCCATCACAGTGATTCATAATCTTAAATACTTTGGGGGGGAAAAATCATACGTCTCCCTCTGCAGCCCGTTAGAGCGGGGTCATGCGCAACTTCAGGCAAGTCGTCAGTCTCCGAGGCTGAAAACAGAAACATGCTCTGCGACAGAGAAGGACACAGAAAGCCTGATAATAACCTTCCTCTGTGACGGATGTTCTTGGAAGGGATCTTCGCCTTGGGGCTTGGCACGTCTCCGTTTTCAGAGGGCGTGGTGTGGTCCTTCACAGGTCCTGGCGGTGGCACTGGCTCATGAATAATCAGTATGTCGTCTTTATTGTGCTGACCCAGGTGCTGCTTAGCAAAGTCGAAGCCCTTCACGCTAGGGATCTGCAGCTAAAACACACACATACGAGATCATTAATCCGAAATCTGCGGGTGGCAAGAGGAGCCCATCCTCTGATCCAAGATCGTACTGGCTATTCCACCAGTTCAAGTGGACAAGCAGCTCTAAAACGGCAACTGTGTGCGAGGTTCTGCTTATCCCTAGAGTTTGGGGAGAAGACAGACGCTTGTGAAAGACTCAAGAAGAGTACAAGGATTAAATAGCTGGACATAATACAAAAGACATTCTGAGACAACACCTGACCCTTTGTCACAGTAGCATACCACATGCCATGCAAGTCCAGAGACAGCAATGGGGGCGAGATATTCTTTACAAGGAAATGGGGACTTGAGCTAGGGCTTAAGGACAGACAGGACCTGGAAATAGAAAGAGGAGGCTACAAAGAGCGTGGGATCGTGTCAGGGACCAGAGAATACTCGAGGCCTGGGAAGAGATCACATCAGCCGCACTGGATGAGTCAGAATGTAGCAGAGTGAGAGAGAAGCCCAGTCTGTATACAGAGGACTCCAAAAATGCCCCCTCTTAGAGCTTGCCCTCTGGTCAATTAGAACACCACTATATATCTCTAAACAGGCAGATTTCTAAAATCCAAGAAGACAGGACACCAAGGGTCCAGTAATAGGGTCTAGCAATATCATGTGCATGAGAACACAAAGACCTAAGCCCAAAATCTTTGCAATGAAAATGAGAAGGAACAAACAGCTCTAGAAATCAGGCAGAAAGACCTAGAAACTGAACAGACACAAGAGGCAAAGGAAGAGAAAGAGGCCATTGATTACTGGAACATTTTAGGCAGGGTATCCTGAACAGAAGTCACATTAAGGGAAAGGGGTGCGTCGTGAAGGAAAGATGACTTCAGGAGATAAAATGATAGGTTTCATTTTAAAGTTGCTTAGTGTGAGATGACAGGAAAGGCCGCAAAGGACAGTAGCTTGATGTAGCTGGAGATGGAGGACCAGAGCCTGGGGGAACGTTCAGGCTGAGAGGTGACTCTGAGAGCCATCTGTGCAGAAGGTGACATTGAGGGGAGCTGGCATTTTCAAGAAGAATACAGATTCTATGGGTAGTGCTGGAGAACATCTAGTAGTCTGGAGCTAAGACAAGGAAAAGAAAGCAAGGAAGAAAGTAGACTTCAAATATGACTTCAAAGAAACAGAAGAATTTGGAAAGTTCAATGTAATAGAAGCCAAGGGAATAAATGAAGTCTAGAAAGGAGTGGTCAGTAGACATAATGAAGCACAAAGCATGAGGAGAAAAGGGTCTTCAAGGAAGGTCCCCCCTCACACTGGCAGATGCAGGAGCCTCCCCGGGGACACACAGCAGCAGCCAACACCAAACCCACGACAGAGACCCCATGAGCCTGCAACCAGACTCCAGGCCTCAGCTTCTAGGCTTGTGGCAAGACAGGAAAGACACTGGAAGGTACACAGAAATGTGGACAGTATGGCACCGTTTTCTGTGACATTTTTAATGACGCTATAAGTGCCAGGGGCGGGTATTAACAGCTTCCTTGATTGGAGCTTCCAGAGTACAGGAGAATAAACTGCACATGAACAGTCGTCCCGGGGCTTCCTCAGCAGGAAAGCCGCACGCAGACCAAAGCCCCCCACCAGGCTGTATCCACACCCAGAGTCCTATCCCACACAAGACAAAGGCCAAACAGACAGAAGTGATTTTAGACAACATGCTATGGACGGAAGCAAAAGGTTCAGTCATATTTGTGAGAATTTTATGCACAAGTGAGTGGCAACACCAGTGGCTTAAGTTGGTGGCCCAAGACGTTTTAACATTAAAAAACTAGGATCAATGGGTAGAAGGAAAGCAGTCCGCAATAAAGATTTATGCCAGCAGAGGGGGACAAAACTTACCATAAATACAGTTTACCAAATGTTGCTTGGAAACAAAAGGCAAAGACTGACACGCCTGTATTTTCTGATCAATGAGCTCACGTTAGCCCAGGTTACAGGAGCAGGCCACCCCATCGCTTGGGCTGTTTGTGAGCTTGGGGACACTGTTTTGCAAACGATGAACCCAAACCTGCCGCTCCATGGCTTCCCCCATCCCCCCAGCATAAGTTCCTCACCCCAGATGTGGACCAGCAGAGTGAGCTTCAACCGGTCTACTCGAAGCCCTGGGGGCAGACACACACTTCCTAGGAGTAGGATCCCCTTCTACGGGGATCAAATGCCAGATGCACCTCTAGACACGCTCCTGCTTACGATAGATTTTCCTGGGAGCGGAGCGTGTGTCTGCGGACTAGGCAGCTTGCTGGCTCCCCTCCTACCTTCCCTGCTGCCACTTTACAGAAGAGAGGCCCACCTGCTCTCACCCACAAAGCAGCTTCCTACAGTGCTCTGTCTAGAGGTGCAGAAACCTCCAGAGATCAAGTAAAAGACAATTCAGAACACTGGCCATGGCAGACCCCCTTAATCAAGGCACAATAAACTTGCCGTGCGGCTTCCTTTCTTTCTCCCTTAAAGAAATAAAGGAGAAATGTAGCCAAGAAACAGGGTAATCCGGCCCCTGTTGGGATGATGTGAATCTAGATACTCCGTGGAGGGGACAGCAGCGACAGTGATGTTTTTATTTGCCAGCCTCACCTCTACCATCTCCCAACCACCAGAGAACACTGCACCCCGCAGGAAAGTCTGCCGAGAACAAAGCGAAGAGTTCAGCAGTTGAGAAATCCCGAAGGCGCCCTCATCTCGTGCCATCCAGGGGCTAAGCTCGTGACAAGACTCTGTGCTTATCTGTGCTTAGAAGTGGAAGGTTCCAGATCTGTTCCACAGTGTGCTGGAAAACACCAGTGTGCCAAGAAGTACGGCAGTTCACCGTTCTCAGAATGAAAGGGCGTGGCAAGCTCCCTTGTTCACCAGGTCTCAGTCTGGGTCTCAAAACCGTATTTTGCGGGCCAGGACGCAGTGGCTCACGCCTGTAATCCTAGCACTCTGGAAGGCCGAGGTGGGAGGATCGCTCAAAGTCAGGAGTTCCAGACCAGCCTGAGCAAGAGCAAGACCCCGTCTCTACTAAAAATAGAAAGAAATTATCTGGACAACTAAAAAAATACATTTATAAAAAATTAGCCAGGCATCATGGCACATGCCTGTAGTCCCAGCTACTTGGGAGGCTGAGGCAGAAGGATTGCTTAAACCCAGGAGTATGAGGTTGCTGTGAGCTAGGCTGACACCACAGCTATTATATACTCTCTTGAACGTTTACTCGGACTTGTGGCATATTTTCATTAATCTATTTCAAACGATTACTGGATACTGCAAGTCTGTGTTTGGGTCACTTGAATGCAAGTCTCTAGCTCACTGTTCCGTGTAACCCCTTCTATGTTTGTTCATTTGTTATCCCCAAGTACTTACTAGATTTAGATTAACCACACAGCATCATGTTTGGGTTCTACCAAAAATAACGTACTTACCAGCAATCATCAATGTGCCTTTCATAAACCCCATACCTACAAGCCCAATATGTTTTCCTCTTTTGTTATAAATTTCCACAAAGATTCGCCCACACTCTTAAAAGCAAAGCATCTATGTATGTACAGGTGGAGGAAAAATTAGGCCAGTTAGGAGGTAACTCCTGAACATTAAAAAACCTGTATTGTGTGATTAGGGTGAAGTCCTCTCTTTCAGACTTTGATATACTGTCCTAATTTATGAAACACATAATTATAAATATTATTTTCATCTTGCAATGCAATTACTAATCCAGCTACATAATTCTCAAGTGTCCATCTGTTTTTTAAGAGGGCAGTGAAAATTGAAATTGAACACCAAATATTCACAGCTGACAATAAAAATCATAAAATGAGCAATTTCCAATTGTATGGGGTTGCTTTGACCCCAGCTGCACTTCATTTTAGCTCCATAAACAAAGTGCCTCTAAGTGAAAGACTAATGGACGTAATCAACAGTCATTTAATCATCACCACCATCATTTAAGAAATCTTGCTAAAATCCTTTTTGGTATATTTCCCAGTAAGAAAGTGAATGCTTCTAATGACTGGGCAACAATCTCATTTACAAGTTAGGTGGTTTGCTTTAACAAAATTGAAGAAGGAGCTACAGATGGCCTCCTCTAAGCAAACGTCTCTAGAGTGAACGACGTAAAAATACAAGCATTACTGCCACTCTAGTGCAGTCTGCCTAGCCCAAGTCTAGGCACTAAATGCCTTCCCTGACAAACTCTCAGGGCTCATGTAAGAAACAAAGATGATAATATACATGTGAAAATGCTTCATAAATGCCAAAGCACTATACAAATGAGACTGGCAGCATTATTATTGCTGTTGGTTGACAAAATGTCAAGCAGTTAATATAAATAGCTAAGGACCCTCAAGTATCAGACATAGCTATAAATATGAATTTAGATACAATATTTTGTAAGTCAACAACAGGATGTGACACATGGTAGACCCTCAATAAATATCTCACAACTGAATGAATTTCAAAAAGGTCAGCTCAAGTACCAAACTTACTGGATTTTATGGGGAGCCAAGGAAAGGGTACAATGTCACAAATGAAATATACAAGTCCTTTTGGCTTATTGTTGATTCCGACTAGCATCATTAAACACATCCATTAGATCCTTGCACGTCTCGCTGGCTGGGTGAGTCATCACCTTCTTTAACAATGGAAATTTGGCAACTAACCTGTGTTTATGCACAAAACAAAAGCCAGCTATACACAGAAGGAAAAAATTAAAGGAAACATTGCTCTTCCCCCACCCCAATTATGGAATTAGCTCCTTTTGTTCCATCCCGATTTTCTCGACCACTTTTTCTCGTTTTTCCATTTCTTTTAAAATAAAATCTAGAGTTAAGTCTGGCTGGTATTGTGTCTCCAGCTTCCACGTGCAGAATAGGCTTCCATCAGGATTTTAGAAGAGCCAAGATGAATTACAGTCTTCAATATTCATATTAGGACCGAGTTATTTCTGAAGAAGGATGGCTCTTTTGTTCTTTCTTTCTCTAATCTATCACAGAAGGGACAGGCGACATTGTCCCCCACTGGAAAACGACGCCGGCAAGTCAGGGAGGCTGGTGGGGCAGGTCGGCCAAGCGACGAGGGAGATGCCTGATGTTAACACGTGGGCCGTAAATATAATAAGGCCCAGATGGCAGGAGACACAGCGACGTCCCAGGACTCAGGTTAGCCTGACCCCCTTGGGAAGGAGCAGTTAAGACGGCAACAGAAACACCGAGCAGATTCCCAAAGTGTCTGAATAAAAACGTGCCAGCATGTAGAAGTGCCATTGTAAGCATTTACTATCTGATTGATGTAATTTGTGGAAAATCACTGTAACCACCATACTGTTTCGATTTAGAAGGTGAAGACAAGGCAAAGTTTCTGCCATCTGTTTGTCTTCAGTGCAGCTCAGCGGAGTGACTTCTCTCACCCACAGGCCACACGAGGCACAGTCAGCGGCTGTGGGTGAACTGGAACCACCCACACGTGGGGTGCTAAGGGGATCCTGAGAGCTGGACTTGACTGAGAAGGAGGAAGTGCTCACCGAGCCTGTCCACTGTCCATTCTGCCTCCCAAGGAGACCACTACAAACAGAAGTATGACCAGGCGGCTCTCCCTGCTGAAAACCTTCAACGGCTGCCCACTGCCCACAGCATAATCTCCAATCCCTTCCATGTCCTGAAAACCTCCCCGGCCCGGGTCTCTGCTGCCTGGTTTTCGGCTACGACCTTCCTTACGACCTTTGCCCCAGCCTTCCCGAGCTCCTCGTTGTTCCCTCTGCTGGGCCCGTCTCCTGTGGCTTCACCTCCTCCACCTTGAACCTTCAGTCCCAGCCGTGCGTCAGCTCCTCTCAGAAGCTGGAGGTGCTCCACCACCGAGAACAGGGTGCTGTCCCTCCTCTGTGCTTCCATAACTCCTGGACATTCTGACCCTCCTGGATGTCCTTCTCCCCTGCTTAAGCCCTCACAGGCAGAGACCACATGCTATCTGTGTTTGGAATTTAGTCTGGTCCTGCCTGGCTCAGGGCAAATGCTTGATGTTTGGTGGGTAACACCCAGTGTCCAACACAGCTCCACCTGGCTGCCCACCGTGCCGTCCTTAGGAGCAGCCGAGGGTGGTCAAGAGCCACCACCTCGTGCCTAGAACCAGGTGTGGACTGGAACAAGCTCCCTGGGGCCAGCAGCATCCAGCCAATGCCATCCACAGTGATGAGGATCCAAGCTGGAGTTTTTTAGGTAAGAGTAACAAACGATGACTTTGGACTACAGATTAGAGAGAATACACAGAAAAGGAACATACGTGGGTTTTTTTTTTCTTTTATTATTGGAAATAAGAAAAGGCCCTGCCTCAAAACATAATAGAATGGCCTCTCCCTCTTATCATATTTCAAAATTAATCTACTCCCAGACAATGTGAAGAGGTTTCCTTCTCGTTACAAGGGGAAGGGGGTGTGGATTTTAGGTCAGCAGATTTATTGTTTCCAGATGTTTGCAGCTCTGGGATTTGCTAAAGGATTTCAGAGAGTAGTGGGGAGGCGCATCGGGGGTGGGGTGAGCGAACGGAGAGAGAGAAAACAGAGAGCCACACACGCAGGAGAAAGAGTCTTGCAGTGACGGGGAGGATGACATCTCAGCACATTACTCTGAGGAAGAGGCTGGAGGCCCTTCTCTATGGCAACATAACGTTAAAAGAAACACTTATGAAGCAGAGATGTTTGTTTTTAAACTAAATGAAGATCGTCACTTTCTTATTACAAACACAAGGTCTATACAGTGGCTTACTGTGCCGGCACGAAAAAACCAAGCTGCTGCAACACTGGCACAGTTTTGCCCTCCTAATGGTGTCAGGAGACGGTCATTCTTTCGAGGAGTCCTCCACGTAGAAGACTTTTCCTGTAATTACACTGTAAAGATGTGTGCACAGCGCTGGAAGAAAGAGAGCAGCTCCAAGGGCTGGAAGTTCTATTTGAAACTCTGCCCATTTGATTTACAGCAACATCTGGGATGTGAAAATGTTTCGGAAGTAGAAGTGAGAGAAGGAGAAGGCTTGGGGAATATCCGGTTTTGAACCCAAGAGATGCTGTCTCTTGATAGTTTATTCAAGTAACAGATAATAGATGAACTTCCACAAGGACTGTTTATGTTAGGAAATATGGACCATAAAAGACATAAATACATAACCATCTAGACCGGTTGACTCTCTCTGTAACAACACTCTTTCATCAGAACAAAAACATTTCCAAACCTATTGTTGACCTCATTACAATGAAATTCGCACTATGAATCATTTAGTATATATCAAGCCCTTTTCTCCAGGTTTTTTCCATGCCACTCACTAGTATAACAACTACAAAACAACCTTAGCAGACTATGTAAATAATTAATAAAAACAGGTAACAAATATAATATTAATGTATAATAATGCTTCTAATATGGTTGACAGCTATAAGCTTGCAACTTAATCAAGATTTTTCGTTTCTTGGTTAATTCATAAGAAAAAATACTCTTCATTTACTTTTATGAAAGTAAAATAAATTTTAAAATGTTACCTATTTTTTTCATTCAATAGGTCTAGGTTTATAAATATGCAGAATTTTTGATACCAAGACAATGAGAATAAAATTAAAAGGTTAATAGGGCAATCCTTTACTCCTTGTTCTTTTGCCTTGGCTTGCTTGTTCTTATCAAACTTTTAGAGCAGAGTCGGTCCTCTAAATTTGTAAGAGCCACAGAGGGTACATGTTAATAAACACAGTACACTGACGACCACTTTCCACTCCCTTGGTAAACACACTGACATCCGCCCTGTGCTGCCTGCAGCCAGCGAGTTCCCTCTGGTCCTCTGGCACGTTTTTGGTCATATCAGGTGAACTAGATGCTGACCAAAAGTCAGTTTCTGTGCTCTAAACCTGATGTAACAGTCAAATATTATGGAAACTGCTGAATCACACGTGTGAAAAGAGAATGGCTGTTTCTATAAAAACTAAATTGAATGCTTTGGAAAGACAGATGAAAGATAGGCTGCTAAAAAAAAAACCTGCTGTTAAATTAGGTGTAGGCGAATTAACTCAAAAAGTCTGCAGAGTCGGCGGAGGGGAGGTACTAAAAAGATCTGGAGAATTTTGCACTCATATGGTTTTGCTCTTCTTTAAAGAAACCCAAACTGGAAACTGCAGCTGATAACGTTTTGGGTTTTGTTTATTACAAGAAAGACCATATGCAATTCCACTCAGTAGACCAACACTCAAAACAAAATAAAAAGATGACTCAGGATACATCGAAAGATTGGCAAATAAACATCCATTCATTTACTTTAAGTTAGAATGCTTAAGGCAGGTGTTGCCAGTTTTTAACCATGAAGTGGTCTTCATCGGGGTGGATAAGTGGGCATCCAGTGTGGTGGACAGAAAATAAAGGAGCTGTCTAATGGAGTTGCGTAAGAAAGAGGCAGATCCACAGATCTGAGGAAACCTCCCTTGGCTCTTGTTCTCTGAAAATATCCAAGGGTAAAATAGATCTGATTTCATACACAGAATGGATGTGATCTTCCAACTGACCCAAAATAAAATCACAGGAGAACCCTGGAGCTCATATCACATCTAAGCTTCTACCCAGCTTCATGTTCTTGGACTATATTTACTACTACAGAAGTGGGGTTTCAGGAGGCAGATATGAAGGCAAAGGGACACCACCATTAAAGCCAGAGGATTTCCTTAACAGCCCAAACTCATTCCATCCCTGCCCCGCAAGACTGCCCAGGGGAACACTGCGGGGGTTGCCCCTTACCTTCTGACGCTGCTGGATGTTGGCCACGGTGTCAGGCTGGAAGTCCAGCTTGTCCGTGCGGCAGAGTTTCCAGTAGAGGATGATGACGATCACTGTCACCACCAGCACCGGGATGACCACACCAACAATGACCCACAGGTTGTTGCTCTGGGACTCCGGAGATGGCCTCCTCACCCTGTCCACAGCTGCGGACAAGGAAGAAAGGTCTTTCAGTAATTCCTTCTCAACTCATTTACCGAACTGCATTTGTCATCTTCTGTGAAAAACTGGGAAAGCCCTGATATTTCAGCTCCAGCCAACTGGTTACAAGTTATAATCTCCTGATACAGGAAACATGACCAAGCAAACACACACAACATACAATGTTACATCTAGGATACAGCAGGGGTCACAATGACAGATGTGATGTATCTTAAGATAGGTGGCTAATGTAATGGCAAAGCCGGGTTAATTCCAGGTCTCCTCATTTCCAGCATATTCTCCTAGGTCACCCCTAAATTCCCACTGCAGGATGTTTCCTTACCAAAAATGGTTCTGTACAACTTTGTACAAAAGAGGCTCTCTTGAAAAGTGAAGGGAAAAGCAGATACTCCTCCAGAACATAGTCCCAACCATTGCATGACGTCAACAGGAACAATGCCCTTCCCAACTACGTGAGAGTACACAAGTCTGAACTAGGTTTGTGGAAGAAAACGCTTCCGCTCTTCTGCCCTTCTGCCCTTCCCTCACTATTCAGTTTCTCTGGTTCGCAAATGTTTAAGTGTGCCAGACACAGTTCTAAAGTTGGGACCCAACAATGAACAAGCAGAGTCCCTCAAGGAGCTTAGGTTCTAGTGGGGGATAGGGAAAATTATGAAGTAAATGAACCACTAAACAATTTTATATAATACTAGTGCTATATACAAAGCAAAACAGTAAGGAGATATAACAAGAGCACAAATGCAATTGCTTATTTCCATTTTAGCAATTAAAAGAATGATAAAGATGCCAACGTTCATTGCATGAATAGCCACTAAGGATGAAAACAACCCAAATGTTCCATCAACAGACAAAAGGATAAACAAAATGTGGTACATCCTCACAATGGAATGTCATTCAGCTTTAAAAGGAAGGAAATTCTATACACACTACCACATGGATGGACCTTGAAAACGTTACGAAGTGAAATAAACCAGTCACAAAAGGACAAATGTGTGATTCCATCTATGTGAAGTATCTAGGGAAAAACTCGCAGAAAGAACAGTGGTTGCCCGGGGTTTGGGGAAGGGGAAGGAGGCGTTACTATTTAATGGACAGCAGTAATGGACGCAACGTTGTGAATGTACTTAATGCCACTGAACAGTACACTTAAAAGTGGTTAAAACGGTAAAATTTCACGTGATAAATATTTTACCATAATAAAAAAATGACGATCCTTAAGTTTTTCTACATGAAGCTTCACGGTGTTAATTTGGACACTGCAGTCCTAATAAGTGGCCTCTAGGCACTGCCTCCATCTCCTGACCTGAGTCCCTTCCTAAACATTTGACACGTGGCTTTGCATCGAAACTGCTTTATTTAAGGGACCAGCTGTCAAATCTTAAATAACATGAAACCAAATCTTACTCATTTTGAATCCGCCACTCACCCCCCGCTGCCACACCCATCACGCTTCAGCTCCTTCCCAGTGTCCTCCACTGGCTCCTTCTCCCCCCACCCTCCTCCTCCTCACTCTGTGCTCATCTCTCACCGACTCCCTCCCCTAAAGGCTCCAGTCACCCCAACGCCCCCTTCTCCCTAACTCAGCCATTCAGGTGGCTTCATACAAACTTCCCCATGACAATGCCAATTTCTCCCTGGTCTAAATCAGTCTTTTGTTCTTGTTGTCTTTGTTTTGCAAACGGCACCTTATTACTCTTTTAAAATGCCTCTTATTACATAAGTGGATCATCTTGATACACTACACTGCTTTGCTTATTAATCTGGTCACGACACCAAGCCCTGGCTTTCCAAATACACCTTAGTTGTCACGTGCAAGGACTAAAAAGTCTTTCGCTCGCTTCATATGCTGTCATGGTGAATACCTGCTATGGGATCAGAACGCATCTGCTCAAAGACAGAACAACAAAACAGACGGTGCTGGTTTAAATTTGGGTTTAGACCCCTGAGAGTGACAAGGGAGAAAGCATGCATTCTAAACCAAATGCACTATGAAAAAAGCACGAATGAGAGCAAAGACTGCATGGGACATGGCAAAAAGTGGCAAACTGCTAAAAATTTGTATTTTTTAATTTGGCCTGAATATATTTTATATATGTAGCTCATTTTGCATAGAAACAATTGACAATATCGAAATAGTGACAGAATCAAACCAAAGATCTGAGACAACTGGACACTTCTTAGTTCTAACCCAGTAAAACCCTGGAGAGGCAGAGATTGATCAAACCAGGCTCTGACGCCCGTGTCCTTGGGGCTGCTCTTGGGCTGGTCCTGGTGCTGGCGGAGGCTTCCTTCTACCACTAACCCCAGGATTCCAGGATTGTTCCCATGTGGTTTTAGTACAAAACTGGGGAAAGAGAGGTGCAAGACCAGATGGAAGTAGGTTTGAAAGGTGCCCATATCCAATTGCAATTAACCTTTTGTAAACCATCAAGTGTGTGGCTAGAGCAGGCCACCTCTCCAGCAATCAGAAATGTCACATATGAGGAAATGTAAGGAAGGGCTTTTGTTAACTTTTTTCTCACTGCTTTGGAAGAGAACACACTAATATGCAGTCACATCTCAAATACATAACACAACTGCCGATGGTTATTTGCTTAAACTCTCCCATCATCTTCCATAAAACAGACAAAGTGTGTCCATCAGCCCTCATCCTGGTTAGCCTCCAGGGACAAGGATCAATTTCATAAAGAACCTTCCTACTACTGAAGATAATTTCAAAGCTGTCATTCTTTAAAAACTGCCTTTGTCTCCTACATGTTCTCTGTAAAGAGTTTTTCAATATTCTCTGATGCTGAATTCCTTCTAAACATGTATTTCTTATTGGGAGCAAGTTTCAATGTGCTCTTACAAGGACAGCTCTCTGGATCATAAAGGAAAAACGTCCACATTAAAATAGCAGTCTTACTCATAAAGGTATATTTAGAGAAATACACTCTTCCATGCCTCTCCTTTTTCTTGATTTTAAATAACCAAAATCTGAGCTGGAAGAGAAGGTACTGCCGGGCAGGCAGGAGCCAAGACCTTCCAACAATAATAAAGAAACACCAAAATACCTCTTTCTGAATTGTGGACTGGTGTGAGGGCAGGGTGGGGGAGAAAGAGGATTGAAAAGGGTAAGGATCAAGGACCTCTTTGTGTTCAAAGGCCCTGAAGGAAGCCAGTAAATCCAGAGCGCACCTCCCAGCTTCCTGCGTGACTCACTGTCCCCACCAACGTTCAACATATGACATAGAAGGTTTTGGAAGAAATACAGAGCAAACACACTATTTTACCTAGGACAAAATTTCCACAAAGAGAAACAGTACAGGCGTGGGGATAGATGTTAACGTTGATGTAAGGTACTATAAATCGCTGTAACACCACAAATACAAAATGCGAGGCAGGAAAAATAGCGCAGGCGACAACTCCAAGCGATTGAAATCCACCATAAAGAAGGTCTTGGCGAATGAATTTTAACACCTGGCATCTTTATGTAAGTGCCACTCCATAACAAGGGTTATACACACATCACAGCGAGTTAAATTCAGAGCTCACTGTCAGGACAAACTGTCCTAGAGCCAGCAAAGCCCAGCAAAGCCCAGACGGTGACATGTCACAGACTTACGCTGGGCAATAGCGCCTTGAATCCGGTAACCCAAGATGATGGCTGCTCTCTGGAGATCGATCCTGTTGATCAGATCTGAAGACTTGACGGCGCTGAGTCTCTCTCCGTCTTGATCCTCCACGAAGTAGATGAGCTGCACGGGATTGTCATCTCCCTCCAGCCTGGACACATTCACCACCTGAAAGATAACAGGAACCATTAGCATTCTAGAAGCTCACGTTTCCAGATGTCCTTTCCCAGGTCACTTAATCCCGACTGTGTCACTCGGGATTTATTCCAATGCTCATAATAAGCTCCTTATACCATTCAGGGCCCCAGAATCACCATGATGCTCTCTCTGGATGGGAAGAGGGACAGTTAAAATGAAAGTTCCTCCATACAGAATAACAAATGTCCCTTGTCTTGCTCAACATCTTCTCTGAGACAAAGGGACAAGCAGGATATGTGGAACATAGAGCTGGCGAGTCCAGGAGGTCTACAGTTGTAACCAGTTGGCTCTGACATGCCCACCACATCATTCTCCCAACATTCACCGTAGGGTTAGGTCCATCCCTGGCTCTCTGAAACTATTAGTGGTTCTACCCGATCCCTCTTGAGTCTATTAGCACATCCTCCTTATTCTCCTGGGGCAGCATTTCTCAACCTCGGCGTCACTGACATTTTGGGCCAGATGGTTCCTAGCCGTGGGGAACACTGTAGAGTGGCTGGCAGCTTCCCGGCCTCTGCTCTCCAGGCGCCAGCAGCAAGTGCCCCTCCCAGCACCACCCAACGTGACAACCCAAAATGTCTCCTGACACTGCCAAAATGTGCCCTGGAGGGCCAAGTCACCCACCCCCAGCTGAGAACCACTGGGTCTAAGGATAACAGACCTCATAAATTTTTAATCTAGTGGGTCAAATAGTACTTTGATTTAGCCCAAAACTTCTCTCTGGTGTTAAAAGGCAGTCCTTTGACATCAGTATTTCAAAATCTAGTATACTCGACATATCACAGTTTTGCATAAATATAGCTTTCCATTTTGTTGCTGTTTCTCTTAATACTTTGCAACAATTTTTTTTTAAGAGGCAGGGGCTCACTCTGTCACTCAGGCTGCAATGCAGTGGTCCAATCATCACTGGGACCACAAGCACGTACCACCATGACCAGCTAATTTTAAAAAAAAAAAATTTGTAGAGATGGGTTCTCACTCAGTTGCTCAGGCTGGTCTCACGCAATCCTCCAGCCTTGGCCTCCCATACAAGCATGAGCCTATGCAACAGTTTTACTGCCCCTTTAGACTCCAGCAAAAAAACACTGGACTGATTTCCTGAGAACAGGATCAACAATGACTCCGAGCCCTTTAGGTCACACGTGCCACTTAGATTGTTGGTCTCTACATTTGCCACTGGCGTGTACGATCTGTAACACGACCCTTGCTCTGCACACAGCTGCTGGACTCCACCTTCACCACGAGAAACTTCTGACAAATCAGCAATTTCAAGATTTCACTGTGAACTCCTTCTTCCACATCACATCTAAAGATCCTTAACAACACAGGTCCAAACTCTCATCCCTTGAGAATCTGTTTTTAAAATTCATCCTGAGAAGGACACGTTTGTCTTGCCCTCTCTGGCTGCTGTCTCAAGGCCGAATTCCTAACCGCTTCTTGTCCCCAACCACCTGCGCCCTCCCGCACACCCACACGTCGGTGACTGATTTTTCATCAGCCTTTAGAATGGAACACTATCTAAAGGCTACTGAAAAGGAAGCAGATTACATCCACCTGTCCCTCTACCCATGTGCCTATCTACCTATTCCATTGAAAAGTTCTGATCAATTCTAAAAGTACAGTTTTTTCTTATATAAATCACAATCTCTAATATCCAGTGATACCCACTTTGATTCAAGTTTCTACAAGTTTGGCCAGTGCTATAGTTTGGGTATTTGTCTCCTCCAAGGCTCATGTTGAAATCTGATCCCCAATGTTGGAGGTGGGGCCTGGTGGGAGGTGTCTGGGTCCTGGGGGCAGATCCTTCATGCATGGCTTGGTGCCCTCCCCAGAGCCATGAGTGAGTTCTCACTCTACTAGTTCCCGAGAGAGCTGGCTGTTAAAAAGAGCCTGACACCTTCTCTCTCTCTCTCCCCCTCTCTCGCCATGTGATCGCAACACGAGACTCCCCTTGGCCTTCTGCTGTGAGCAGAAGCAGCACGAGGCCCTCACCAGAAGCAGATGCCGGCGCCATGCTTCTTGGACAGTCTGCAGAACCCCGAGCCAAATAACCCTCTTTTCTTTATAAATCACCCAGCCTCAGGTACTCATTTACAGCAATGCATGCAGACTAAGACATCTAGTGTGAAAGTCAGTAAAATCTAATTCCAGCATCCTTTCTAGGTGACTGCTAATCGGATTTATATCTCGACCATATAACCCTGGTGTCATGGAGTCATCACTTTGGCTAACATCTCAATTTCATTTTTAAAATTGCTTTCTGACTTAAATCACATGTCTCTATAGAAATCATATAGCCCACTGGAGAAGTTTTGAAAAACACATGCAAAAAAGTATAAAGAATAAAATGAAACTCGCCTGATAACCTGAAATTCAACCAACTGAAGACAATCACTGTAAACATTTTGGCATATTCTCTTCCAATTCTTTTCTTCCCATGAATTCTATATTAGTGTTTGGATTATGTTGCATACAACCTTTTGTAGCCTCTCTTCACTGGAGCATTTTTCTATACCATTAATTTTTTTTTAAATGGCTGCATAATATTCCAACATGTACAGATGTACTATAACTTATTTACACATTTCCCAAATGCTGGACACCTAGGTTGTTTCAACATTTTCACTCTTACAAATTAGGTTTCGATGCAGAGCCTTGTACTGTTATACACAAATCCTTGTCTAAACCTTCATGTGTGGTCACTCTAAAGGAGGAAGAGAAGCAGAGTGTAGCTTGTGAGTAATTTGTCAGATGGCACCTGGACAGCTCGGTATTCAAATACAAATCCGTATTCTTACTTAGGGAGCTCATGTATCTAATTTAGCACCATATTACATATTACACAGTTTTGTGGTGCCCTACAGCTGTTTTATGGCATAAGTCAGCCCACACTCAGATCCTGAGCTCCATGAAGCTAGGAACTGTAGAATAAGGCAAAGCTTTTATATTATATTTTAATTTTTATTCGTTGTGTATTCTTGAATTTCTCTATAACTTACTGCATCTGGCAAAGGAACTATTTTAGAAACCTAAGCACCACATTTCCAGGAGGAGGACAAGAAGCAATGCTGAGAGGGAAACACTTGGTAGAGTTGGAGAATGAGGATGCAATTCTAGGCGAAACTGCCATGTCCCCCGCCACCCGGTAATGCATCTTTTTCTCTAATGCCTCTTACCCACTCACCTCCCCATCCTGCCTGCCAGCCCACACCCTGCCCTGCAGAGTTCTACCCTGTGTTTTCTTTCTGAAATGCCATAGCTCTAAACATCCCATTTTCCTAGCTCGACAACACAGCAGTTGGTGAAGAAAAAGAATCCACATAATTCATACAGGGATGGAAATAAATGACATCCCCAACCTCCAAGTTTCTGGGAGAATGTGCATTTTAAATGGGTCACTTTTCTATTCAAACAAATCTGTCTTTTGTAGCCTATCTGCCAGTTTACCAAAGTGAAGAAGCTTTCGGGTAAGATGAGACAACCAGGTTGGCAGGAGGCAGAGAGAAATGAAATGCTAGAATGGTGGGCAGAGAGTTTCCCTCTTTCTGATCTATTCAGGTCTCTTCCAGCTGAATGACTCCTCTTGACAATGCTATCAACAGTACTTACCATTCCATAAAATAGGCTACATTTTTGTTAATTAAAAAACTATTCTTTGAAAAACAAGGTCATGCGATAGCATGGCAACCCAGTAACACAATTCTTCTGCGACACTGCCCAAGGCCTATACCAGCTACTTACTAAGGGCTCGGTAAATAATGTGTCTAGACTCTAGTTGAACTGATATGCTGCCAATTCAGTTGCTACCTAATATAGCAATCAGTCAAAATCAGAATTTTCTCATGGTATTTCCCAATTGCATAAAATACATGTTTTTAGATGGCTTGTGTACAGGCTGTCTGTCTGTCTCCCTCTCCCCTTCCCGTCCTCCTTTGGCCCCTAGAGTACCTGCACCACGCTGTTCCCCGCGGTGATGGTGGCCCTCCTCCACATGCGTCTTCTGGTGGACACCTCGCTGAGCAGCTGGGCCAGCTTGCGCTCCATCTCCGCCTGAAACACCTCATTCTGCAGCTGCTTCTCCACGACGCCCAGGAGGACTATGTTTAAAAGGAAACACACGCAGCACCCAAAACAAGTCAGTGGTAGAAAGAAAAAGGGTGTGTGTGAGAGAGAAAGAGAGAGATTGAGAGAGGGTGAAATTAACGCAGGATTACTGTAAAATGCCAATCCCTAGATAGGAGACATTAAAAGGGGAAAAAGTGAACGGGGAGAGGGAGAGCCCAGGAAGTACAGCTCATGAGTCTATCTTTGGCTCCAAACTCTGAACGTTACCCAGACTGCTGGCCAGAAGTCCCAGGAACTCAGCACTGCAGGAGCTTTTCAACTAAGAGCACCTACGCAGGATCAAACATTTTGTTGGCACATATCTCAAAACTTCTGTAAATAGCTTGAGTTCCTATCTTGTCTTAAGATTTGCACTCAAACTTGCTTGAGAAAAGGGTGTCCACCTATCTTCAGTTACCTGCTTTAGACAAAATTATCTACAAGACAATGAGCTTGTCAGAGTGGTCCAGGAGGAGGAGCATGTGCTTTTCAACCAGAACTTGTTTCAGTTCTCTCTGAGACATAACTATGGGCAAGTTACTTAATTGCTATGAAAATTATCTGGAAAAAGGGACTGATATACCATCCGAAGAGGTGGGGCCTTTACACAGGATGTCGTATGTTAAGCAAGGAGAACTTGCAAGGTCCAGGAACCCCATAAATGGTGACTAGAGCTATTCTGCATGTTCTCTCTCACGCCCAGTGACTGTGCTGCTTGCACGCTGGGCACCCATTGAGCACAGAACTATTAGACTTTTGTGTACCAGGTTAGAAAACCTTTATCTGCAATGCCATAGCTCTGAATATCTGACGCAGTCCCCCAAGACAAGAAAAAGCTTCCTATTAATATTTGCTCACCAGGCCACCTTGCTTGTCCTTATTAAACCAGATAAATAATACTTTTAGAAGAAAAAAAAAAGATCATTGCTTCTGAACCTCATCCTGTTCTGGGTCAGAAGATTGTCAGTTCCTGTTAGACTCTGCCCTGGACTTGATGTATGATTTTAAAGAAAGCCAATCCTTTTTGTGCCATAACTCAGTGGGACACACTCCCACAGCCAAATCTGAATCCCTTTCTCATTCATTCTTTGCCAAGAATTGAAGGTACATTTTGCCCTAAATTTAGCAAACAGGAAAGGCAGTATCCTTCTCAATATGCCCAGACAGACTTCTTATTCTTACAGTTCCCAAAACATTACGTAAGTTAAACATACCTGTTCTGACCCAAGAGGACTTCAACAGCTGAGATAAGTTGAGCTGTGGGTACTGGAAGGCTACAAAAGAAAGAGGGAAGGAGAAAATCTGTTTTAAAAAAACCATGTTTATGACAAAGTCACAACACATTGTTTTTCCTATACTGTTCAGCTCTGCACATCAAAGAACAAAATTCCGGATTAGCGTGAAGACACGGACAGTAGCAGTTTCTGAGCACATGGGTCTCCAGGAGAAAGAGAGGGACAATAAGGCATAAAGGGCTGGCTCCAGCCACATCACAGGACTCTGCTGCACAGAGAGGTCACCCGCGAGTTCTCCCTTAGACGACACCGTTCCAGAGCAGTGCGCACTCACAGTGTGCCCCTCACAGCTCTAGGCTTTCCCAGCGACGACTCGGGGTAAAGTGGCCGCATGTCGGCCGGTCCTGGTGCAGCCCTGTAGTCCGGCATACCTACTATTTTAGCCATACATGCATCACGCACAACAGAAAATTGCTATTTGTAAACAACAACTTTATCCCTGTCTACTTTTATATAGAATAACTCGTAAAGTTATTCTTTTCAGTTTAATTAAAAATAGACTGAAATACATAAAAAGTCATTAGGCCATCTGGCTGTTGCATTTTGAAAAAGAATTTGCTATATTTTTTGCCTAACTTCAATGTTGAAATCTACTGTGTTTTGAAGTAAACATTCTCCTCTCCTCCCTTGCTGCTTGCATTTGCACTGTGAATCTAATTACTTTGGCCAGGAAGAAAGGTTTTGTTTGTTTTCATTTATTACTTTTATTTTAAAATTTACACAGTAGAATTTACTCTTTTTGGCATACAGTTTTGATAAATGCATAAAGTTGCATAATCACTGCCACAAGGAAGATACGGAACAGTTTCATCATCTCCCCCCAAATTGTCTTCTGCTGCATTTTTTTGTCATCAAACTTTCCTCCTACCCTTAACCCCTGACAACCACAGATCTGCTCTTGATCCCCAAAGTTTTGACTTTTACAGAATTGGGGCACTTTCTACCAGTGCCCCTTTACTCTCAGAAGAGAGTAATAAAGCCAGGTGCAGTGGGTGGGGAGGAGGGCTCTGGAGACCCCCTGGCTTGAATCTGAGAAGTTTCAATATTATCTGGTTTATATTCTGGAGTTTGGTCCAATATTTCTTTGAAAAATAAAGGTCCCAGTGAAAATATTCTGTATGATTCCACAATGGTGAACACACATCCTCACACATTTACCCAAACCCACAGAAAGCACATGCCAAGAATGAACCCTCGTGTAAACACGGACTCTGGGTGACGGTGATGTGTCGGCGCAGGTTCACGAATTGTAACAAATCCGTGGGGTTTGCCACTGTGTGTGGGGAGGGGGTTGGTCATGGGGGGCTATGAATATGCGGGAGTAGGGAGTATATGGGAAAATCTCTGAACCTTCCGATCACACTTGATGTAAACCCAAAACTGCACTTAACAAAAATAAATCTTTAAACAGAATTTTAGAAAGAGGCCCACCAACGAAAATACCCACGGCCCCCTCCCCGGCACGGCAAAGGAGCTCGGTACTCACGCTCCGCGATCTGTAGCACCGGGTAGCCCAGGTAGAAGCTGAACTCCACCACACTCAAGTTCCTCAGCAGCTCGCTCACTTCCGAGCCGTTCAAAAATCCTTGTGTGCTTTTAACAGCAAAAATAATATTCACCGGGCCCCGCCGAGGAGTCACCCTTGAGGAACTGACGGTGATATTCAAGATCTGAAAGAATGAAGTCAGAATAAGCTTCTATGATAAATTAAAACATTCACCTGAAAGCTTGCCTGTGATCTCTCTCTCACAAGTTCTCTCACTGATTTTGTAAAAGGAGGTAAAGTTTTTAAAGGAAAGAGTAACTGGCTTTCTAACCCGGTTTTCTTTCCTAAGACTTTAAATGCTCAATTTTAAAAACTGTTTCTTACATTGAGGGATGCACTGAGCATGAGTATTTATAGTCCTCCCTCGCGCCCTCCTACCCCAAATCCCAGAGAAATAACAGTCAGTCAAACAAAGGGGAATAAATCCACAAGGGGACTGAGACTGGAAGAAAACTCGAGATTCTGTCAAACTTCCGGAATATGGAGAAAGGAACGGACCACATTGATATAAACCAGAACTGAGGGAACTGAGACCCCAAACACACACAGGCACGGCCCTCGGCAGAGCTGAGAGCCCTTCCCCCCCAGAGGGCCCGGGGAGCCGGGGCAGAGGGCAGTAGGGGTGAGACTCAGAGTGGGCTACGGAGTGCTCATCCACAGCATTAACCGAGAGCCTGTGTGCCAAAGAGCTGAGGCCATCGCCTTCCCCTTCCTTCCTAACTGCCACACCCAGGCTAACACAGGGGTGCCAGCGGCAGCTACATCTTCTCACAGAATAGCCCAAAGAACTGCTCCCTGAGGGGAATGAACTGCCTGCCCGAGGGGACTAAAAGACCTACAGTGGGTGTAGGCTCTAAGCAAGAAGCTGGGCAGAGACTGGGATGACTCCAGTGCACGCAAGAGTCAAACAAGGAAAGAAA
>VBSM01003176.1:8128366-8195352 GCA_008086735.1 Cheirogaleus medius | reverse complement strand
AAAAAAAAAAAAAAAAATTCAATAGAGGGATTGAATAATATAATGGACACAGCTGAAGACTAAATTAATGACGTGGAGAACAAAGTTTAGTAATTCTGTACAAAAGGAGAATAAAAGAAATGGAAAATATGAGGAAAAAATAAGAAACATGGAAGGTGGACCCATGAGAGGTGGGCCAAAATTGAACATGCATTTCAGAAAGGGAGAACAAAGAATATGGAGGGGAGAAGAAAGAAATATAAAAACATTACCAGTTTCCACAATACATACAAAGCCAGTTCTTTTACTACAGCTATATCATGTCCACGGTGAAGCATCCCATAGTATTCCATAACATGGAATATCAGTCTATGCAGGCAACCCCCCACTGGATGTTAGGTGGATACCATTCTTTTTGGAACATTCTTGAATTTCCTGCATATGGTCATGTCTTCAGCTCACCAAATCTGAGCTCCCTGGTGAGCAGCTACTCTGCAACCCTCAAAGATGCTTAGCCCATTCATGCTACATAGACCCTCCTCCATAGGTAAGGATCAACACTGGCCCACGTGACCTGATTTCCTCCACTGGTGGGAACAGAGTTAAGCACATATTAAATGAAACACTGTGAAACAATTTCCCCTTTAAAGGATAAGGCATTCCATTCTGCCTTCAGTGATACTCTCACCTGCACCGTGAGGTTATACGTCCCCTGGTGGTGTTTTCTCACTTCAAAGAGAGCTGTCATTAGGCCTTTCTCGATGCGCTGGGTGAAGTTGCAGAAGCCAGTATCCACACTTGGAGGCACAAACTGAAGTACTGAAAAGAAGGACAGCAATCAAAGTCCCATGAATAAGGTATTTCTTAAGTATTAAGGAATAAAGAGGAAAAAAAATAGTATCTAAATCAACTAACTCATCCACAGCATGGGATTAAGTACCATGATATGCCATTTCCATGTACCAATATTATCTCATGGAAATGGAGAGAAGCTGGGACTACAGGTGTGCACCACCACACCTGGCTATTTTTTTCTATTTTTGGTTGAGATGGGGTCTCACTCTTGCTCAGGTTGGTCTCGAACTCCTGACCTCAAGCAATCCTCCCATCTCAGCCTCTGAGTGCTAGGATTACAGGCGTGAGCCACTGCACCCGGCCAACTGGTATCATTTTAAAATGGAAAAATTCCTAGGATAACAATTTGAGCATTAGAAGCTACAACTGATTGAAACATTTCAGATATATATAAATTCATTACAGATAAATTCTTAAGTATTCATGGGTAAAATGACATGATATCTGACATTGCTTTAAAACACTCTAGTGTCCTCAAAAAAGTTCATCAGGGATAGACAAAACAAAATTGGTAAAATGTTGGTAATTTTTAAATTATGGGCATATGTGGGCTTAAGATGTTACTCTCTTGACTTTTGCATATATTTGAAAATGTCCATAATAAAAAGGTAAATGCAATATTAAGGAATTACTGTTAACTTTAGGGGGAGTGATGATATTGTAGATAGATGTATATATGTGTGTGTGTACACATGTGTGCATACATATATTTAATAGCCTTTATTTTTTAGAAGCATGGGCTGAAATATTTACTGGTGAGATGATTTGATGCCTGAGATTTACTTTAAAATAATGTGAGAGGAGAGGAAGCAGATAGGGGTACAGATTTAACAAGTCTGGCTGGGAGCGGAAAATTGTTGAAGCTGTAGGATGGGTACATGTGGGTTCATTAAACTATTCTGTGTACTTTTGTGTATGCTTGAGATTCTCCATAATTATAAAGTTTTGAAAAAATTAATAAATTTTAAAAATGATTTCGAATTTTTTAAAAATTTTAAAAATAAAATGAAATTCTATTTACAAACAAAACAACTGTGCTCAGTCGTCTCACCTGTTTGAACTTGGAATCTGGACTCTGGCACCAGGAAAGAAGGTTTCACAGACAGGATTAAAGGGGACTGGTCACGCACGAGTTTACTGTTTATAAGTACATTTATGACCGATATCGCCGTGTAAACAAAAGGACCAGATGTTACCAGAAAAGTGAAGTCAGTGAATAGTTCATAAACCTAGGAAAATAAAAAATACAAAAGATAACTCAAACCTAAAAGAAGTTGTGTTAGACAGACAAATATGAAAAAAAAAAATAAAGTAAAAAATTAAACCGGTAGTTGCAAATGAAGGAGCGGTGCTTCTCAGATGGTCACAGTGTTATTTTAGTTATCCATTTTATTCTCTGCCAACCTTCTCAAAAACAGCACAAAATTATAAGAGCAGTGAGAAAGAACAGTCAATGATATGAACTGAAGAGTAAGTTAGGGAGAATCCAAGGTGCTTGTTGTATTTAAACCACACAGAAAGGGGAGCTCATGCTACTGAGCAGCACAGTCCAAATTAAATACAACAGGAGCCACTTAACACAGTTTTAAAATTTCCAGTGGCCATATTAAAAAACATAGGAACAGGTCAATTAATCTTAAATATGCTTTACTTAATCCAATATATCTGAAATAGCATTTCAATGTGTAATCAATACAAAAAACGAGTAGAGGTATTTTATGTCCCTTCTTTCACTGCATTTCTGAAATCTGGTGTGCACGCCACACCCACCGCACGTCTCAATTCAGAAGACGCGCCCATTTCACAGGCTCCACAGCCACACGTGGCTCCCGGCTCTGGTCCGGATGTCACATCTCTAGACAGAGCATAGCTTTCGGGGCTCCTCAGGGAGAAGATGTACCAGTGCAAAGCCCAGTGTCAAAGATCTGGGAATCTACCTCTGTCTCACAAAAATGTATAGAAAGACATACATGTACTCACTCTAAAATAGAATTTAAACTCAAATCCAAGTCCTTTAATGGGTATCAAGGGAAGCGAAATCATTATGGCCCAGACTCTGCCACCTCTGGCCCGAGAACCCCTTTGTTCCAACTCTGCCAACACATCTCCCCACGGACTAAACCTGACCTCATCCCGGGTCAGGAAAGGCTTCTCTGATGCAGTAACTTTTGAGTGGAGATCCAGAGAATGAGTAGGAGTGAATCAAGACAAGGGAGGGAAGAAAGGAAGGAGAACGATTCCTCAGACGTAATCACCTGCCTCCAGCCCGCCCCTGGGTCCTGTCAGCCCTGGTCCTGTTAGACGTCACACTCCCAAGCCACAGGGACTCACCTTGAGCTCCACCGCGCGGTTGAAGTGAATCTTCAACACTTCTTTGATTGATGTGATGATGTACTCCTGCACCGCTCTTCTGGCCAGCACTACAGATTAAAGCCAACCACCAAATGCATTTTAGTGTCATTATGAATAACAAATGTGTCACACTTCTGGACACCAGCTCTGTGCCAAAGCGTGTTAGCAGCTCCAAAGGTCTTTTTGTAAAAATAAGGCCCAGGCCAGGACAGAACAGAGCTTAAGGATGGAACTGCTGCTGACTACCTATAGAGGAATAGCAGGGAGGACCTGGAAGGTAGCAGGTAAATTGTGCTGGTGCCATGCACAGCAACCCCTTTGCCTCTGGCAGGTGAGATCAGGAATCAGCAGCTATGACCCAGCCAGGGGACAAAGAGCTTCTAGTTCTCATTTTCCCTGGACAGATACCAGGCTGCCTCCTGGCTATGGCCCCAATGGCAAAACACGAGGCTTTAAAAGCTCCCAGAAGTAATATTTTAAAAGGCCTTAAGATGTTACCCAACACAACTAGATGACCTTTTTCTATAAAATGAAGTCTCCTATCCCAACTTTTCAAAACAAAAGAGTTTTTATCGCTAATAAAGGGGGGGAAAGATTTTCAAAATTCCCGTGTATTAATTTTTATGTAGGAAATATTTCTCATGCCAAAGTCTAGTTCTGTTTAACGATTTTTGCATTTAAAAAGTTTCATGTAAAAGTCTATATTAGTACGCCCATTTCTCAGTTTAGTAAGCTTGTTCTTTCCTCTGTTATTTTTTCTTTCCTCTTCCAACAACTTCCCATAATGCACAATTGGAATACATTTGATATTATCATTCAGTTTCCCATTTCCTGATTTTAATTTTTAAAACAAGAGATAGAATCACTCTGCATTCTTCATTTGTTTTTAAAAAAATGTTTAATATTTGATTGTTTTTTCCATGAATTAGTGATCTAAAATTTTTTAAAAGGCAAAGTGGGGGCTTCTTTAGTTCCTGAGACCATTGGAACGAATCCACAGCCCTACACGACGCTGGGTCACACCAGCAGCCAACTCAGCACGGCCCGCACAGGCTCTAATGGGGCCAGACTATGCCGTGGATTCTAAAGGGAAAGACAAAGTGAGTGGGGCGGGAAGGGGGAAGAGTGGAAAGCAGGAAAGGCACCTTATTTAAGGAAGGAAATGAGGAGAGAGGGGGAAAGGGAAGGAGGGGGAAGGGAAGGAGGATGAGGGAGGGGAAAGGAGAAAGAGGAGAGAAGGGGGGAAGGAGAGAGGGTCTCAACAACTAAACGTGGGTGGAGGCAGAACGAGAAGTCAGAAATACGAAAACCCTAACAAGGAGAGCAGGAAATCCATATTGCAAGTAGCTCCCTACTGCTGAAGGGAGACCCAGTGCTACTCTGCCCAGCCCCCAGGGCCACCAGCACAGCCTCCTCCACCTTCTCTGGCTTATCTGAGTAAGACACAAAACTGCAACATTGGGAGATGAGGACATGAGTCTTTGGGAAAAGGGATCATCTGCAAATGAACATCTTATAGATGTTTCCCCAAATGTCCAGAGCTAAGAGGAGAGAGGTGAGACAGACTTCCAGAAGGGGCACAGAGTCAGAAAGGTCCTGGACGGGAAGGGCAGCAGCCACCTGTCCCTGGATACCCATGGCCAAGTGCCTTCCTAAGAGTCTGCCATGGAGCAGCAGCCTCTAGGTTGGCCCCGTTTTATTTACTACAGAGCTCCATAAAAAAGAATCCTTTCAGAGGACAGGGAATCGCCTGGACTCCCTCTCTGGACTCTCTCACTAATAGATAATTACTACAAAGAAACCAAGGTCAGATCTAAATGAAGACTGGAAATGAACCCATACGTCCTCTGGGTGAAAGGTATCATTGAAAGCAAAAGATGGCATTTTTTTTAATCTCCACTAAAAAATGCAATGTAACACCTATGCACAACTCTGCTCATTTACTGGAACTGCACACTTTCAATGGGTACATTTTACTTCAAAAAGCTGTTAAAAATATATGGAAACCTAATAAAGGGCACCAAATGTCATTAAACATGCACCATATGTGAAAGTTAAATACCTCATATTCTTAGAGATATCCCTAAAATGGTTTCTATTAATAATTATTCACAGAAAAATTATAAAAGACACAATATTACAACTGTGTCATAAATATCATAGACTCCTAGAGATAAAGAAGCTTTCAGTAACTGTTTTAATAAGCTCCTCATAACTGACCCTTTGTAGCTACTTTGTAATAATTTTGTAAGAAGCAAGAAAAATATCAAGTGCATGAGAAACTCCTTTTCTCTTGCCTGGAACTACTCTGATCCTGAAGATTAAAGCTTATAATTTTGTTCCAATCTCATTTCCCAGCATAAGTACCTGCTCCCCTCTTACGCAGTCTAATCTCCTGCCAGGCTGAATGTCTCCTCCCCCCACAGAACACTTCCCTCCACCTTCAGATGACAACACTCTACTCTTCCTTTAACGTGGATCTCCAATTACACATCCTTCCAAGCCCGTCCCCAATCACCCCAAACAAGCACTCCTAGAGAAGTCTAACCATTTTTACTATAGCTACCAGGAAAAAACGGCTCATAGCTCACCATCTGCCCTACCAGGTTCTGAGCTCCTCCCAGGATGGGGCCACACCTTATTCATCCCTTAAAGCTTCTAGAAGCACCTCACACATGCTCAGTGCTCAGTAATCATTCATCACATGAATTGACAAGTGGTTCCCTTTGGGGCGGGGGGGGGCAGGGGCCCCTGCTGCTCCCACAGTGAGAAGGGGCTCAGGGGCCCACCTCCCTCGGCATGGAGGAACACGACCAAGCCTGTTCTTCTCCCACCTCCCCTCCACACTCTCCGCTCCTTCCTGGTCCACTCCACTCCTCCTCTACCTCTTCTGCCATTTTCTCCGCCCTTCCTCTCTTCTGTCCTCCACCACCACCCGATCAACACCCAGGGCAGGCTGCTCGTCAGTGTTAGGTTGTGGTTGAGCTACAGTGACAGCCCAGGAGACTCCACGCACCCTAGTCACTTCTTATGAAGGAAAACGTGGAGACCCTGACCTAGCAGGCCAGCCACTGGACATCATCCCTGAAGTAAGCTGCCCCGTAGAGGCCCGCCCTCGGATGCACGCTGCCTCGACATGGCCACGGCAGTTGCGCAGCTGCGAGAGAAGCCACCGGCTGCTCTGGCAGTTGCGCAGCTGCGAGAGAAGCCACCGGCTGCTCGGCCAGCAACTCAGGCTGCAGGCGGGAAGGGGATCAAAGCCTGTGACCGGATTCAGGGATATTTGGTCACTTCGTTTTTCTTTCCACAGGATTCAAGTGACATTTACAAGAATCCACAAGAGCAAAGTGCACCCTCCTTTCAAGGAAAAGTAAGAACAGCAAATGAGTAAGAAACTGCAAGGGTTGCCCTTACACACTTGCCCGGCTCGTTGCCTGAGCTAAACATGGAAGTGTTCTGACTACGTCATCTATGCAGCCAGCGGGTTATGCACCCCAAAGCCACAGATCCTACCAAAACCGTCTAAGGCTCATTTAAATCTTACGTTAGTTCTCATTGCGACTACTAACTAATACGTAATATTCTGCGGGTGCTTCCTATGTGACAGCACCGGGCTGAGTATTTTATACGCATGCATACACTTAAGCATCTTAACAAGAACCCAAGGAAGTAGGTGCCAGTACCACCCTTGTTTGACAGTTGAGGACACAGAGGCTTCGAGAGGCTACTAACTGTCTGAGAACCGCGGGAGGCAGACAGAGGAGGGAGGATCACTACCCAGGAGTTATCTAAGCCCAGCGCCTACACATCACCACGACGCTCTCAGTCTTGGGAGCCCTGCACACGGGCACCGCAGAAAGGCTAGCACTGCCCACCCGCCCCCGCCAGAGAGAAGCAGGGCCTTACCAGTTGTGATCAAATAGGCATCGGGAACTGTGATGTCACACACGTACGGTGGCTTGGCGGTGGCCAGTGCTGGAGTGTCCACTGTTGCTTCAAGAGTGAAGGTGGTCACAGGATGCAGGGAGGGCAGGGGGGGCTCGGCGCTGCTCTCCTGGGGGCTCTCACCCGCGGCGTTGCCACTCGGGGAGGTGTCGGTGGGAACGGCAATGGTAGCTCTGGTGTCGGACGTGCCTGGCTCAGCAGAGGTGTTCAGCGGCACATCTGAGGGTGTGAACAGCGGGCCCGCGACGATCAGCTCTGTCGGCAGAGGTGAGGGAGTCAACTCAGAGACAAAGGAGGATGCTGGTGGCAGGTGCACGCCAGTGATCGATGCTGTACCAGTGGGGATGGCTTTGGAGAAAGAGGCAGAGATAGATGAGTGACCACCGGTGGCACTGACTCCCTCGTCGGAAGGTGTCGGAGTTGAGAACAGAGAAGACTCGCTGAGAACAGGTGTCACGTGGAAAGCAGTCAGCGGTGGTGTGACGTGAGTCCCGGCAGTCAGGATGTCGAGGACGGGCTCGGAGCTGGAGGGCACCAGCGTGGTGACTGCGGATTCAGAGGAAATGAGCGAAAACTCAAAACAGGAGGTAGTTTCAGTGAGAGCTGAGGTAAGATGAGCTTCAGAATCTGTGAGTGAAACTGTCGATCCTTCCACGAACTCGGGAGAATCAGAGGGGAAGCTCGAGCGTGGTGACGTTTCAGAGCGACTGGGTAGGAAGGTGACGGTATTTAAAGGCAGGTCTGAACTTGGCCAGAGCTGAGGAGACTCAAGGCTTGTGGAATTAGGAAGAGAATGCTGAGGTGATCGCAAATCAACAGAGTTGGATAACGTGACTGTCTCGACCAAGGTAGAGAAAGACTGAGACGCGGAGGGTGACAAGTCACCCGACGTCAGAGACGGAGAAGCACGTGCTTCCCAAGGGGAAAGGACGGAACTGCTGACTCCCAGGGGGGGAGTTGAGAGAAAGCTGGATGTGAAATCCAAAATGCTTCCAGGTTTGTGTTCAAAAAAACTGGCCGCTTCTTGGTCAGGGAAAGGTGAAGACTCTCCTAAAGGAACCAAACTATAAGAAGGAAAAAGACTCGGCTCTGGGATGGCAGCCAAGGGTGTGTTTTTGTTTGCTATGATGGAGAAAGACGAGTCCAGGAGAACGCTGGTGGTGACAGAGAAAAACGCAGCGGTCACACTGGATGGCGTCGCTCGGGTTTCAGCAACAGAGGCGGCGGCGGCAGTAGGACCAAGTGACGTGGACACAGGGAGGCGGCCGTGGGACAGGTGCACCTGTGTGGTCAGGACACTGCTCACATCCACCTGAGCCGACACACCAGCGCTCACGTCTGAGACGCCCACAGATCTAGAGGAAAGTGAGACCATAGGTCTCGAGGGGAAAAGCGTATTGAATTCTTGAGGCTCTTCCTCAAACTCCGAGAAGTCCGCCACGACGCTGCTCAGCGGAGAGACGCAGCTTTCTTCCAGTATGGTCAGGGACAGGGTCTCCGCACCATCCCCGGAGCCCACGTCTTTCTCCACGAGGCTCGTGGCCAGAACGTGCCGAGGCGACGCCATCCTGCAGGACGCGCACCACGTGTACGGCCTCAATAAAGACACCACGGGGCTCAGGATGTGAGCGTCGCCCGCGTGACCGGGGACCGCCGAATTGCCAAGCAATTCTGACATTTCGCTGGAGTCGCTGGGAAGGAAGGGGCTGTATGAAACATCGGCTGACGGAGTAGAAAAGGGAACAAATGCAAGAGGAGTTGAAAACCAAGCGGAACGTGTACTGCTGACTGCAAGGGCTGCGTGGGAAACGGTCACAGCAGGGGGTGCTCTTGGAGAGATGGTTTCTTCTAGACTTGGACTCAACCCAGTGGTCACGTCAGGGTATCTGTCTGTACTTGCGGCTAAAACCTCTTCTGGAGGCTGGGAGACCTCCCCCGAAGAGGGGGACAGCTGGTGAGGAATGCCCTCACTCGATGGCTGAGGCACTGGAGACCCAGGGCTAAAGAGGAGGGTGGTTTCCACATCCTTTGTCACCGACGCCACAATCTCTGGCAAAGTCCTGCTTGATAACTGACTGTAAATATCAGGAGGATAAAGCACCAAATTCCTACTAGGAGTTGGAATCATGCCCTCGGAGGTGGGAAAAGCTGATCGGAAGGCGCTGAAACGACTGGGGGACTCAGCGTGTGCTGCCGGTGGTTGCACTGTGGTCTGCCAGGCTGACGTCACCTCTTTATCCTGCAAGGAGATCACAGGTGGCGCCGGAGTGAGCGTGGGTTCTGACGGTTCTCTGGGCGGCCCTGGCGAGCTGACTGTGCTATACTGTGCTGGAGAAGCCACCCGTGGGGTAGTCCAGGGAGCATCTGGCAGAAAGTTATCCATTTCATCCTCATCGACTGCCACCTCGTTGCTCGTTACCGACATGTAATTTGCCACAAACATGCTGTGATCTGCTGCACTTTGGGTCCATTTTCCTTGGTTAAAAAAGGTTGTATCAAAAGTAGCGGCAGATGGAGAGGAGATGACATGGAGGGAGCTGCTCTGCTGGGACCCTGGGGCGGTTTCTGTTAAGGCCACTTGTGCAGCACTGTGCGTGGGGCTCCTCTTCAGCACGAGCTCCTCGGAGGAGAGAGAGAGGTTGTGCTGTTCCGGAGAGAGCTCATCTATCGAGAAAATCAAAGCTGGGTTAGCCGTGATGCCACGAAAGTCGCACTGCTAACGTTTCGTTTCAGGCATAAAAATGTGCTCATTCAACAAACACCCGTGCACTGTAAATATCCATGATTCATAGTTACAAGTTAAACAGCTAGTTGGAAGCCAGAAATTGCCAGAATTACTGTCAGGACAATGTCTGCAAATATTCATAAACCTGAGCCCCACTTTTACTTAAGCTGTGTGTGCTTGTGTACACATTTACATACTTTTTCTCTTACTTTCTGATGATGGAGACTCATCTCCACAGAACCACAGAATACTGGAAAAGGAGGCGGCCTTGGGAAGCTGTCTAGTCCATCCTTGCTCATCACACAAGGAAAGAGAGGCTCAGAGGAGGTAAATAAATCAATTACAAGGCCACCCAGACAGCACGGAGCTGGAATCTGAACAGAGGCCGCCTTGACTCCAAAGCCCATGTGTTTTCCCTGGCATGATAGGAGCTGGCTCCTAAGAGAAATGAGCAAGGCAGCTCTGGCGGCATCAGAGTTCCCAGGTTAGAGAGTTCCCAGTTTTGCTCCCACACAAAGGCCCCAGGCTACCTGCAGGCCCAGCTTTCTTCACTCCCACTCTCCATCCTCCCCAACTATGCTCTAGCCAAATGAGCTACCTGCAGTTCTCCAAACCCAAATTCTTTCTGGTCTTAATGACCACACATTCTTCTCCCCTACCTGAAAGGTCCTTCCCCGGCTCTCTACCTGGGTTATTCCTACAGGTCCTTCAGACACAGCATCAATATAACCTCCTTCCTCGGCCCTCTAGAGTTGGATTGGTGGCTCTCCATGGGCTTCTACCTGTCACATCCCTTATCATGCCCACCGAAATTAACTGTCTGCTCATTAGACTTGAGGATGGGCACTGTTTACCTGTTTGTGCAGTGCCCTGCACAGCAAATGACATTAAATAATAGTTCAATAAACACCTGTCTGATGAATGAATGGTGTCTGAGGATACCAAGTTCTGACATGTGCCAAAATCATCCTATCATCCACTCAAACTTTTATATTCTTTATCCTTGTGACAGCTGTCCTTATTTAATAAGTTTAGTAATTACTTCCATCTGTAATTTATATACGTAGCCTAGAGAAGCAGGACAAGTGACAGCCCAGCCACTGATGAAGGCCCAGGGTCCAGGACAGTCCACTGCAGCCCAGGTTGGGCCTGAGCAACCATCAAGAGCCACAGCAACACCCTCCTTTCTCTTACCCAACAGTCTATCAGGACACAGCGTGAGAAACAGCATAGGGATAGTCTTGAATTCACACTATGTTTCTTTTAAGTGAATCATTTCTATTCTATTTCTGGCAATATGGCAGACTAGAGATCTTGAAACCCTCTACTTGGGAACACTGAAGAACACTTAATACATGCTTAAAAACATCCTGTTAAGTGCCGGATGAGCCTGCAAGACAATAAGGCGAACAGGCTGAGCACAGGAACAGAGCAAGAGCGGGCGCTGAAGCAGCCACATGGCCAAGGGGGCCCCAGACCAGATGACCTGGTGCTTAGGCCACAGGGGAGTAAGGGGCAAGCGTTCAGCCTAGACAAGTAGAGAACCCAATCGAAGACCATCTTCCACAAATGGAGGCCCAGAAAGTACCATACCCTCAGGGAAAGAGTGAATTGGGAAGGAAAATAATCCATGTCTCAGAGGACAGCAAAACAAAGTAACTGTCCCAACAGTGTCTGGCTTGAGAACACCCTGGGCTGACTTTTCCTCTTTCCTGCTGAACTCTCCCCAGTCTCTCACTTCTGTCCCCTGGGATCAGGTCCTGGAATAAAATATCTGCACGTGAATCCTTGTCTCACGCTCTGCTTTCTGGGGAAAACCCAGACTAAGACACTGTTATGGGTTGAATTGCATCCCCTAAATGTTCCTATGTTGAAGTCCTAACCCCCAGGACATCACGAGGTGACCATATTCAGAAGCAGGGTCACTGTGTATGTAATTAGTTAAGATGAGGTCGGACTGGAGAAGACTGGGTCCCTCATCCAGTATGCCTGACGTCCTTATAAGAGGGAAGAATGTGGACACAGACACGCACAAAGGCGCACACCACGTGAAAATGAAGGCAGTGATCAGGGTGATGCACCTGCGAATCAAAGAGCACCAAAGCTTGCCGGCAAACCGTCAGAAGCTAGAGAGGCATGGAACACGTTCTCCCTCACAGCCTCAGAAGGAACCCACCCTGCTGCCACTCTGATCTTAGACATCTAGCCTCTAAAATTATGAGATAATAAATTTCTGCTGTTAAACCTACCTCCCCCTATCAAAAATAAAAGTATCTGTCTCAACTTTGACTTTGTGTAATATTGTACACAGTCTCCCCAAACTTGGAACCCATACTACTTGTATGGTCCTAATAAATGTATGATGAGAATCAAAATGTACAGTGGACCAGGTCTCCAATGCCCATCAAAAGCTAACATAAATCATTCCCAGAAGAACACACTCTCAAGTCAGGTATTAAGGTATGGCAGCTGGAGTTGCAACAAACATGAGCACATAATTAGAAATTACAAAGCATCTAGGGAAATTCGGTACCATAAACAAAAATCAAGACAAATCCCATGAAAAAAGAAAAAAAAACCCACACAAATAGAATCATATCTATAAAGACTTCAGATATTGGAACTATGGGGTACAATTTTTAAAGTATGTTTAATTCGTTTAAAATAATAAAGAGGAGACTGAAAACACAAGTAATAAGCAAGAGACTATGAAAACTGACCAGAAATATTTGGAAAAGAGACAACATTTAGAAATACAAATTTTAAACTCAATATATATATAAAAAAAAAAAACAACAGCAATTTAGACATAGCTGAAGCAAGATTTAGTGAACTGGGGGATCAACTTGAAGAAATTACTCAGAATGGGGCACAGAGAAACAAAGAGATGAGAAACATGAAAAAGAGAAGTTAACAGACATGGAAGACAGGATCAGACAGTCCAACACACACTCAATCAAAGTTTTAGAAAAAATAGAAGGAATAGGGTAGAGACAATATTTGAAGACACAGTACTAAGAATTTTCCAAAATTAATGACTAAGACATGAATCGCTCAATTCGGAAAGACCTAGAAATCCCAGGCAAGGTGAATTTTTTTAAAACCCATGCTTACACACATGATGATACCATAGAACATCAAAGACAAATAGAAATTGTTATTGCAGTCAGAGAAAAAGGGATAGCAATTAACCCAGCAGATAACTATTTCACAGAACTTGGAGCCAGATGACAATGAAACAAAATCCTCAAAGTGCTGAGAGAAAATATCTAAGATCTTAGATTTGAATACCAGGAAACTCTCTGACAGGTAAAATAAAGACATTTTCAGATAAACAAAAAGTGGTTACACCAGAAGATCACGCTCAGTAAAGGAGCTTCAAAACAAGGCTATCCCCCAAGAAGAAGGGTCATTAACCCAGAAGGAAGAGCTGAGAAGAGGGAATAAAGAGTAAGTAAATGATAAACATATGGTTAAATCTAAACAAATACTGATGGTACAAATGAACAATACTTCTATACACTTTGTGAGTTTACAAAAGGCATATAATATGGAATTAAAGCAGCTTTTACAATTGCATAGAGGCTGAAAGAGGGACAGCCAGAGGTATTGGTGACTCACTAGCAGAGATGGAAATCAAGAGTTAAGACAAAATTCTGTGACTAGATGTTATTTGTATATGCTAAAATGTAAATAATATTTAGTCCTGTAGATAAAATATTTCTAGCTGGTTCCCTTAGCATTTGAAAGTCACAAACTTACACCAGATATAAACTGCTTACTTAAAAGGATCATACTCCTTTCTCTGTAATACAATTTTTAAAAATGAATAATTCATTTAAAAATGAATAAGCAATACAAGAAAGAAGATATTCCTTTTTTTTTTTTTTTCTTTTTTTGTAGAGACATGGGTCTTACTATGTTGCCCAGGCTGGTTTCAAACTCCTGCTCTCAAGTGATCCTCCTCCCTCGGCCTCCCAATGTGCTGGAATTACAGGCATGACCTACCCTGCCCAGCTCATGAAAATATAACTAGGCATTTGTCTTCCATACAACCTGGCTCTAGGATTCTTTGTCTAAGTGCTTTTATTTCTTACCTGTCATATTCCCATTACCCATAGCATGGGTAAAAGAAAACATGATACTTATTATAGCCACAGTAAAACAGCAGCTGTTCTTCTCTATAGTAAAGATTTAAATTTACAAATTTAAGAAGTAATAAAATCACGATTCTGTCAAATTGTATATCATATAAATTTGAAAGTTTTCCTAAGGACAAATCATTTTATGTGTCTGTTTTAAAACGCTGCTATGATATCATTTGTTTTAGAAATCTAAGATCTGAATGGGGAGCAAGATCCCTTTGAAAGTGAATCAAAAACACATTTGCAAGTGAACCGGAAGAACTGCAAGAGATAAAATAACAAAAGCAACGTTTGGGGGCTAATTTATGAACCCAAGTATCTGAAGCAAGTTAGAATTAAACCAACTCCGCCTTCCAAGGACAGGGAATGGGGAAGACAAAGTGGCCAAAAGGACAAAAACATCCTGACTAAAAGATGATAGGCACAAAAACTACCTATTAAGAAATGGAAGGTGTGCCAAGCTGGGATGTTTTTTTTCTTTCTCTCTCTCTGGGCCAAGCCCCAGGAGACAGAAAGCAGCTCTGAAGAGACAGCAGCTGTAATGCCACCGGGGATTACTTCTGTAGTTAATTCAGGAAGAGGCTAGAAAACCCAGGTGAGTCTCTCTCACAACATAAAAGGCGTCAGGGACTCTAATTTCAAGCCCTGGAGATCAATTTTCAAGCTCTAAAGCATTTGTTCTCAAAAGAGCGAAAGGTTCTCTCTTGGAGGACAGAGGAAGGAACGGGCTGGGGTGAGACCAGTGCCTCTCAGACTGTGATGCCCAAGCGAAGGACGTGGCCCTGGGCTTCTGCATCTCTCCCAGCTGGCCCAGCCAGGCCTGCCACCTTCGCTCAGCAGCCAGCTCGAAGGCCCTTTCTCCCATTTAGGCCGCACGACCCATATCTACAGGGTGCCTACCGTGCATCTTGTCCTGGGCCAGGTGCTGGCCATGCTGGGTGTAACAGCCCAAAACCGGCCTGGGCCAGGCCATACTGATCCAGTGATTAAACATCAGTGAGGGAGAGGCCCAGCTGTCTCTAGGAACTTGTCTAAGATTTGCAGACAAGATGACGTGGTGTTCTTATCCATCTTTTTTTAAGTCATATTTTTCTATCTGGAAATCTTCCCTAAATAGTCAATCATGGAATCACAGACTTCTCAAGCTAAATGGATCCTTTAAGACCTAGGCCAATCCCCTCGCAGCGCAAATGAGGCTCAAAGAGTTTAAGCTGACTTGCTCAAAATAGCACGCGGGGGCAGAGCCGGCCCAGACAGGCAGGTTCGCGTGCTCTCTGCAGTTGAACACTCTGCACACCACACCACATTTTGTCAACTCGGTCCGCTGAATTAAAATTGTTGGTGAAGAAATTAAGTTGAAAATCATGCCAAATTGTTTACTGAAACCCATGCAAAGGCATGCTTTTTGGACTGGGAGGCCCCACGGTCCACCAGGGGACAGCTCGCAGCTGCCGGCATGAGCACTGGAAAAAATCTCCTCCCAGGGCTGGCCTAGGAATCCCAAGGGACGGCAGTGTCAAGCATCTCTAAAGAGTTCAATCCAGGTAGCACCGTTATTTCTGCTGCTTTGCTAAATTGTAGAGTTTCCAAAACATCATCTCAACTCTCTGTGGATATTAAATCTACTACAAAACAAGGACCCCTGGCCCCTCAGCATTTCTAAGAATTTAAAAACAAAAGTAGTCGATCATATAAACCGCTACCCAACTTGGCAAATCTTCAGCAACTTTTATTCTCCTTCTAGTTCTCAGGTTGTCTTAAGGAGGTTTTTAATGCCATTATTAACACCATCCTTCCCCGCTCCCTTCCCTGCCTTTCACTTTTCTCCCTGGTGTAGATAAGCGTGTCTTCCCTTTCTTTCTCCAACCCCAAATGTACACCAATATCTTCTACCAGGTTACTCTCTTCTCCAACTAGTACTGATGTTATTATCAAATACCAAGTAGATAAGAAACACTATTTATAAATATACATACATCTCAGTTACACACATAATACAGAGGACACCTGAGTGTGAGGAAAAAAGAGTATTACCCTCACCTGTGGTGCCCCAGTGCGCCCCTTTCCCATTGACTTCCCTCCCACTGGGGTGACCACTATTTTGAATTTGTTGTATCCTTGCTCTTCTTTATAGTCTTAACAGATGTGTGCATCCCTAAAGAATACAGTCTTCAGCTTTGCATGTTTTCAAACTTTATCAAAGTGGAACTACACGGCATGGACTCGACTGCAACTTATTTTTTCACTCCACGTTGTTTTTTAGATTCATCCATGGCTTTTTTGTATGTAGCTATAATTCTTTCATTTTCACATCAACATGAATTCTCTCGTATGAATAGGCCAAAATTTATTTAGCCACCTACTGCGGATGGAGAGTTGGGCTACTGCCAATTTTTATTACTAACATTTCTAATAGGAACTTTCTTACCCACTTTCTGGTGCACATATATATTAAAGTATGTATTATGTACATATGTGTGTATGTATAAGAATGCAATTGCTGGGTCAGATGCTATGTTCATCTGCAATTTTACTAAATAACTTTTCAAAGTGGTTAAAGTGATTTATGTTCCCACTATCAATACATGAGAACTGGATTGCTGCAAATCCTCACCAATATCTGATATCCCAAAACTTACACATTTTTACCAAACTGGCTGGTGGAAAGCTTTATGGTTATAATTTGCATTTTTCTGATTATAATAAGCAGAGCAGCCTTTTCTTGTCTGCTGGTCAGTCATGTTGCCTCTGCTAGTGTCTTCTCAACTCTACTGCCCATTTTTCTATTGGGTTGTCTTTTTCTTTCTGATTTAAAGGCATTCTTGATATACAGGCATACCTCTAAGAATCACAGGTTGGGTTCCAGACCACCAGAATAACACAACATCACAATGAAGCAAGTCACACAAATTCTGGGGTTTCCCAGTGCACATAAAATTACATCTATGCTATCCTGTAGTCAATTACATGTGCAATAGCATTATGTCTAAAAAACAATACATATACCTTAATTAAAAAATATTTTATTGCTAAAATATGCCAACAATCATCTGAGCCTTCAGATTATCTGATCCTTCAGCAAATCTTAATCGTTTTGCTGGTGGAGGGTCTTGCCTCAATGTTCTGGTTGCTGAATGATCAGGGCGGTGGTTGCTGAAGGTTGGGGTGGCTGTGGCAATTTCTTAAAATAAGGCAACCATGAAGTTTCCTGCATCGACTCTTGCTTTCATGAAAAATATCTCTGCACGTGCACTGCTGTTTGATAGCATTTGACCTACAGAACTTTTCAAAATTGGAGTCAATCCTCTCAAATCCTGCCACTTCAACTAAGTTCATGGAATATTCTAAATCCTTTGTCTTCATTTCCACAATGTTCAGAGTATCTTCACCAAGAGTAGATTCCATCTAAAGAAACCACTTTCTTTGCTCATCCATAAGAAGCAACTCCTTATCTGTTCAAGTTTGATCATGAAATTGCAGCATTTCAGTCACATCTTCAGGCTCCACTTCTAATTCTAGTTCTCTTGCTGTTTCCACCACATCTGCAGTTACTTCCTCCACTGAAGTTTTGAACCCCTCAAAGTCATCCATTAGGTTAGAATCAACTTCTTCTAAACTCTTATTAATGTTGATATTTTGACCTCCTTCCGTGAATCACAAATGTTCTTAATGGCATCTAGAATGCTGGTGAATCCTTTCCAGAAGGTTTTCAATTTACCTTGTTCAGATCCATCAGAGAAATCACTATCTATGGGTCTCTATACCCTTACGAATGTTTTCCTTAAATGATAAGACTTTGAAGTCAAAAATTACTCTTTGATCCATTGGCTACAGAATGAATGAGTGTTACCAGTCACGAAAACATTAGTCTCCTTGTACACCTCCACCAGAGCTCTTGGGTGACCAGGTGCACTATCAGTGAGCATTAATATTTTGAAAGGAATCTTTTTCTGAGCAGTAGGTCTCAACAGTGGGTTTTAAATATTCAGTAAACCATGGTGTAAACAGATATGCTGTCATCCAGGCTTTGTTGTTCCATTTCTAGAGCACAGGCAGAGCAGACTTAGCATAATTCTGAAAGGTCCTGGGAAATAGTAAATAAGCATTGACTTCAACTTAAAGTCACCAGCTACATTAGCCTCTAACAAGAAAGTCAGCCTGTCCTTTAAAGCTTTAAGGCCAGGCATTAATTTCTCCTCTCTAGCTAGGAAAGTCTTAGATGGCATCTCCTTCCAATAGGAGGCTGTTTTGTCTACACTGAAAGTCTGTTGTTTAGTGCAGCCACCTTCATCAGTGACCTTTGTCTTCTGGACAACTTGCTGCAGCTTCTCCATCAGCACTTGCTGCTTCACTTGCACTTTTATGTTACACAGATGGCTTCTTTCCTTACACCTCATGAACCAACCTCTCCTAGCTTCTGACTTTTCTCCTGAAGCTTCCTCACCTCTCTCAGCCTTCATAGAATTGAAGAGAGTTAGGGCCTTGCTCTGGAAGAGAGGCTTTGGTTTAAGGGAATGTTGTGGTTTGTTGGATCTTCTATCCAGACCACTCAGACTTTCTCCATATCAGCAATAAGGCTGCTTCGCTTTCTTATCATTTGTGTGTTCACTGGAGTAGCCCTTTAAATTTCTTTCAAGAACTTTTCCTTTGCATTCCCAACTTGGCTATTTGGTGCAAGAGGCCTAGCTTTGGGCTTATCCTGGCTTCTGACATGAATTCCTCACTAAGACTGATCATTTCTAGCTTCTGATTTAAAGTGAGAGATGTGTGACTCTTTCTTTCATGTGAACACTTAGAGGCCACTGTAGGGTGATTAATTGACCTAATTTCAATATTGTTGTGTCTCAGGGAATAGGGGGGCCTGAGGAAAGGAAGAGAGAGGGGACAGCAGAGGTGGGGCAGTCAGAACACAAACATTCATGGATTAAGCTTTGCTGTCTTATATGGGCGTGGTTCGTGCCTTCCCAAAAGAATGACAATAGTAACATCAAAAATCACTGATCAAACATCACCATAACAGACATAATAAAGTTTGAAATAGTAAGAGAATTACCAAAATGTGACACAGAGACACAAAGCGAGCACATACTGTTGAAGAAATGGTCCCAGTAAGGTTGACACAGGGTTGCCACAAACCTTCAATGTGTAAAAAATACCGTATCTGTGAAGTGCAATAAAGTGAAGCACAATGAAACAAGGTATGCTTGTATTTTGGATCCTAATATCTTATGTGGGTTATAATCCTCCCAGTTTGTGGCTTGTTGTTTTACTCCTTATGGAGTCTTTTGATGAACAGGTCTCAATTTTAATGTGGTCAAATTTATCAATCTTTTGTTATTTGATTCATGTGTGTATGTCTTAAGATGGAAGGTTTAAGAAATTAGTCCCTTTACTAAAAGGTATAATGTTATTCTTCTAAACGTTTCGAGGTTTTGCCTTTCATATTTAAGACCAAATGTGCGTGGACGTGTAGGGGAGTGGGGGGAGACGAGCAAGAGGTGTGAATGTGGACGAGAGTGGCCTAGGCCGCTCTTACTCAAAGTGTGGTCCACACACTCCCTGTCTCTGGTCTGCAATGAGATAAGGTGCTTGAGCCAGCATGTAAAGCGACACACTGCTTCTTCAGAGAGGAGGCCACGCTACAAAAATATGTCATCTGTGGCCGGGCACAGTGGCTCATGACTATAATCCCAACACTTTAGGAGGATCACTTGATCCCAGCAGTTTGAGGCTGCAGTGAGCTATGATAACGCCACTGCAATCCAGCCTGGGCAACAGAGTGAGACTCTGTCTCAAAAAATTTAAGAAAAGTCAGCTGAACTACATGGCATTCTCTGTGAGGGGTCAATTCGCACTCTTGTGTAAGTTTCTATCTCGTTTTGGATGGAAAACAAGTGTTTGCAGACCAGCATGCTGCGTGGCACTGTATGGGCGAGGATGTGGGATCTGTTCAAGGCCCAGTAGGGTGGACGTGGGGGTGGGGGTGGTACTGGTAGTATAGCCCACTGAAGAACACAGAGAAGGCCGGTATGTCTGAAAGGAAGGCAAAGAAATAAAAAAAAATTTTTAAAAACCCTCCAAAATGGGGTAAGAGGAGGTAGGCGATCAGACCCTGCATGGCTTGGAAGCCACCTGCTAAGGACAATGAACAACAACATAAATGCAATGGGAACAGCATTTAAAAGCTCAAGAATGACATGATCAGAACAATGGTTTTTAAAAATCCCTCTTGCTGCTGTGTGAAGAATAGGTTAACAGGGGGCAAGAGGAGATGTAGAGAGATCAGCTATGTGGTCATAATAGTTGAACTTGAGATGACAGTGGCTTGCAGTGGTGTGTTTGGAACCTTGATATTCAGAGTGCAGTGTGCAGCCCATCAGCATCACCTGAGAGCATGTCAGAAATGTAGCATCTCAGGCCCACTGAGCCCCTGCTGAATCAGAAACTGCTTCTAACGAGATCCCCAGGTGAGTCGTGTGCCCATCAAACTTTGAGAAGCCCCAGCCTGAGATTTATTTTAGGGAAATCTACATGGTGATATCAAGTATACAGACGGATAGATGAGCCTGGGATAAACATACAAAAGCGACAGGCTGGGAAAACCAGGGAAGTGAGGTGACAAACAGAAAAGGTTTGTAGTATTCAGGAAGGCGTCACTCTGCTGAATGACCCTGAGAGATCAAGAACACGGAGGCGGAGAGCCCCTCCGAGGTGTGGCAGCAGGTTTCCTGTGATGGCAGAAGCCAGGCTGCCACAGGCTGAGGAGTGAATGACAGATGAGGAAACGTACAAGACAATATTACGAGAGGTTTCACTGTGCGGGGCAGGAGGGGAAAAGATGGGAAGCTGTTTGGTTCTTGGACAAGAGAGAAGAATCACTAAAGAGCTGGTTAAAGATGCAGGTTTCCAAAAATGCAAAGCCTTCATCTAAGGAGAAACATCAGACAAACCCAGGGACATTCTATAAAATACCTGACTCTTCAAAACTGCCAAGGTCGTAAAAGACAAGAAAAGACTGAGGAACTGTTACAGATCCAAGAACACTGAGGAGTCGTAACAACTACATGCGACATGGGAGTCGGGACTGGATTCCAGAACAGAGGTGGAAAACAGGTGGAACCCTGTGAAGTCTGTAGTTCAGTTTATAGCACTGTCCCCATGTTAACTGCTTAGTTTTGATAGCTCCACTTGATCATGTAAGATGTTATTATTAGGGGAAGCTGAGTGAAGGGTACATGGGAACTCTGCGTATTAATTTTACAACTTTGCTATATGTCTAAAATTCTTTTAAAATGAAAACTAAAATAACCCAGGTTCTCACTCGGCACATTGAGCACAGGACTCGGGAACTGGTGGGTGTGTATTTGTTGTTCTTGTTGTTTTAGAACTTATGTTTTAAACCAACACTGTGGGTGACTCCAACGCAAGTGCAGGGACCTCTCTTTGAAAAGTGCCGGGCTAGAGCAATGATGACAGAACAATCCAGAAGAGAGAAAGACATGGGAGATGCAAAGGACAGTGATGAACTCAGGTGGCTGGGAGGGAAGAGGGAGATGGAACCAGAGAGGAAGAGGCCTTTAATCCTCAACTGCAGGAGACGAGCGAGAGAGTGCAGGGGCCAGTAAACTTTAAAGATTTACTGGTGAGACTTTACGGGCATTCTGGTTAGAGGGCTTCTCGCTACATATTTTTTCCTATGAAAAAACCGAGTCTAGGACATCTGCGAGAATAGGGCGTGGCTGGGGACAGGGCAGAGGGTGGCAGGAGAGTAGAGAATTTGTGGGAGAGACCCAGAGGAGGGAGAGACGGAGTCGTCCACAGAAATGAAACACGATGGCCTGGCTCGGCCATGGGAGCTGCTGCCTAAGACAGGGAGGCAGATTTCCCATGTCCCACATGAAGAAAAACCACTGTTCCCGAATCATTGTGCAGGCTACAGCTGGATACGGAGACTTAGAGAACGGTTACTAACAGGTTTGCTGCACGGAAGTATCAGCCTAAGGGTGAATGAAAGTACCTGACTGTAGCATATTCCCAGTGTTTCAAGTTCACAAGTATTTAAAAGCTTCTTTTTGAAATCCTCCTTTGACATCCTTGTTTCCGTGACGTTTACAAGTCATAGACAACATTCAAATGTCTGAACTGCCATATTTCACATCTTTGCTTCCTGACTCAGACCAGAGGCGCCGTGACACGGGAGCGACAGCCGGAAACAAGAGCTTGCGGGCCTCAGGTCTCATCCTACTCTACCTTCACACTCCTGGGTCTCGGTTCTCTCATCTGCTAACAAGATACAGCGTTCCTGAAAACCACCACATGAACAATGGGTGTTGACATCTGGTTTCTGAAGTAGGAGGATGTGTGACCCTATGTGTAATGCTGGAGTTTTCTCAGCATTCTCTGTTGTTTGCAACAGGAACAACTCTAGCTGCATGAGCAAGAGGGGAATTCACTGGAAGGACATCAGAGGGTCCACAGAACGTACCAGAAGACTCAGGTGTATCAAATGAAGAATGAGGCGGTTCATAAATTTGGAAAGGAGAGCTCTATTTCCCATAAAGGGCTGCAGCCTGCAGGCAGCCACTCTGGCAGGCTGGAAGTATAGCCTCCAGCCAGAAGCCGGACTGACACAGGCACTTCAAGGGAGGGGTAAAAGGAACATAAATTTATGCTGAGCGGGGTGGCCGAATACACACATTAAACAAGCTACAGGAGGAGTCATGAGTATTTATGAGTCATGAAAGGAGAAACTGAGTGTGCACCGCTGAGCTTCGTGCCTCTCTATGGTCCCATGTTCAAAAAATGGCGGCGTCAGCGCAATCCAAGCGTGGAGTTTTCAGCCTCCAACGTCGAAAGGTGAAGCAGAGGACACAAAGGCCCTCTGTGCACAGCCACCTATGAACTGGCCAGAACCACTCCGGGTCGGTGGTCTGTCAGGAAGGAATGCTTCTGGGTTGTTGTATCGTAACCACAAAGGGAGGGGCAGTCACAAGGTTGGCTGAAATCAGGAGTGGAGCAAGTGTCTCCAAAGGGCTGGTTTCTGTTTAACCCTCATGGAAGAAAGCCCCACAGTGGCTAGCCAGGGACCGGGCATGAGCCAGAGGTGTGTCCAGCCATGCTGTGGTGGCCAAGAATTCCATTTTTAAGGTTTAAAGAACCTTGGCCAAGAGGGGGTCCATTCAGTTAGTGCGGCACTTAGGATTTTATTTTTTATTTCTTAAGTTGAAAAAGCAGTCACAAGCGAAGAAAGGCTGGGCAGCCGAGAAGCCCACTGGAGTCTGGCTGCAGGGAAGATCTCTGATGATGCCACAGCTGGGTTTGCCCCTGGCGCAACTGCCCACGGGCTCTCCGCTCCTCTGCTTCATGGCTTCTCCCCTCAAGAGTCAAAGTCCAGGTGGGAGTGTCCAACTGGCCAAGCCTAAGTCACATGCCACACTGCCCCACCAACCCCGTGGCCCTCTGTCCCTCACACAATGAGGAATTCCCCAGCAAGAGAAAGGGGAGTTCCCAAAATTAGAAACAGTCCATATGTCAGTAGTGGGCAGCTTCAGTTTTCATTGGAAAAATCCCAACTAATAAAAAGCACAGCTCTCCAGCACTGGTATAATGCAGTACAAGCCAGAGAGTAGGACAACAGGACCAACGTCTCCAGAACATTCCCCAGAGAACAGAATTGGGTGTTGTTCTATCCCCAACTTGCTCAGTTCCCCTGGAAAAATCCTTTGGAATTAGTCACACCTTCCTTTCCTCCTCTAGAGATGGGGACAGAGATAACAATTATCGACTTCACTGAAACATGAAGAGAACTCATGTATAACTTCAGAATACGACGGGCTGCCACCAAACAATACTGAAATAATGGTACCGCAAAAGCTTTTTAAAAATTCACACTATTATACTTAAAACATCAGTATACGCTTCATCTTGGGATTTAGAGACTCCTTTCTTTGCGTGACTTTCTCATTTGAGGGGATAACGATATTAAAACGCTGGTTTAACTCCAGGCAAGGTACAGAGAATATCCATTAGAAGATGTTCTGCTTCGCTTTGTTTTGTTTTATTCTTTCCTATATAAAATGCAATCCTTTTTTTGCCAACCTAAAAAGCAAGACTGTCAGCACTTTAAATAACCAAAACAAACCAAATACTCAATTCACTAAGAACAAAGGCGAAAAAAATTCTCTGCCAGCCATCTGTTTCTAAAATAATTTAATTCAAAACACAGTCCCATAACAACAGGGAAAAGGACACCATCAGCTCCCAGATAATCTCCTGTCTCCGATTACACTCAGAGCGGGGCAGCACACGCCATCCCATGACTAAGCATGACCAGGCACTTTCCCTCCCCACAGCCACGAATGTCCACACAAACACACCTGTAACAAAGCGACCAGAGACACGCCACCTCACTGGGGGGTCTAATTTCAACAAGCAGTAAACAGCTTATTCCTTAATTCAGCTTTAAATTAAGCTTCTATTTTATATCAAGGAAACAGGAGGCTTAGAAGAGAGGGAGGGGGGTCATTTTGGCTGGAAGCAGCAGCCCCTAAGGACAAAGGCACCAAGTCTGGACCATTCGGATGTGTTTGCATAACAAACACTAGTGGCTCCGTTTAGTCGGAGAGAATACTAGAAAAGCTGGCTCAGGAGTGTGAGAATATCAGCAGACAACGGGAAGCCACTGGATAGTTTGAGCAAAGCAGCCTTTTAATCAAAGTTATCCTGAAGAAGAATCAACCTAGCAGAGTAGAGAGAAGCACTGAAACAGAGCTCGCTCCATCACACGCTGGGGTGGGAGGGGGCGAGGACTGCGATCAGGACAGTGGGGGGGGGGAATGGAAAGGAAGTTCCAGGTCAAATAACAGTAAGACAGATGCTAAAACCAGCTGCTGATGGGGTGGGTGGGGTGAGACGGAACAAAAAGTCGAAGGTGATTTGGAGTCACAGCTCCAATACCCACTAGACAACTCCACTAGAATATCCAACGGACCCCTCAAAACTCCGACCCCCACCATCTGCCAATGACTAACTTGTGCTCATGGCCAGGTCCTTCTCGTGCCGTCACCTCTCACATCGCTCCCTCCGCACGGCCACCACTTAATCTGGGGCCTCACAACGGCCTGCTCGGAGCTCTGCCTTGCACAGCTTCCGCGGCAGAAGGGCTTTCCAGCACACTGGAGCGCGGCACGCAGACAGGTGTTCTGAGACCACAGACACCACCTGCTTCCTCGCTCACTCTGAGTTTGGTTCAGGAGAGCCCAGAGCATCTGAACATTCCTTCCAATGGCTTCTAGAGAGTTTCTTGAATGGGGTGGTAAGGCCCGAGTGCAAAGGGTGGTCGCACCTCCAACAGGACAGTCCCCTACCTTGTGCAGACAGTGTCACTAGAGATGTGTGACCACCCTCAGCGCACCCCAATCCCTGGGGCTGGGGGCCACAGGAAGTCATGCTGGGAAATGCTGTAACTGTCCCAGCCCTGATCAGAGGTGTGTGTTCCCAGCCACCCAAAGGAGTCAGTGCTGTGGTCTCTCCCCATGAGCCATAACCCACCCTAAACTCTGTAGCCTCCTCCAGCCCCTCCAATCCATCTGGACTTTTCTAGCATGCTGACCTGATCACTCTGTTTCTGTATATCTGAGATTCATCTAAATGAAGAAAAGAAATAATCCTACCATGTCACCCCATTCTTAAAACCCTTTAGTGATTATTAGCTTTCAGAAATCCAAAGCCCTCAACTGATACACAAGAGTCCCCAGCTCTCTGTTCCCACCTGTCCTGTTGGCATCACCCTCCCACCCCAGCCCACGCTCCAGCGACCCGGGCGCTCTCTCACTGCCATGCAAAGGTCGTTCCTTCCACCTGCCCATCCTTCTTCCCCTAACTCCTGTCGCCCCCACCCCTTTCTATCTTCCCCAGAACCCTGCCTGTGCTTTCTCCTAACCCTTAAGTATATTCTTGGTTCATTCCTCTGCCTCCCCTGGTAGACCCTGAGCTACATGAACAGAGAGGCTGCATCTCTTATCAGTCTGTCTCCTCTGTTCAGCCCACAGTCTACCAACAAATACTACTAACCATGTGAGCTCAGCACAGGGTATGAGGTGGTAACCAAGAGGGAAAGGTCCCCTCTCATGAGCAAGGTGCTGTGATGGAGAATGACGTGCAGGAAGGTCAGGAAAGGAGGAGGAGCCAAGAGAGAAGGGGAGTGGAAAGCTGCTCTAGTCACAGGGGTGGCGTGTGCAGCAGCCTGAAGCAGGAAAAAGTGTGACAGACGTGGAAATGGCTGGTGTGACCCGTGCGGGGCCACCGAGGAGAGCCTGGCCGTCAAGGCTCACGTGGAAGGCAGGGAACCGACTTGGGGTGGATGGAAATGTGATTCCAGTGCCCAAGAGGGCAATTTGGGTCAAGGATACAGACTGGTGATTATCTGCAGAAAGATGATGGTTGAAGTCAAAAGACACCATCAAGGAAGTGGGGTGGAGGACAGAGTTGAACTTCCAAACCCTACAATGATACACTTATTTAAGGGTGTTCTGCCACTGTGAGCAATCATACTGCTATGGTCTGAATGTCTGTGTCCTCCCAAAATTCACATGTTGAAACCTAACCCCCCCAAGATCATAGAGCCTTTGGGAGGTGATTAGGTCATGAGGGTGCCACCCTCGTGAATGGGATTAATGTCCTTATAAAAAGGCCTCAAGGAACTTGTTTGTCCCTTCTGCCACATGAAGACACACAGAAAACACCATCTTTGAGGAATAAGCCCTCACGAGAAACCGAATCTGCTGGCACCTTGATCTTGGACTTCCCAACCTCGAGAACTGTGAGCAATATACTTGTGTTGTTTATAAATTACCCAATCTAAGGTATTTTGTTATAGCAGCCCAAACAGACTAAGACACACACCCAATACAGGGTATTTACATATACTTCTACAACCCAATTCAGTCAAGCACACAAATAATCCTCATCCTTGCTTAATTTATTTCCATTCACTGGCAATCTTTCCCAAATCCCCTCTTCTCCCTGCTTATTGGTATGAAGAGCCTACTGATTAGCAATTATCCATAGAATTAACTCCCTAAGTATCTATAATTATGACTTCTCTTGGTTTATTTGAGGGCTCCATGGGACTTCAGGATGAGGAGTAACATGAAGTAAATGTAAATACTAATTTGCCGAGAAACTAACCAGATAAAACGTACAGAGAAGCCAAAAGGCAATTTTCTAAAACTGAAGTCCTACCAGTGTGGAGAGTTTTATATTTGTTTTTGCTATTTACAATCAAATGTTTAAATGCTGCCAATAAGCTAATTTTGGCATTTTTAACTTTTTATTATGAAATTTTCATACATATGGAAAAGGTGAAAGACCAGAACCTGTTACCCAGCTTGAACCCCATCAACTTTTTTTTTCCCCCCAAACAAAAGTAAAGCAAATCCCAAATATTATTCATTTCAATAAATACTTCTGCATGTCTGATAAGGACTTTTTAAAAATCACAACCACAATATAATTATCACACCTAACAAATTTAAAAACAGTTCCTAATATCATCTACTTATCCATTGTATACTTAGTTTTTCTTCATGGCTTCAGTATATTTTTATATAATGGTACAACTGCTTTTTTTCAAATCAGGATCCAAACAAGGTAAACACATTCCTTTGGTTCATGTGTCTTTTAAGTCTCTTTTACTTTATGACAGTTTTTCCCTCTTTTTTTTTCTTTTTATAAGCTCTCAATATTTAATTGTTAAAGAAAGGTCATTTGTCCCTGTAAACAGCCCACATTCTATATTTGGCTGACCATATTCTCATGGTGTCATTTAACATGTTCTTCTAAACTTCCTACAAACTGGTAGTTATTTCAATAGGCTTCATTTGATTCAGGATCAATGTTTTTGGTAAAATACTTTCTAGGTGGTCCTTTGTACTTCCCATTGCATCACAGCAAGAGGTGCCTGGTTTCTGGCACCTCTGTCCCACTCGCAGTGACACTGAAATTTATCAGGAGCATGGGAGGTGACAGCCTGTTCCATCTATTATAAGGCTTCTCATCAAGTCTTTACCTAATGATTAAGCAGTTGCTGATGATTATTGCTTATATCCATTATTTCATTAGGGAGGTTAGGTTTTTTAGGCCTGCATTAATTAAAGATATTCCTACGCACAAAGCTATAATTATAGAAAGAATAATAATTATTTGGTATCTGAAACAATAACATATTTGTGTGTGTTAGAACATTTCATTAGTCACCTGATCAGAAATGCAATACAAAGATGATTTCTGTATTGTACTTTTAAAAGATTAAGATAAATCACTGACTCTGTGAATGTATTAGAGTAAAGCCCCCTACCCCTTCCCCTGAACTTCAAAGTTCCAAAAAGATAGTGAATAAAGAAAAAGGTAGATCTTGGAAATTATGACACTTATGAAGAAGGAGAGAAGGAGGAAATAGAAACGTCAGAATATCTCCAAAGCAGAACATTTATTTTAGTACCTTTGCAAAGAACAGATTAATGAAGTACTAAAATAACCTTAAAACACAATGGTTAAACAGTCTAAATTTCCTCTTCTTCCCAAACCCCCTAACTAGAGTTTTTGGAAAACAGCAAAAAAGAATCTGAATTCTTTTCTTCCCTATCGCATACTCAGAGAAGGGTTAATAAACAGTAAAATACCTGTGTGAACAGAAGCAAGAATCTTCCTCACTCCCAAGACAGAGGCTAGTTAATACCTTCTGCATAATCATTTAATGATCCTGAGAAATCCTCTAAAAATAGCCAAGCCTCATAGATTGCCTACATTTCCCCCTCGGTTAGGGAACTTCCAGCTTGGGAGACAACTGGCACTCCATTGCACTGCCCAGCCCGGTGCAAGGCGGTGGGGAAGGGGAAGCCAGAGACCTGCCCTCAGGGGTAACCTCCAGGGATCAGCAAGATGAGAGAGCCTGAAAACCTCCAAAAAAGAAATTAGGAAACCTCAAAAATGTTGCGATGAATGCCACTGGACTGACTGTAGGCTTAAAAATGATTCAGATGGTAAATTTTATGTAATGTGTATTTTACCACACTAAAAAAATGTCACAAAGGTCAATTTTGAGGTTTATAGCTCATGTGGACAATAACGACCACTCTGCCAGGTGCTGGGCTCCGTAGTCCTTCTCACTTCATTGGTGAAGAAACTGAGGCTCCAAAAGTTGTTCAAGTCCCACAACTGGCAAGTGATGGACCCTGGATTTGAACCCGGATCCACCCACTGTCAAAATCCCTTGTTCTGGCCACAGTACAAAACTAGTACCTGTGTTAAGAAAACACCACCCAAATGAGTAACTTTTTAAAATTCTTTCTTTCCTTTATTCTTTTTTTTTAACTGACAAACTGTGTATATTTATCGTGTACAACATTCTGTTTTGAAACATATATACACTGTGGTATGGCTAAATGAAGCTAATTAACATATGCATTAGCTCACATAGCTGTCTTTTTTGTGGTTAGAACACTTAAAATCTACTCTCTCAGCATTTTTTAAGATTATAATATATGGTTATCAACTGGTAGCTATCATCACCATGTTGCACAGTAGATCTCTTGAACTTATTGCTCCTAACGGAAATTTTATACCCTCTGACCAACATCTTCCCGATGCCCCTCCAACACCCCCCAGCATCTGAATAACTTTTAATTGAAATGCAATATAATTGCCAACAAGCACATGAAAAGATGCTCAGTATCATCATTTGTCATTACACATGAAAAGATGCTCAGTATCATCATTTGTCATTAGGGAAATGCAAATCAAAACCACAATATAATACTAATTTGTACCCATAGGATGGCCATATTTTATAGAATGGAAAGTAAGTGCTGGCAAGAATACAGAGAATTGGAACCCACACACATTGCTGGTGCATCCACTGTGGAAAAGAGTTTGGTGGCCTCTCAAAAAGTCAAACAGTATTATCATATGACTCACTAATTCCACTCCTAGGGATATACCCAAAAACATTGAAAACAGGTGTTCAAACAAAAACTTGTACGTGAATGCTCATAGCAGCACTATTCACAATAGCCAAAAGGTGAAATCAACCCAAATGTCCATCAACTAATGAATGAATGAACAAAATGTGATATAGCCATACATTGCAATATTATTCAACCATAAAAAAGAATGAAGACATTGATACATACTTCAACATAGGTTAACCTTGAAAACATTATGCTAAGTGCAAGCAGCCAGTTACACACACAAAAACACACACAGTATGATTCGATCTACATGAAATATCCAGAATAGACAAACCCATAGACACAGGAAGCAGATTAGTGGCTGCAGGGGGGGGAGGGGGAGTGCAGGGGGCAATGGCACTAGAGAGTGGTGACAGTTGCACAACATTGTGAATATACTTAATGCTACTGAATCGTACACTTTAAAATGGTTAAAATGGTAAATTTTATGTTATCCATATTTTGCCAAAAATATTTTAAAGGTAGTCAATCAAAGGGCTCAAATACAAAAACTCCTAGGTACAAATTAGATATCTTTATCTCAGTTTAATTTGGTAAGCTATTATTTTTCTAAAGTTGACTTTCCTTCCTACCAGTATAGTATCTCTCAAAAGGTGGTCCTGCTCTCAAAATCACCTCCTCTCCCCAGATTCTCTGACAGGGTGGAGCCCAGGAATGTACATTTTAACACATACCCCAGGCGCCTTAGCACCGGCCCCATCTAAGACATCCTATCTCTGTCCTTCCAGCCAGTTCCCAGAGCTTCTTGCAAGGAAGGTGTTAATCGCCTCCTTATTAACGCCCCAATCCATGCATGCTGACAGCTGCCGTCTAAGGTCCTAGCTCTGAGCCGTTAGCATCTGCTGTGTTTAGCTCCCAGCTGCACTGTGCAAACCAAGCCCCTCCACCTAGCAGAAGCTGACCTTGGGCCCGCTAACTACTTTGCAGCTCTATGCCACTCCTGGGCCACAAAGGTGATTACTTGCTTTTGAGATTGATAAGATTTTTTGGCTATGTTCATATTTCATCTACCAATTTTATGTATTTAAAGCATGGAGTCACCCGTGCCATCCAGTCCAAAGACTGTGATTAACTTCTGACCACTTCCACTTTAAAACCAGGTTGCTAACGTGTTTTCTTCCAGGCATGTTAAAATCATCTTTTGAAACAGACCATTTTTTACATGAGATTATAAAGGATTTTTTTTCATATGACGTGGCAATTTAAAAATATGTCCACAGTCTAGGTCAACAACAAGCCTGGCAAAGAATGTGCTTAAGTGGAGTCTCTCATCCCTAAATTTACAAATTCCCCTCCCCCACTCTTCCCCTCCCCCACCCTCGCCTGCCTCTCCCAGTGCCCAAGTTCTTATCTGCCTCTCTCATCTTCTCCCTTTTCTCCTTTTAACTGGTTTAACATATAATAATATGAAACCAAATGATATATATTACATTCACAGTTAACATTTACTGAGTGGGGCTTTTTATTCTCTGCTTTTAAACACTGGTTATAATTTTTTCTTTAAAACATCATTTTCTGCTTGTATGTAAGCCTTAGTTGATTTCTGCAGAGGAATCAGTGGCCTTTACAAGAAAAAGACTCTTGATTACTGATGCTATTTAAATAAGAAACACAGGGCATCTTCAGTGAGAATTTAAACCACTCTACTGTCATGACACAATTACTCTTTCTTTTGCTTGGCTATAGGGATGGGAAGAAAAGTCTCTCACAGACCAACAATATTCTAAAACAGAACTTTAACTTTAAAAAAAAAAAAAGCCTAACAGCAGACCTGTATGGAGGCATCTAGAGGTCCCCAATTCTCAGGATACATACACACGCATATTTGTGTTTGTATCTGCATTAAGTATTTCCACAAGGACACACAAAACATTGATGCCCTTGGAGGAGGGGAATTGGTTGGCTGGGTGATGCGGTGGGAGGGACACTTCACTTTATAACTTTGTGCCTTTTGAATTTTGTGAAAGTATGATCTATTCAGTAAAAGTTAGATTAATAAGTAAAAGTAATAAGAAGATACAATATCGTGCCTGCTGATTCTAGATGGAAGCTTGAGATCCACGATTTAGATGACATATTTGCTAGAAAATAGATGGTCAGTCCTGAGAATGCCCTAGGTCACAGATATGAACAGTTGCGATGTTTCTTCAAGTCCTGACTTTGCAATATCAGAAGACTCTTAAAACACAAATGCCTACAGCAGCCAGGGAGAGTGGAAGCCCAGGATCAAACCTTGAAAAACAAAGGGCATGAATTCAAGGAAAGCATGCTGCTTCATGAGCTTCAGCAAAGTAGGCTCCGTGTGGCAAGGTATTTAGTTATTCCAAGAAGAGACAGAAACTCACAGTTTTTAAACATTAGTACCTCTTTCAACATGAAAAAAAACAAATACATCTGTAGGCCAAGTAAACCACTTCTTCAGGCTCAAGCTTAAAAAAAGAATACCAGGAAATGTTTGCCTTAAGATTAAAAGTCCCTAAAGTCACTTAAAAATCACTTGTGTGCCCTAACTCAAATGCAGTGTCCAGGGGCACCGAGAACCTATGACAGATCGCAGGACTGCCCACGACACACCAGGCTCACGGAGACCCACGGGTGGTTCCACACACCAAGCCAAGCCGATACATCTGAGCCAACCCAGTGGGAACCAGGGGCAGTGTGTGCAAAGTCACAGGAACAGTGAACGCACCTCAATCCAAGACTGTGCCCAGCCCCACCATCTTCCTAGTCAATGCCAAATTTTCAAGAAGATGGCTGAGCCCACCTTACTTCAAGATCTGTTGTCAAGAACAAGTTACCCCAGCAACATAAGCTAACATTTGGTGGTCTCTATTGTGTTAAAATTTGTGCATGCCAAGATTGCTTGCTTGCTTACTTACTTACTTTGAGACAGGGTCTCACTCCGTTGCCCAGGCTAGAGTGCAGTGGCATCATCATAGCTCACTGCAACCTCAAACATCTGGGCTCAATCAATGCTCCTGCTTCAGTCTCCTGAGCAGCTGGGATATACGCACATGCCACTATGCCCAGCTAAGTTTTCCATTTTTTGTAGAGACAGGGTCTCACTATGTTGCCCAGGCTGTTCTCAAACCCCTGACCTCAAGCAACCCTCACATCTCGGCCTCTCAGAGTACTAGGATTACAGGCATGAGCCACAAAGCCTGGCCAGCACACTCTAATTTAATATTTCAGCTGTTAAAAACCAGGATAGCCATTACCCTGGGGGAAGGGTAGGGGGTAATGACAGCAAAGGGACACAAGGGGGGCTTCTGAGGGGCAGGTAATGCTCTGTTTCTTTATCTTGACATTGTTATATGGCTGTAATCCGTTTGTAGAAATTTGAGCTGTGTACTTATGAGTACTTTTATATATATATTATACTTTAATGGTAAAAGTTAGAAATTATTAACTAAATTTCTATCAAATTTGCAAAATCCTTAAAACATTTTCTAACAGATCTACCGAACATAATTTGAAAGCTGCTCGACTAAGGCGGCCCAGAAAAGGAAAGGTTGCCTATAATCTTCCCTCTAGATAAGCTAGTCTTCAAGAAAGGGGAATTTGCTTTGGGAGCCTTAACTTGTGTGATGAGATGAATTACTGAAAAGCTGCATGGAAACCACCTCTGGAATCTAAATTATATTTAGGTGCCTTAGGGAACCCTTGTCATTTAAAGACTACTCGGTACAAGAATAATCATTTCAAATTTATCTTTCACACTCGGGGCAGCACTCACATGACTCCAGTTTGCTTGAAAAGGGACGCATCTTCCCCGGCTGCTCCCAGGCACCACTGAAGGCACAGGTGGCCACGGCCCACCAGCTCTGGCCCAATTTATGTCACAGCTTAGGGAGTTCCTTCCTTGCTGTGGCTTCTGGACTCTGGGCCTCCCCTGGGGCTGAAACCTCACACTCTCATCAGATACTCTCTCCTCTGCTGCTGACGCTATCAGCACCATCTCACACGAGGTCCCTGGCCACTTCACCCTCACCTCGGCCCTGCTCTGTCACCAGTCACCTCCGTATCTATTCCTTCGTCCCCAAGGTCAGGTCTGCCCCGCCCACCCCCACCTGTACACCCTCCTGAGTAACCTGAATCCCAAACACAGCATCACAGAATACAAGGCCGACGGATGCGGCATTCACCCGCACCCTCTCTCTCGCCTTCAAACGTCAGCAGTCCTCCCTCCCTAGCATGTCTTCTCCTCAACCCTGTAGCCACCCCCACCCCTATCTTTTTCTTTACCCTCTCCTGCCCTGGGTGTTTCCTTGACTGCAGACTTGACATCCCTTCCGCGTCTTTTCTCTTTGAAAGGTCTGCACACACAAGCTGGCCCTAGACACTGTTTATTTCCATCTTTGCAATTCAGCAAACTGCTCCCCGATGAACAACTTCGCTGGCTTAAGCTACAAACCCACTTGTTAGATGATGACACCTGCCTTCCCCTCAAAACTGATTTAAAATGAGCACAGATTTTAATAAAGTACCAAAAACTTAACACGTCATTCCTCTAGGATCATTCAGGGACAGTCTGAGTTCATAAAATGCTAATGTGTCGAATACTCCCGAACCAATAGAAATTCTATACATCATGATGAGCAAACTACACGAGAAAAGAACACAATATAGATGTCTGCACAGCAGCCAGGAATTTAAAAGCCCTTCATAAACAGCTGTTGAAGAGTTACCTTTATAAATATTGCAGAATGCAACTGCTTTGTTTTAATCACACAGTCTGGCTCCAGTGCATAGCTAATGTGTAAGAAAGAATAGCCTCTGGAATCGGACAAACTGGATTGGAATATGTACTAGTGCTGGGTTAATCTGTCTTTGGTGCTTCCTTCTATAAAATGAGGAAAAGAACACATACCTCCCAGGGCCTTTACGAGGATTAAATGAGATAACACATGGAAGGGGCTAACTTTGGCTGTAGGTCAGAGCACCAGGGCCACTTTACTGATGCCTGGATCCCATGTCCCACCAGAGATTTTGGCTTAATGTGGCTGGGTATGGGCTAAAATTTTAAAATTTCCCAGGTGATTATAACATGCACAAGGTCAAGAGCCACCTGGACTAAACTGTGGCAAGCTTTCAAAAACAATGCCAGCTATTAATATAATCATTAATAATATGGCCTGGAAAAATAAGAATTCAGGGTTCTAGGTCTAAATAAGATTAGGAACATAAAAGAAATCAGGCTAAGGCAAGTGAGTATTCTAATAATCAGGACCCCTAAGGGGAAACAGGTTTGAGGGCACATAAAAACAAACTTGCTTTCTTGTTCCTGCTTTTCTCAGGGAGCAGAAATCAGAGAAAACGTACCCTGAGGAATAAATGGAGGACCCTACGTATCCAATGATGTTCATGAAGGTCAACCATACCTAAGCAGCAGGAGCTGTAAACTGCTGATGTGGATTCCCAGGGGCTGAAGCTCTAACCAGCCGCTAATATAATAATCACCTTCTAGGTCCTCTTCAGCAAAATATTATATTCACATCTAAACAGGTATTTTTCACACATTGAAATCTGCATTTGGCATTAGAGACACTAGCTCTTGCTTTCATTACTTCTGTTATTTTGTGATCATCTTGAGTAGACTTTTAGATCCCAAGGAGGTTTTATATCTAGAAGGTTCTGGAAGGCCCTTAAAACAAGGATGAGTAGAAACCCTTGGTAAGTACATCCAATAAGGAGAAAGCCTGGCAAGGAAGGGTCTTGAGGAAAATAAAGAACAAACCAAGTCTGGATTGAATATTTAGGTGGAGACCAAGGATCACAGTGACAGAAGAGGATTCCACCATAGGCACAAAGAGTCGGCCACCCTTTAGGATGAGACATGATCAAATTTTATTGCTTCAAAGTTCTGTTCAGAATCACTCTTGTTTTGAAAGCAGCTTCATCCCTACTTCTCTCAAGTACGATAATAATAGGAAAAAAACAATCATAATAAGCAACTTTAAAGAAAAAAATTTTTTTAAAAACAAAGGGTTTAAAAAACAAAAGATTGTGAGAAAACAATACAAAGAATAAGCTTAAAAATCTACAAAAAAAAATATGAAAGAAGACATGAGTGAAATAACATAAGGAAAGGCACCTTAAGGAAGAATGTATACTACAGCAAATGTGCCAAATTCCAAAGGAAAGAGTATGTGATCCTCATTCCCAAGAAGAACTCAACAGGAATTAGGAATTTTTAAGAAATAAAATTTTAAGGCCTTTTCCTGCAATGTTTATAAATTTTTTCATCTATCTTCCATACAATACAAATAAAACAAAACAAGTAATTATTTCATATCTATTATGATTCATCCATTTTATGACCTTTTTTTCTCACTTTTTAACCGTGGTGTGCCACGGTTTAAATGCAGTGTTTTTTCTTCATGATTTTTCCTCCTCAGGGGTACAGAAAATAAATTGTGCATTCCACTATAATGGCATCTTAGCTTCAGTGAAATATATTAGTAATCAGCAGTAATATCACTATGTGCAAAATGCTAGCAAGGAGCTAGTAAACTAGAGAGGGAGGAAGGACATAGGCATAAAAAGTAAGGTTGACAATAATAATACTTAACTCCTAACAAGAGCAAATGAATGTATAGTAGCAGCAGACAAAAACTGCTAATAGAATATCAAGCAGAGAACATTCAAGCAATTTAATTCTATCAGTAAAAATAAGAACTGAACTTTGTGCTGAACGTGGCCAGAATTTTGAAAGCTGGGGGCCCTGGGCAGACAGACACTCCCTGTGGGGAAAATAACACGAGTTAGATGCTGAAGAAAGAGTACAGACCTCAGGAGGCAGGACGGAAACAGAGTAGGCAGTTCAAGATGTTCCCATAGGGACAAGACGGGAGACTGGGTGGGGACTGGGGTTGCGCGACAGAGGACCTGAACCGCCGAAATAAGCGGTTTGGCTTTTACTGAACAAGCTGGCACCCTCAACAGCCACCGCCTGCCAAAGTGCAGGCTCTCTACAACAGCCGGGGGACACTGGCCAGGCTCCTGCTCTCTGGCCAAAAAGGATCTGGTTCCTCCCCCTTGTCTGTCAGGTAATTCCTCTGCCTTGGCGCCCACCCCCAACAGACACTCCACAGTCAGTTTTCCACTAGGGTCTCCCCTCTGGATGTTGTCTCAGACCACCCTCCTGGCCCACGGAAGCCTCCGACTCTCCCGGAAAGGGAACTGGACCAAGCAGAGCCACTAAAGTTTTGGGAGAAAGGTGACATTGCGCGAGAACTGCAGGAAGACCCAGGTGGGGCAGAAGAGACCAGACAGCCTTGGACGAGATGGTGAGCACGGAGGCGGGCAGGGAAAGAAAAGCAGCAGCAGGTGTGAGAGGCACCTGGAAGGGGGCCCAGAGGGACAGGGAGACAGCAATGGCACCACAGTGGGCAGCAGGACTCGGATTCGTCCCCACACACGGCCCTCCCCATGGCCCCGCAGTGTCCACCGCCTGGTAGCAAAACAGAATTGAAACATAAATCACTGTAATTCCCAACAACAGCCAAAAGGCAGAAGCAACCAACCCAAGTGCCCACTGGCCAATGAATGAATAAACAAAATGTGGTCCACACATACAATGGAACTCAGCCTTAAAAAGGAAGGACACTGACACATGCCACAACACGGGTGAACCTGCAGATCATCATGCTAAGTGAAATGAGCCAGGCACAGAAGGACAAATACTGTAATATTCCACTTATATGAGGTGCCCAGAGGAATCGAATTCAGAGACAGAATGGTGGTTGCAGGAGCTGGGGGTGGCGGGGGGAGAGGAAATGGAAAGCTGTTGATTAATGGGTACAGAGTTTTGGTTTTGCAAGATGAAAAGAGTTCTGGAGATGGACGGTGTGATGGTGGCACAGCAAGGTGCACTTAAAAATGGTTAAGATGACAAAATTTTATGCTATATGTACTTTACCACAATTTTCTAAAATAAATCGCTGTAACACAAAGTGAGAACAGGAAAGACAGCTTAGCCTGGGCTTTGAAGGATGAGCAGACTTCCATTCTGGAGACTCTAAAAAATAGCCCCATGTTGCTCCAGCTCTGGTCCTTTTGCACAGGATCATACTGTCAGTCCCGCAGGAAACAACAGTGCTGGCTGTCCCAGCGCTGGTGTAGCTGAGATCCCCGGTGCCATCCACCCTGGCTTCCCAGCTCTCGATCTTCCTGCACTGGGGAGTGACTCCTTTATGGGAACACATATTCACATATCAGAGAGATGAGACAGAACATAAAAACACAACAGGGCTGGGAAAAACAACAGTTCAGGTACCCTATTTCTGGAAAACTGCTGGACTATACAAACCATAAATCTACTTCTAAAACCCCCAACATAGGGCATATTTTGGAATAGTTATTCTGGAAAGCATTCTGACTTACACACCCACACAGGGTTTTTTCTTTTCAAGTCTATCCTTTTTGACTCAATTATTCTCCTTCTATAAACCAACCCTATAAGAAATAACCAGAAGCTTAAAGATCTATGTTCAAAAGGCTCATTATAGCATGTATATAGTGGCAAGAATGAGTATCAATAAAAATTTCAAATAATGAAAGAAAGGCTTTAAAAATTCTGCTTTACAAATTAATATTATGCATCCATTAAAAATATTTTAAAGAATATATAATGGCATGGAAAACACAATACAATGAAAATTGCAAGATGCAAAATTATAGATAGTGTGATCCCATTTTATGAAAAAAGTCTATTATATACATATTTTAAAAGACCAGGAAGAAGCATATCAAAATGTTTATGTAATAGTTACTGCTAGTTGATAGAAATGAAGATGATTATTTTCTTCTAAATATTATGCCTGTATTTTCCAAAGTATCTCTAAAAATGAGTATCATTTATAATCAGAGATAAGCTGTTTTTTATCCCAGCAGAGAAGAAATCAACATGCAGCAAACTCAGACATTGACAGCACTGAATTTAAAACGATAGCTAATCATTCACTGGGTTCAAGTTCATGGAATAGGTCTGGGACACAGATGTAGTTCTGAGGTTCAACCACATGAAGGCAACTCCTGAAGCCAAGAGAGTAATTAAGATGGTCAAGAAAGAAGAGAGGGTGAGAAAAAGCACTTTGAGTTAGGATTCAGGAGGAGAAAGCACAGAAAGAGAAAAGGAAGCCCAGCTTCATGAAGCAGCTTACAAGTCCAGGGAGAAGCCACCCAGTACTGAATTCACCAAGTCTTTATTTATTCTGGCTCATTCAATCACTTATACTTTCAATCACTCATTTGTAGAATCATCCCTTCTTTTCTATCATCTATTCTCAATTCAACAAATGTTTATTGAGGGCCTGCTCTGTGCCAGGCACGATGCCAGGTGGTGAGAATACGGAGCGAATAAGGCAAGATCTCTGCCCTCAAGAAGCTCATTAGGAACAATATTAACACAGGTGTCAGTGTTATGATAGGGGTGCACAGGAACAAGGGGCATCTAAACTGTTCTGGGATGTCTGGAAGGCTTCCTGGAGGAGGTGATTTTGAGGGAGGAGTAAAATGACACAAATGAGGAGGAGAAAGGGCATTCCAGGCAGAAGGAACAGTATGTGCAAAGGCACAGAGGCATGTAAACAGTTCAGTGCAGTTCAAATATGGGGAAACACCACATGGCCAGAGCAACACGGTAGGGGCAGAAGCAGGCAGTGAGGCAGGAAAGGGGGAAAGAGGCTGTTCCACTATTACAGGCAGATCAAGGAAAATGAAGCTTGAACAAACCAGAGACACTGTGCTCTGTGGCATCACACTGCTTCTGATCAAACGAGCTTAGAGAAGACACTGGCAAGGAACAGAGCCAAGAGGCCCATCGATAAGGACACAAGCAGAAACCCAAAGTCAGATGATCAATCTTGGCCAACTGCTTTGTTAAAGCATATAACTATGGACCCAACTGGTGTCTCCAAGCCACTGGCCAACCCCTCCTTATCTCTACGGTCCCGCGTTCTCTCTCCTTTATCTGCCTCTACTACTCAGCCTGCCTTCCTCTCCAAGCACCCAGGCATTTTGCACTGGGTGCGAACTCATGAGTCAGTGTATTTAAGCATTTCCTTGCGTATCTATCTCTACATATAATGCTATTAACCTATACACTTGTGTGCACACAAACTTCCTTATGTACTCGTGTGTCTGTTTTGCATTTTTCTGTGAAAATGACTGTGAATACATATTTCAGTCTTCTCTCATCTTTGCATGAGTGTCGTCCTCTGAACATATGCACATGTTTATGATTACTTGTGTGCACGTGTACATGTGCTGGATGTAGGTGGACATGTGACTCATACACACAGGCCACAGGAGTGGACATTGGAGGTTACGGCCTGCCCGGCAGCCATCCCCCTAGTCTTCTCTCTTCCACCATGGCACATGATCCAAGTACAACCCCGCTCAAGATACTCATTCTCTCCTGGCAGAGGGATAGGCACCTATCCCAAGCCTGAGGCTCTCTCCCCAAAATGTGAATCTCAAATAGAATTAAGAAGGCTGAACCTCATCCTGTTAGCTGTGCCCTGAAGGAATAGTCTTCAACTCCTACAGCCTGGATCCCAAAGTGGCAGGCCCTGGGGCATCTTGTCAGGGCCACAGAAGTGGAAACTGACATATATGCGAATATTTACCTAACTTTCCAGCTGTAAAGTTCTATGATTCAGGAGCTATTTAACAAATCTCTCACATACTTCTCAGAACGACAGCTTTGCCTGGGACAGTTGTACAAAACTCTATTTCTCTCTCCCTGATTCAGTTTACTGCTATTTCACTGTCCGTCAGCTATTCTTCCTCTCCCAGGTTCAGAGTGGATCGGTTTCCACCTAGCAATCCCTAACAGTGGATGGCGGCTACTTCCCCAGGATCACGCGGCAACAATCCAAGACAACCCAAACAAACCAGTATGTTCAGCAACGGTTCCTGTCCAGGTAGCTGTTCAAATTACACAATTAGAGAAATACAGATTTGTTTTTGCACTATGGCCAAAAGTGCTCACACATAATTTTCTAATCAAATGATTTCAATACAAATCTAAAAATCAGATGTATATTAATTCATTCCCTCATGGCAATTAACCAAACATCGAAACTTAAAGATCACCACAAATCATGACTATAAACAACTAGAAAAAATACCATTTATCCATGCATTCACGCATTCACCTTCTCATGTAATATACTGTGTTGGGCATCGTGGAATAAAAAGATAACTCTAACAGGGTTCTCACCGTTGGAAAACTGAGTGGGGGTTTTCGGTGGAGAGGCCCAAACTGCACAAGACAAAAGATCTCTATGTTTATTTCTTATAAGAAGCCTGCAATTAAAATTAACTTAACCCAGATTTTATGAATGGAGCAAATGTAATATTTATGATCATTTTAAACCCTGTTGTTGGGTTATCAATTATTTCAGCATGAAATAATGTCATGAAATTTTGGTCATAATTAAATTTATTTAAATTTATATCAAGTTAGAAACATTACTTTTTTCTGGATTAGAGGATCCGTTCACAAATTTCTTTATAAATTTATGTAAATTTCACTGTCAAAGAGTTGTAACTTGGTAAATTCCTAAGAGCTGAACGGCTAGGTCAAAAGGCATGAACCTCACCTCACTGTGATGATCAGAGAGCAACTGTGTCTCTGAGTTAGATGTGACCCTTTCTGTAAACACTGTTCTCCAGGACTAACAATTTTCAATTCCAAATGTCATGGCTGTGTTAGATCGAGTCAGCCCTCAGAACTAGAGGGCAAAAGATAGAGAAGATTGTTGGGCCCTTAACATGGATAAGATCTGGTTTGTGTCAAAAAATTACTCCGAGATAGGGCAAATCAAACAGGGATTAGAGTGAAGGCCCAACCTCAGTGGGTGAAAGGCTGACTGGGCCACTAGAGTCCAGAAGAAACAGAATTTGTCCCCAGGAGCTCTGTGGCAAAGGAGATAATGCAAATGATGTGTCAAAAAACACAGGCTAAAAATGCTTCCAATACCAGCAAAGGGCTGAACCTCCCAGACACCCCAGGCTGGAGCCAGGCACCTCATGCAAATGGATCTAGAGCCTCTGAAGTAAAGCTGTTCTTTCCATATTGCGTGTGCTTTTCTCAGGAAGTGCTTTCGAAGGCACTGCAGGACTAGAAAGACATGTGGTAGCATCCTCTGATTGTCAAGAGATCAAAACTATTATGAAGCAAAGTCTCTAGGAACATAGACGTAAGAATGCTGGGAAATTGGAGGGGCACTGCAAACCCCACACAATACGGGCGATGAGAAGGGATGGATGGGACACAAAATGCAGTCTTTCCCCCAGTGCCCTCATAACTTCTCCCCATGCAGTTCTGTCACAGGCCCCTGTGGGCCATCGACAGCACAGCCCAAGGAGCAGGAACCATCTGCCCGTCACTTTGATCTGGGTGACAGTCAATGCCTACATCGTTAGGCCACCAAAGAGTGGGTCTCTTCTGTGGCCACACCGAGTGGATAAAATCCATTCTAAGTTGTCCTAGAAGCAGTCTCAAAACCTGAAGTTTGACACTTGAGGAGCATTCAGTTAAAGGCCAAAGAACATTCATAGGGTCCACACAAGGAGATCCTGGCATTCTCTTTTTCAAATCTGCGATGAAAATGCTGCTCTTTGAGAGCTACCATGGGAAATCTTAACAGACTGGTGCAGCAATCACAGCAGCTGGGCAGAAAACAGATCTATTAGACTCTTGTGGGTTGAAAGAGCTGCTTTGGGATCAACGCATGGTGAGCCTTTTGCACCCTGACACGAGGCTGCCAGCCCCCACGGGACGGAGGGAGGGCGCACACCATTTGCACACAAATGGTCCACCAGGCCCTTGACCACTCAACAATCCTTCTATAGCTTCCTGCTCGACTCCTCCTCCTATGATCCACAGATACCATAATTATAAACCACTTTTTTCATGGAACCCAACCTGCTCCTGCCCATCTCACTTAAGCAGTGATCACACCACCATCAAAAAAGAAAAAAAAAGAGGCTATTGGAAATCAACTTCCTCAATAGCATCATCCTCCCCCCCTCTTACCTGCATCACCCACAACTACACCCATCCCTCCCTCTTTCCCACCTGTCCCAGCGGAAGAGGCCCATTCTTCCTGTCCAAGGATACTCTGGAGTTTGACTCTCTCCTCTTAGTTACCAACTATGTGACTTACGGTGAGTTACTTCATCTCCTCATCCATAAAATGGGATTAATAATTATACCTGATAGGGTTGTTGTCATGATTAAATGGCTTAATACAATTCATATGTATCAAGTGCCTAGAAGAATGCCCAGTGTATGGTAAGTACACAATTTCAGTTAGCTATTACTATGCCTATTAGTATTATCATTTATTCTTGTCTCCTCTGAGAATTTTCTTCAGTAATTAAATCTTTCTCTCCATTACCTTCAACCATTTTGTCTTGTGGCAGCTCATCTCTAAAGGCGACCGCCATCAATTCATAAACATATGCCATTCCACCCCTCAATGGGTAGCTCCTATTCCCTCCTGGCCCTGAATCTGGGTTGGCCTTGTGACTTGGTCTGACCAACAGAATGCAGCAGAGGCAATGTCTGGTTGCCTCTTCCAGGAACTTTCGAGCCCAGGATCTTGAGAGGACTGGTAGCTTCTGCTTCATCCCTCTTAGAAGCCAGCTACCCAAGTCCTACCATGCTATGAGGAAGCCCAAGCTAGCCACATAGGAAGAGAGAGGGAAGGTGTGTGGAAGAATACCAAGATGTGAGATATGTGAGTGAAACCCTCTCAGACCTTCTAGCCCCGTCATGGTACCAGCCAAATGTGGCCAAGTGAGTGACCCCAGCCAAGTTTCAAGGAGCAAGAGAATCATCCATCCAAGCCCTGTCCAAATTCCTGACCCACAGAATCATGAGAAATAATAAATCACTGTTGTTTTAAGCCATTCAGTTTTGGGGTGATTTGTTATGCAGCAACAGATCACTGAAAGAATGCTCCCCTTCAGCACTGAAAGAATGCTCCATCTTACATTCCATCTTAACACCTTTCGTACCGCATAGAAATCTCTAAGACATATGCCAGGGACCACAAGTTTTTGGGCAAACTGCACGTTATTTAAATCATCTTAACTACAGTGAAAAATGAGAAAACTCGTGAGTGGTCCTTAACAGATGAGGTGCGAAACAGGAGAAAACTCGTGAGCGGTCTTTAAGGTGTTAAAACAAAATATCCTCAGTTCTTCGATCCTACATCCACTATCAGTTACTGCCCTCCTTGCGTAGTCCTCTATGAGAGCACTGAGCACATCGTTGGATGGTTATTTATGCACAGAACTCTGTCTCCCAGACTGAGTTCCTTGAAGGCCATGACTGACTGCCATGTTTATCGGAGTATCCCAGCATCAAGCACGGTGCTCAGCACATGGTAGCTGAGCAACACAGGCGTGCATGGGACCACTGCATGCCTGGTCTGCCCGCAGGCATGCGTTCTGGCACTGGAATATCCAAGACCAAGATGGAAGAATGAGATATAGGATGCAGGTAAGCAAAATTGCCAGAATTGTACAAAATTCAAAAGGTGCAGGAAAGCGATGAAGAGAAAGATCCGCATGGGGTGTCAGAAGCCGTAAGCTGAAAGCCACTGAGATCTGGGAGTTGTTCCTGCGGCACAACTAGTTTATCCTGACTGATAGGGCACATATTCTACAAGCATATCTCGTTTTCTTCTCTGGGGAGCTGAACACTGAACTGGAAGAGGGAGCAGAGGAATCTGAAAGCTGTCAATGAGTAAAGTCAGTACGAACTGTGATGAAAAAAAAAATAGAACAGCTGCAAGCTTAGGATTTCTGGAAATTACTTAGAAGGTTAAACTTTAACACGAGATCTAGGCAAGAACTCAAGGCGTTAATACGCTGTGTTTTATGAAGAGCCAAAAAGGCTCAAGGGGCACATAAAACAAAAGAAGTAGGACAGCCGGCTGCACTGGTGGGGTTTTGAACAAGGTACTTATTTTAAGGCCCCGACTTCCTCCCACCAAAATTTCAAAGTTAACGAGAAATTGATTTTAAACCAGTAGTGTATGTTAATTTATTAACAAAGAAGATGCATTACAACCACACACTGTGCTGTCAGAAACAAACCGCAGGAAAATACCATAGTCAAAACAAAGTAGAAATTTTATCAAAACCACAAAGATATGATCTAGGACAAGATAAAAAAAAGGAAATACAGTAAGAAAATGTCACTCGGTATTAAGAAAAATATTATCCTCTGTGCTGGAGGAAATGGAATATGGCTCCTAATATGAATTTTAATTTTTCGAGTATTTTTATTATTAAAATGTTTAATCTGCTGAAATAAAACAGAAATGCACCTCCACACAACGCTGCAGCTTTCGAAAGCCTTCTTTATCCATTTCTCATAATCCATGTTTGGTGAGCAGCTTCTATGTGCAAGGCTGGGGCGTGACTTCACAGTCAGGGCTTCTGACACATGTGGGGACCGGCCAGGGGCCACAGATGATGCTGACTGTGGCTCTGTCCACAGCTCACTCTGCTATGCAAGCAAACCCTGTGAGTGGACACTTCTACGGCAGTCATTCTCTAACACAGACCCTGTCTGGGGGGTGCACATGCCCACCCCCAGGGTTAGGACAGCTCTTGCTAAGCTGTGTGACCTTGAGCAAGTCAGTGAACCTCTCTAAGCTTTACTTTCCTCATTTGTATAATGGGATAATAATAATACCTACCTTATAGAATCACTGTATAGATTAAACAACAAATGCTGTACAGCCTCACACAATGTTTGGCACACAGCAAACACTCTATAATTGTTGGGTGTTATAATTATTTCCAGGTCAGACCTGATGTCTGCAGGACAGGACTAGAGAAAGAAGTGCAAAGGGGACCCAATCAAAGGCTCAAATGCCAACTAACAAAGAAATGCAAGTTTAACAGAGATATTTTTTACCTATGAGTTTGGCAAAGGTAATAATGATTGGTAACAGCCTGTATAACAGAGGGCAGAAGCAAAGTTGGCACTCTGATTCATTGCTAGAGAGAGTGTGGATTGCTTCAACCTTTCTAGAGAGCCATTTGGCAATATGTATCAAAATTTAATATGTGCATACTGCCTAGTCCAGCAATTCTATTTCTGGGCATTTATCCTAAGGAAGAAATTAGAAAAGTGTGTAAAGATATATGTACAGTGATGCTCACAGCAATGTTTACTTACAACAGTGAAAGCTGAAAGCAATACAATCATCCATCAACAGAGAACTAGTTAAAGGAAGTATAGAACATCCATAGCATCCAATAAAATCATAATGTGGATCTATAGTTCCTGACAATGTAAAGATTCCAGGACAAAGTGTGAGGTGAAAAAAAGCAAGTTGCCAAACAACATGTAAGATATGACACTAGTGCTTTGTATGTATGTACATGTGCTTATATGAGTGGGGAAAAAGTCTGAAAGGAGAGACACCAAGATGTCATAGCTGTTGTCTCCAAGTGGAAGGATCTGGAGTGATTTTTGCTTTCTAATTTATACCTTTTTTGTACCATGTGAATTCATTCAACATGCAAAAAATTTTACATTTAAGGTTCCACACGTTACCCTCTGATTAAAACCCTCAATGATTCTCCATCCCCAGTGCCCACGTCCTCTCATACCCGAGCTCCTGCCGCCCCCACCCTCTGCTTGGGACACACTGGCTGCCTCCCCCGACACCAGGCACACCCAGCCTTAAGGCTTTGCATCGGCTACTTCATCTGCTGGGAACACTGTCCCCCAAAATACCTGCTTGGCTTGTCCCCGTGCCTCCTTCAAATCTTAGCTTAAATGTCACTGTTACAGATTGAACTGTGTGCTCCCAAGTTCATATGAAGTCCTAACCCCCAGAGCCTCAGAATGTGCCCTGACATGGAAGTAGGGTCACTGCAGAAATTAGTTAAAATGAGGTCATGCTGAAGTAGGGTGGGCCCCATCCAATATGACCGTGCTTACAAAAAGGGTAAATTTGGACACACACACATGGGGTGAACACCAAGTAGATTGGAGCCTTGTTGCCACCAGCCAGGAACCACCAGAAACTAGGAGGGAAGCCTGGAATAGATCCCTCTCTAGCACCTTCAGAGAGAGCATGGCCCTGCCAACACCTTGACTGCGGACTCCAGAACTAGAAGACAATACATTTCTGTTGTTTAAGCCACTCGGTGTGTGGTACTTTGTTACGGCAGCCTGAGCAAACACACATGGCCACCTTCTCAACGAGGCTCCCTGCCATCCAGATTAAAACTGCAACTCTCCATCCCTAGCTGCTCATCTGCTGAAGTTATTCACAGCACCTACCACCTAGTAACACATCACATAATTAACTTTGTCCACCGATGTATCCCAAGGGCCCAGCACAGTGTCTGCACAGAGCAGGCCCTCAGGACAGACTTGCAGAATGCACGGACAAACAACACGGAACAAAACGGATAAAGTCTGCCCTGATGGGGGCCACAGTCCAGTGGAGGGAGAAAGAATAAACAAAAAGGTGTGTGTATGTGTGTGTGTGTGTGTGTGTGTATATATATATATATATATATATGATGATGGTAAGTGTCACCGAGAAAAATAAAGCAGGCAGGAACAGAGGAATTACGGAGGTGGTTGCTAAAATTTTTTAGAACGGGGTTAGGGAAGGCCTCTCTGATTATAGGAGATTTGAGCACAGATCTAAAGGGAGGGAGGAAACTGTGTAGATAATATCTGAGATAAGAATGTTCCAGACAGGGGGAACAGCAAGTACAAATTATTGCAATGAACATGTCATTGTTTTTATAATCAGGAAAAAGCCAATAAAGCTATTGTAATTCTCAAAATACATAAGAATATTTAAAAGCCCAATTCCAAGGGCTAGGAAGAAGAAGCTAATTTTACAAATTCCTAAGACTCTATTCAGCCTCTTTTCAGGGCCAGGTTGAAAACTGCAACCCTTCCTCCAGATCTGGCCTGTGCTGATCTGCACAGAAGTCCCTCCATCCCAGCCTGTCACCTGCCTCGGCCAGGTGGCTCCCAAGACACACGCCTGTGGTGTGCTCCCGCCTGCACCCAGACTGTTGCGGCTCCCAGCTCGGATCAACATCCACTCCAGCTACTCTAGCAACTAGCTGCCACTCCACAGTAGTTGTGTTCTAAAATAACTGTAAGTTTTTAAAAAACCTACCACACATAACAAAATTTACTTACAATCTTAACCATTTCTAAGTGTATAGTCCCATAGTGTTGAATATGTTCACACTGTTGTGCAACCAACCTCCTGAACTCTTTTCAGCTTGCAAAGAAACTCTGAAACTCTGTACCCGTTAAACAACAACTCCCCATTCCCCCTCCCCCTGCCCCTGGCACCCACCATTCTACTTTCTGTCTCTATAGCTCTGACTACTCTAGGGACTGCAGGTAAGTGGAATCATACAGTAGTCGTCCTTTTGTGACTAGCTTATTTCACTCAGCATAACAACTTCAAGGCTCGTCTATGTTGCAGCACATGTCAGAATTTCCTTTCTTTTTAAGGCTGAGTAATATTCCACTGTATGGCTAGACCACATTTTATTTAACCATTCATCTGTTGATGGACACGTGGGTTCTTTCTGCCTCTGCCTTGGTCCCAACACCTACTTGCTTGAATTATTCCAGGTGCTTTTGTGATCCTTGGTAGTCAACCACCCTGAAACACCTGCTTAGACCAGTTGGGGGAACTCGGGACTGGACAAAAGGCCTGTGAACATGCTCAGACCTTGTGGGAAAACTCGGAGCAGGAGCAGTTCTCTGAGCAGCACATCCAGCCAGACACCAGCTCAGCTCTGAACCTGCTACTGTTCTTACCCTCAGTTGTCCCAGTTGACTTGAAATCTGGGCTGGCTTTTTATGAGCTAAGGAATCCCCAGTAATTAGGTAACAATCAAAAATCTTTGAAATATGCCCAACCTCAATGAGAAACCCAAACCTTAGTGTGCATACAAATCACGTAGAGATGCTTTTTTGTTTTGCTTTGTTTTGTTGAGAAAGGGTCTCCCTCTGTCACCCGGGCTGCAGTGCAGTGGTGTAGTCATAGCTCACTATAACCTCAAACTCCTGGGTTCAAGTGATCCTTCTGCCTCAGCCTTCCAAGTAGCTAGGACTAGGCATGCACCACCATGCCAAGATAATTTTTTAGTATTTTGTAGAGATGGGGTCTCACTCCATTGCCCAGACTGGTCTCTAACTCCTGGCCTCCACCTCCCAAAGCACTGGGATTACAGGTGTGAGCCACCACACCTAGCCTGGGGATGTGTTCAAAAGGTCAATTCAGCAGCTCTGGGGCAGGACCTGATATTGTGCATTTCTAACAAGCCCTCAGGATGCTGAGGTTGCTGATCTGCAGCCCATGCTTGGAGCAGCAAAAACTGAGCAACATCCCACCAGTTCATACCTGCCTCCTGGGCTTTGCCCAAGTTCCCCTGGAAGCTGGCTCCGTAAGAGCGTTTGTTTTGTATGTTTGGGGCCTTTCCCTTTGAAAGCAACCCAGCAATATATTTACCCAGTGTTTTTAAAGCAGCTCTTCAGACTGTCTGGCTCCAAAATTAATCCTAGCACCCAAAACAGCGAGTGGTGAGTGCTTCCTTACACAGGCCCAAACAAGAGACAGGAGAACAAAGAAGAACGCAGCAGCAAAGAGAGTTTCCAGATGACTCCCCAGGGCTGTGAACCACTGGCCAACCACAGGAGTGAGGAGCCTTCCCAACCGCCTGCCCTGGACAGCCCAGGGCCACCGTGGCCCACTCACTTTCCACCAAGATTCTGGGCCATCCACAGCTGCTAGAGCAGCAAGCAGAGTACCCGCCTGGCCTGCCACCAAGACGGGCCTTTCAGCTTCACCAGGGCCCTTGCCGCTGTCTGGCAATTCTTTCACACGTCTCCTCTCCATCTCCTCTGGAAGCCGGCTGTATTTTCTCAAGCTCCCATGCCACCCCACACTCCTCTTCACAGATCTCCTCGCCTACCACCTCCGCGAATAGCCACCTGCTCCTCCATGCATCTCTGTCCCCAAAACGAGCCACCTGTTTCTCCTTCTGCTTCCCTCCCCTCTAAAATGAATCCCTCCACCCATGCCCTGGATCCCACCCCTTCTGAGCCCCGAGAGGCTTCCCTCCTGCCCTCCCTGCCTCCCGGTCCAGCCCCACTTGTCTCCAGCCCCACCCCAGATGGGCTGATTCCTATTCCCCACCTGCACAGGTGGGCTCTACCTCACCGCTGCCCCTGCCCTCTCCTAGTGTCCTACCTAATTTCACTCCTTGAATACAGCACCCCCAAAGCAGCAGACACCAGCCCCCGAGGGGCTGGGCCCTACGCAGCCCTCTGTTATCACAAAACCCAGCCGCTGGGGTTGAGACTCCATCTCTCTGCTGCTGGACCTCAACCTAAGGAGGGCAAAACTCAACTTCAAATCACCTCACGTCACCTCTCCTGCTGGAAAGATCTTGTTGGCCCCTTTCAGCACCAACATTTTGAATACTCGCACCCACTGTGTCCATTTTCTTACATCCTGGATCCCTCCACCACGTGGATAGCACCTGAGAGCACGGCTCTGACTCAGACTGGGAGCACACTGAAACCCTGCGGTCCCCCACCCCGGGCCATGGCCCAGTACTGCTCTGTGGCCTGTAAGGAACCAGCTGAGCATCACCCTGAGCTCCGCCTCCCTCCCCACCCCCACTCCCAGCTGGTCCATGGAAGAACTGTCTTCCACAAAACCCATCCCTGGTGCCGAAAAGGTTGGCGACCGCTGCTGAAAACCACGGGGTGCCACTACAGACGTTCCAGCAAGAAGGAAGTGACATGACCAGATTTGCTCCTGGGAGTTCTCTCCAGCTGAAGGCAAAGGATGGACTGGATGGAGCGAGAACAGACGTGGAGGCCACGACAGCAGCCCGGAGAAGAGATGGCGGGCGCCTGAGCGAGGGCAGTGGCAGTGGTGATGGCAGAGAAAAGCGGAGACTCAAGAGAGATCTCCTCCCCCATCACGCACAGTCTTCTGGTCACTTCCCTTCGTTGACAGAGACCGCGTGCCCGGCTCACAGGCCTTCCTGCCTCTCCTGGCAAATTCAACAGCCAGAGATTATTCCCCCAAAATCCTTCCTCCACACTCCACTTCGACAACTGACTCCCTATCCTGGGTCATCACCCAAGACCAAAACCAGAGGAGATCCACTTCCGAAACCGCACACAGCACACCTCCCTCCCAGCACGCCTGCCCCGGATCCCAGCCGCTCCCCCTTCTCCTGGTCCCTGCTCCGTCCACCTCTCACTTCCTTCCTCTTCCAGCCCATCTCTAGCCAGCCCCTGAGGTCCCCGCGGCTCTTCACGCCTGCCCTGTGGTTCCCCAGCCCTGACACAAGCCAAGGGCTCACCTTTCCTGGCCACACTGGAATGTCAAATGCTAAAGGACAAAAAAGTCACAAGGCACGTGGCCTGACATCACCTTAGACATTACTCCCAACCTTCCACGGGTCCCCTCCAATTCCTCCTCCCAATACTACTTCTTCCCAACCCGTCCTACGGCGATCCTGCTGCCCACATGAACTTCTCCACCTCTGAATCATCCATCAGTTCCTTCTACCCTGTCTTAAATTTTCAACCACTGTATTTTTACTGATTCTTTCTTGAAACCCACAAACATGATCAAGTCTACAACACGGTGTAAAACTTCCATCAAGCCCCTGCCACCATTAAGTTAGAGGAAGTAACGAAAACCTCAACATGCATAAGAAAAACTTAAAGAGCTTGTTGAGCATTTCAAAAATACAAACCCTCAGGCATCACCTGTTTCAGTAGAGCCAGGCTGCCCATGAGTCTGGGTTTTTAACAGGTACCCCAGGTGAACCTGATCAGGTGCCCCTCACCCCACCCCTAAAAAACAGTTACAGCAGCATTTGACATGATGGATCCCTCACCTATATAAAAACTCTCCGCCCTCTCCTGGCTCTCACAACACTATTTTGTTGTGACGGTCAGTTTCGTTCATGGGCTCCTCTTTCTCTCTCCTTAACAGTAGTTTCCGGGGCCTCTGTCCTTGGCCACCTTCCCTCCTGACGCTCCATGGTCTCCCTCAGTAGTGTCTTCCAGGTCTGTGACTTCAACTACTATCAGATACACCAACACAGTTTTTTAAAAGTGCTGGATCTGCACTGGATGAATGCATGAATGACTGCACAAGTGACACTCAACACAGCTAACAGCAGATGGAGCATGAGCACGGGACCAATCAGACAGGTGCTGTTCTACATGTATGGGCAAAGGACCCGAACAGACATTTCTAAAAAAAGACATTGAAATGGTCAACAGGTACGAGAAAAAATGCTCAGCATCACTAATCATTTGGGAAATGCAAATTAAAACCACAGTGACCCTGGGTGCAGTAGCTCACGCCTGTAATCTCAGCACTTGGGGAGGCTGAGGCAGGAGGATGGCTTGAGGCCAGGAGTTTGAGACCAGCCTGGCAACACAGTGAGACCCCATCACTACAAAACATAAGAAAAAAAATTAACCTGGTGTGTTAGTGCACGCCTGTAATACCAGCTACTTGGGAGGCTGAGGTGGAAGGATCACTTTGAGCCCAGGAGTTTGAGGCTGCAGTGAGCTATGACCACATCACTGCACTCCAGCTTGGGTGACAGAGCAAGACCCTGTCTCTAAATAAATAAAACCACAATGACCTTACACCTGACAGAATGGCTTTTATCAAAAAGACTAAAGCTGAGTCCTTGAGGGAAATGCTGTGCTGAGCATTAAGCTTTCAGCTGCTGGATCTTGGTGAGGTAGGGGGAGTGGGTCCTTGGAAGAAGAGTCCTGTGGGAGTGGAGGGAAACACAGGGCACTTGGATGTAAGGAGGAAGGGATATTCAGTATAGCAGCTATTTACCAACTGGTATGGTAGTACTCAGTATTTTAACATTGTTCCCAATGAATGAATAGGGCAGGTCTAGATAACCATTCCACTCTGAAGTTGCCTGATGAGATGGAATAGGGCTCTTACACACTATTCACACAGATTCAGTCCCAAAGGCAGTGTATCTCAAGGTCTCTGAGGATCTGGATTAGCTCCAGAGTTAGTCCAGGCTGACTCAGCCTTCAACAGCACTACTTAGTCCCAGAGGCTGGAACAGGAAGCACTACTGCCTAGCCCAGCGATTATCCAACTTCAACAGTGTGTGTGAAATCACCCTAGGGTCTTGTTAAATGCAGATTCTGATTCAGAAAGTCTGGGCTGGAACCTGAGATTCTGCATTTTCTAACAAGCTACCAGGCAGGGATGATGTGGGCCACACTTTGGGTAGCAAGATTAGATTTCACTAATGAGGAGAAGCAATGCCTGAAGCCACAGCCAAGCCACAGCACTGGCATACCTAAAGCATTATCAAAGGAGATGGGGGGAAAGGAAGAAACAAAGAGAAAAAATAAGAGAAGCAAAGTATGTGTCCTGGGTGTGGGAAAAAGGGAACTTAGAGCTAATCTCATTATACTCTGCTTACACTGATGAGGAAACCCAGGACAAGGAAACTTGTCCACAGTCACAAAGTAAGTTATGGGCAGAAATGCACACACCCAGGTTTTCTAAGTCACCTTTCAACAAATCCTGCTGCCTGAGCACAAGAAACAGAAATCACATCATTGTGCGCTCCAGACGAAAGGTGGGTGATCACAACTTGAAAACAAATTAGATCAGTTAGAACAGCATCTTCCTATCTGGGAAAATCAACCTGGTGTAATTAGAATGACAGTAATTAGCTGCCTCTATTACTCAGGGCACTGATAAAAAAAAAACAAAAAAAAAACCTGTGGCTCCCAGGTCCCTAGTGACTTTAAACACCCTGGCTGGGTTCTGTTTTCAGGATTAAGCAAGTCATTTCCTGACAAGGACTGCAGCAGCTGTGCCCAAGTGGCCAGGGGTGAGAAATTAAAATGCAGTCCTCTATGCTCTTTTACTCCCAACCCAAACAAAACCAAACAAATAAGATACTACAGAAAGTGGTTTCAATGTAGCAATTTTAAATCAGCTGTTCTAATAGTGAAAAGCCAACTGCAAGATATTAAATGGTATACAGTAGTGCCCCTCATCTGAGGTTTCACTTACTTGAGGTCAATCTCCATCCAAAAATATTACAGTATTTTGAGAGACCACATTCACATAACTTTTATTAAAATATGTTGTTATAATTGTTCTATTTTTAGTTATTATTGTAAATCTCTTACTGTGCCTCATTTATAAATTCAACTTTATCATATGTATACATATATAATGTATAGGAAAAAACATGTATGTGTATATATATAGGGTTTGGTATTATTCGCAGTTTTAGGTATCCACTGGGGGTCTTGGAACATACCCCCTGCATACAAGGAAGAACTAGTGTATCTCAAAAATACTATTCATTTTCAGTTACTGGATTTACAGTATCCAGATCTGTGGTTCCAAAGTATAAACCTAAAAATGAGCTGTGAACTTATTAAAATGAAGATTCCCAGGCACTCACCATCAAAGATTCTAATTTAGGTTAAAGGTGAGCCCCAGAAACCTAAATTCTTAACAAGCATCCCCACATCCCCAAATAATATTGATGCAGGAGGTCCAGTGACCACACCTTTGAAACATTTACCTAAGACTTTATAGGATACTAAACCACTTACAAAATATAACAAACATTCATCTGGAAATGGCCAATAGTGAAATAGCACATTAGCGACTAAAATTTTAACATGCCTCAAGCATAAAAGCAATGAAAAAAATTACAAAAAGAAAAATGGCAGATTTTGCTAATCAAAATAGCCATAAACTTCTGAATTTTGAAATTAAGTAAAATTTTTAAAAAATATTTTGAAGGGTAAAATGCAACAAATAGAAGGAAGAATGGTTGCTATCTTATATAATACATAAAAATTTAAATATATATATATACCACAGCAGATAAATGAACAAAAATACAGAGAAAATTCACAGAATACAAATACAAAATCAAAAATACTCAAATCTAAAAAGTGTAAAACAATGTCTTAAAAATTTATTTAACAAAGGTTTTAAAAATAATATTCAATGTGAGTGATGATGAAGTGAAATACTACTCAATGCAAATGATGGAGGGCAAATGCATAAACTTCAAGGGCTTAGTTCAGTATTACAACTTTCAAAAAATTGATTCATTCAACAACCACATACTGAGCAACTACTAGGTGCCCAGCACTGTGAACAAAACATGCAGAAATCCAGCCTGCTGGGCCTTACATTTTACTCACATTCTAATTCCCTTTCTACAAATGTATATTTAAAAAACCAAGCACACAGAAAGAAATAGAAAGCCCTATGTAGCTATTCATCAGAGCATTATTTATAGCATAAAAAAGCTGAAAATAAAAAGAATAATTAATTAGGATAGAAAACTGTTTTCAAATAACGTTTAATGAGTGGGAAAATGCTTAAGTTAAATACTGAGTGAAAACAGTAGTAAATACAATTGGGTATATAATTCTCATGTTTTTTGATGTTCACAACAACTTAAAAAGACAAAATTATTTAGTGTTATCTACGTGCTGTGGGATTATGGGTGACTGTTTTCTGTACCTTTCAGTAATTTCCAAATTCTTTGCAAGGCTACCAATTTCAAAATAACTATTATTTTTAAAAAAGAGTTATCTCTCAATAGAGTGAAGAAATGGGGCACACTTTCTTTTTCTATTGTGGATAGTGGATCCCCTAAAAGCACTGCATTCAAAAGTCAGTCCAAAGGATTATGAGTTTCTTCCACAATAGTGAACAGTCAAGACCAAACTTACGTTTCTTTTAAAAAAAGCACATTCAAAATGCTGAATGAAATAGACATAGGCAAGAAATCAATACAGCAGAGAAAGTTAACGAAACACTGTAACAGGGGCAGCGTCTGGAAGGTGGACTCTACTGAACAAAAGTTAACCAGAAAAGAGAAACCTGGAGGAGGTAGTTTTCAGACAGCCCCAGAAGGGACTGCTTCCTCACATAGGAAATCCAAACCACGACTAAGACATGCCATTTTCTCACTAGCACTGCTTTAGAGGGAGAACCACCCACCATGCCAGTGTTCAGCAAAGCCCCCGCCCACTCTGCTGGTGAAAATACAACACTCAGGACTAGGGGGAGGACGGTCCTGGCACAGAGAAGAGACGTGGGCCAAACAAGCGAAATGCAACCTCTTTCCAGGATCAACAGCTACTGCCCAGGCATCCCGCAAGCAGCCCAGCTACATTAGGAAGATCGTTCCTCAGGCCTTCAAGAAGTGCATCGGGGGCCACTTTCCACAGGTCACCCCTGAGGAACCCCCCTACCTTTCCTGCCCATGAATGGTCTCTGCAACCGTCTGTACTTGCTTACCCACTGCTCTGTTTCCATCTGGACCCTTGAGGACAGGGCCATGCCCTCTGCTTCTTAGTTCTTAGTCTATTACCCAGCCTGGAAACAGCTGTGCAAACCAGAGGAGCCTAATATACAAATTACCGAAAGGATGAAGTCTCCACTTCCATGACATCAGCTCTAGAATAGAAATATAGTTCATTTCATGTCTCCAGGTTGAATGTTTGTATTGGTAGTTGAGGGGAAACAGGAAAGGACTTCTAAAGAAGAGAAAGTTCGGCAGGGATAGCACAAACAGCTCCACTATTTATTTTAAATTTATCAAAGAAACACTTATATTCTCCACAACCTCTGCAGTATACCCAGATGGCCACATCATAACGGAAAGCTGTCAAGCACAGAGGTTACACATAGCATAGTCTGGAGCCAAACCAGCCTGAACTCCTGAAGCCTGTTTCCTCACCTGTAAAATGGAGATAAGGATGCCTAACTCGAAACGTGACTGGATGGTCTATATAAAATGCAGCACCTGCCACACAGAAGTACTCAGGAAATGGAAACGATCAGTCTGCTGTGTCCTATGACAGATGAATCCATTAATAGCAGAGGGGCTTTCTTTGTTGACTAAAGCCAAGAGACCCTGCACGATTATCCCGTCCTCTGGACACACAGGGCTGGAACTCACAAGGAGCAGGACTGAGACCTAAGGGGTCAGGTTTAGGCGAAGTTGTCTGCACTAGCTGTATGCCGCCTAAAACAGACTCATTCTGTCAACCCCAGCTACTCAGCTATAGGAAAGCTTTGTGGAGGCTTCAGGTGTGTCTATGTCTACAGCTTAACAGCAGTAGGGGGAATGGTAAAGTGACGACTGTGACCTTGAGCAAGGCACTTCTCTGCCTTAGTTTCCTCTTTAGCAAGTGGAGTGGTCCCGTTCTATGATCCCTGAGGACAATCCCTTAGGTTGCACTGGTTGTTGTAATTCCAACAGCAAGGTCCAAGGGACACCTTCAAATGTGTTCCCATTCCTTCCAAAGCCACTTGGCAGCCTTTTGCCCTCCTCCCACGAGAAGGGAGGATTCTGAGTAGCTTTCATGGCTGTTTTTTGTTCAGTGTGCAGCAGCTCTCCACTCCAAGCTGCTCATTCCACCTTTCCTTTTCCACCCTCAGAGTGGTCAAGTGCATTTGCCGGGGCAATCACTGGCTTGCAGTGTGTCAGCTCAGAGATGGTTTCCAGACCAGCCTGTGTGTATGCTCAGGGTGGACAAATAAACATTTTAGAGAAGCAATAGGAATTAAATCATTTCCTCAACAACAAAATGCACCCACATGCTTCTTCATAAATCATGCCTCTTAATTCCATGCTGATGAACAGTCACTAAATTGCATCATTATAAAATCAACCCTTTCTCCTTTCATGTCCTGACACTTAAGAATCAAAATATTTCCACACTCCATTGTACTAATAATGCCTTTGCAGAAGTAATACCAATAGCTATTTCCCTGGAAAGATCCATGGCCAGGGAGCTTTCCAAGAGGTTTTCTTTGAATGTTCTTTGTGTCCTGGTGCACTGGGGGACACGGCCGGCCTGCCTGCATCTGGGGGACGCTGGGCTACTCAAGGTAATGCAACACCGAATGTACCTTCACCCCGACAATAAAGTATTCCAAAACATTCGATATGCCACATCATACACCCTTGCACGAATACCATTCCACTGCCTGCATTTTGCAGGAAAAATAAGGCATATTCTGAGATGAAGCCACCAGACCCGCCTCAGGCTCCATAGATAACAAGAGACCAGCTTTGCAGACCTTTAGCAAGATTGGCCAGAAGCCGCTCTCTTTTCCGTTTTATTTATTTATTTCCTCCGTGCCTTTATTTGCTGGGCCCAAGAAGAATGGAAAAGCATCTCCAGAAAGGAGGGCGAGGGAGCCGTGGCGAATAAAAGAAGCTGGGCGGGGAAAGCCAGGGTTTTGAAAATAACAGCAATAAAGGCAGGCAGGGTCGCGGCCGCGTCCCGAGGGTCTCGGCGGGGCTTACCTGGGGCGCACGAGGCCGGCCGGGCCAGCAGCAGCAGCCAGAGCCCGGGGAGCAGCAGCCCCGGGCGGCGGCGGCGGGCGCGGCGAGCGGAAGGCCCGCGGCCGCTCGGCCCCAGGACCAGCGCGACCCCGGCGCGGGGCTTCCCCTCCATGGCCGCGCTCGGCGTCGGCGCCGCGCCCCCGGCAGTCCCAGCCGGCGCCCCGGCCCGGCCTCGCGGCTCGGCGCTCTCAGGCCCGAGGGGCGGCCGCTGCGGCTGCGGCGGGGACGGGGCGCCGCGCACCGGCGCGGAGGGAGGCCGGCGAGGCGGGGGCGGGCCGGGGGCCGGAACCGCGGACAGGGGCGCCAGCCGCACGCCCGCCTCGCCGCTCCGCCCCCTTCGGAGCCTCGGAGCCGCTGCCCGGCAACGCGCGGGCCCGGGCGCGGGGAGGCGAGCACCCCCTCCCGGCCGGCCGGCGCCTGCCTGCGGGGCGGCCCGAAAGGCGGGCGCGGGGCGCGGGGCACGGGCGCGGCGGCGGCGGCGAGGCCGGTGCCCAGCCCTTCCCGGGGACCCGCCTCCGGGAGGGGACGCGGGGCACAAGGCTGGCGCCGCCCCGGCCCCGCACCTAACGCCGGGTCCCGCCGCCCTGGGGCCCCCTGCGCCTTCGCCCCGGGCGCCCGGAGCCGGAGGCCCGCTAGGAGGGGCCCGAGCCGGGGAGCCTGGCCAGCGCGGAGGGCGGCGGGCCCCTCGCTCCTCCTCTCCCGCCGGCTCCGTGCGGGCAGCAGGTGTGTGTGGAGCGCCTGCGTTCGTAGGACAGCCTTGGGGCTGCGGAGGGGACAAAGCAGGGGAAAGTCGGGCTCATTTCCCCAGAGCCGGCGTGCAGTAAAGGGCTGAGGAAAGCGCGCGCGCAGCTCTACCCATCCTTTCTGCTTGTAAAGGTCCCGCCACCCCTACGGTCTTTGGGAAGCGCCCCGCAGGACCCCGCGCGCAGTAGGCCCGCGGCGGGGGGCTGCTGGCCTGAACTGGAGCGGAGCTGGAGAGACCAGGCACGACCAGGACAGCGCTCATGGGAGGTGGAGAGAATGCCCGAGGCAGTTTGAGGCTGGAGTCCCAAGGGAAATGAGGGAAGTGAAGAAGAAAGTTAACATGTGTCGAGTTCCTACTATGTGCCAGGCATGTAACACTGAAGGTGCCCGATGGCTGAAAGGTCTTGGAAGGTGGAATTGGTCGTTTTGAATCCTTGCATCCCGTTGGTGTGCTAAAGATGTGTATGGGGGGCAGCGTCTTATTGTCCAGGAAACGATGGTGGACGGTGGAAGATGTGAATCATCTACACTCACCAAAGGATCCGGTTAGCCTTCAGTCAGGTCGCCCTACCAGACCCAGCCTTGCAGCTCCAACCCAACTGGGCTGGTGAGATTATTAAAGAATCAATAATACTTCCTTCTGTAAGTGCCTGCCTGTTAGTTTCAAGGAAAATGAGAATAAAAGTTAAAGATAGTTTTCGTTAATGTCACTAATTTTTTTGTACATTATTATGCACCCCCATCATAAACAGCCCCTATTTTTAGCAATTGCTCCCCACCCCATGCCCCCACTCCCTACCGTAAACAGAGCTCTTTATACCTTGTCTGGAGCTTACTTACACCCTCAGGTAAGTATCTAAGTGGAGACTGCTCACTGGGCATGTCTGATCCCTGGATTACTATGGCCCTAGATCTGGGACCTCTTATTCACACATTTTACTTCATTCTCTCAACTTCTTGTATAAACAGCACATTGGACCACAAACCACTGTCTTGGGGTGATTCTTGAATTGTCTTGTCTTGTGTTATTTTCTGTTTTATAGGAATTTCTGCTTTGCTTCCACCACTAAATTAATGTGAAGTTCGAATATGGCGTCATCTTGCTTAGGGTTTCCCATAACACCAGTAAACCCTCATGATACATTTATTGATTTGAACCAGAGCGTCCACTCCCCCAGTGAAAAGGTTCAACCTTTCAGATTTCCGCCTATGCTAGACCCCAGGGTGTCAGAGAAAGGAGGCTCCCCGTCCATTCTCAGCCACCTCAAGGACAATGAAATGTTTGGCCCACCATTAAGAAGGGATTGACATCAGTTGGAATTTAAAATAAAAATCAGAACTTTAAGATAATGGAAATGACTCAAGGGTACCAACTCTCCAAGGCAAGTGAGATCCTTAAGGGTCCCATAGTCTCCCAGCTCTGAAGGCATAAAACTAAATGTTACTTCATTAGGATTTAGAGCATTCTGCCTCAGCATCTAGGGAACTGTCTCCCAGGCTCTGACAGTCCAGCTGGTAGGTGGTGTGACTGCAGCCTGAGGGGGACGAATGGTACAAGGCACGTGGGGGGGGGGGGGGGGGGGGTGTGCGAGCAGTGTGCACGCACACATACATGACCCCACATGTATATATAAATACACGTGCCTACACACATTTGTATCTGCAAAAAGATTAAGACAAAGCCTTAGGGCATTTGTACCAAATTATGCAACAAATAAACATAGCAAACGCTTCTGAGCACCTACTGTAAACACTTAGTGCTGTGGGGAACTATAAAAGAAGGATCTTTTATAAAGAATTTTAGAGAATGTGTCATCCAATTCTCATTTTACAGATAAAGAAGCAAGCCAGAGAGCTTAGTTTACTTCCATAAGACTCAGCTACAACTGGGATTCTCATCTCCTGCTTTCCAGTTAAGCCACACACCTTCTGGGAGAGGAGGAGAATCAGCCTGGGTCCTCAGCAGGCTTACAGTCTGGTGTGGGGAGGGGGAGGTAGGGTCAGTACCACCCTTACACCTAGGCAAAATGGGGCCCAGCTTTAAAGGGCTCCATTCTGGGCCTGCTCCAACTGCACCTCTCCCCACGGGACAAAGAGTTGGAGAAGCCAGGAATCCCCACCCTCAACCAGGAGCCCATTTTCTCCCATGCTTGAGTGCCCAGGACTGCAGAATTCCCTGCCCATTCAGTCCCAGGCTCACTTCCACGCCCATGTGGGCTCTTATTCAAGTCTGTCCTCTCAAGGTTGGACCAACAGAGGATATGTATGGTCCCAAGTAGTGGCCAAGAGGTAGCTGTTTGCAGGAGAGTGGCGGAACTTGGACCTGTAAGAAGGATGTCTGCAGATGTGCTGTGAAGCCTACAGGAACGAGGCAGAGAGCCAGGGCTGGGAAGAGAAGGTCGGGCAAGCTCCAAATTCATATGGCAACCAGGCTGCCACGGTCCTGCTCACAGCTCCAAGGAGTCTGAGAATTCTGCCTTTGAACCCAGCCTACCAGGTCATGATGAAGGTGTATATTTGTTAAAGAAGAAGAATAGACACGTTTAATAGTTTGCTTGCTTGGCACGGAACTTGTTGGTACTTTGATGTAAGGCGTGTGAGCCCCCATTGGCATTCTCAACCTGTGTCCCTCAGTTCTTAGGGGTGGGTCTGGGTAAGGATAGGAAGGAAGGACTGACAGACCAAACAGCGAGAGGATGGCTGGAAGGCAGAGGGTACAGCTGAGAGCCCTGGACCACGAATCAGGACACTGAGTTCTGTGCTCTGCTCTGTCACATAAAAGTTGATGAATTTGGACAAAATGCTTAACCCTACTCTCAAACCTCGAACGTTCTTACCTGATGATGAACTTGACATGCCTACCTTGCCTAACTGTGGTTTGTGAAGAGAATTATACAAAATTAGGTAAATGTTCATAAACTTCATTCATTAAATTCAATGACTTTCTTGAGCAGGTACTATATGCAGGCACTGCAGTGGGCTCTGGCGGTACAACAGCAAACAAAACAGAGGCCCTTCCTCACGGGGTTTACATGCCAGTGAGAGGAGACAGGTGATAAATGAGTGAGTATGCAGCTGATGACAACAATTTGGAGACTAGTAAAGGGGGGAAAGGAGTGTGGGAAGGGACAGTGGTACTGTGTTATTAATAAATAGGGTAGTCAGGGATGATCACGCTAATAAGGTGACGCTGAGCCGTGGGGATAGCTGGAGAAGAGGGTGCCAGGCAGAGGGAACAACTGTGCAAAGTGAAGAAGCGGCGAGAATAAGCATTCAAAAAATATTTACTCAGAGCCCCTACTAAGTGCCCTACAGAGTAGTGTGCTAAGTGATCAATAAGATTAATCAGCTACAGTTTTTTCAAAGAGCTTAAAATCTTATAGGAAAAAAATAAGTAAAAAAAAAACCACTATATTACAAAACAGAACATGATAAACATCAGAAGGAAGTTTATAAAAAAAACGTTCAAAGAAGGGAGAAATCCTATTTGGGAGGAGGGATCAAGCAAAGAGTCCGTGTGGAGTTTGCATGTGAGCTGAGCCTTCGGGCATCCTTAAAGGATGAGGAGGGCCTGGACCACTTAAGAGAACAGGACAGGTATTCCAGAAGAGAATGAACTGGTACAAAGACATAAAAGCAGGAATGGGTGAGATCTATCTAGCTAATGTGCCAGATCAGCTGGAGCAGTGCTTCACAACTCTAGCTGCAAATTAAAATCACCTAAACTCCAAAAACAAAACGAAACAGACCACCCCCAGGCCACATCTCAGACCATTTATATCCAGATCTCTACAGAAAAGGTTTGGGCATCCATGTCTTTTTAAAGCTGTCCAGGATTCTGATGTGCAGTCAGGAGTAACAACCATTGAACTAGGAGTTTAAGAGTCATCCTTTCTAATCACTCACTAAAAGCTATAAGACAGACACTTGACTTAGAGAAGTATGGTAGAGAAGAGAGAAAGAGGATGCTGGGGTAGAACAAGGAGGACTTTATGATCTGGCTAAAGGGTCTGGACTTAATTTTGTAGGTGACAGTGGATCATTAAAGATTTTTTGAGATAGTATTAGAACTAAGTACGAGAAGGATTACTCTATTAACAATATATAAGATGATTTGGAGTGAGAAAAGACTGCAAATGGGGAAACCAATTAGGACAAGATTTTAATGCCACATGCATGAAGTATCAGGGATCATAACATTTTTCACCATCAAAAAGACAATGCCTTTAAAATTTTGATGATATCTATTTGTGCAAGAGTCTTGGGAAATAGGCACTCTCAAATTCTACTGTTGGGAGTGCAAACTGGTATAGCCATTTGGGGGGACAATTTGGCCTTATCTGTCAAAATTTAAAATCGGCTTCCTACTTGGCTCAGAAGGTCCACTTCAAATACATATGATTTTTCTTTTTATGTTCTTTTAGGTTTAATTCAGCCAGGTAAATTCAGTCAGGTAATTCAATCAGATAAAATTCACATTTTGAAGTGTTCAATGAGTTTTAATAAACCTATGAAATCCAATAACCACCACGACATTCAAGGTGTGGGACATTTCCATCACCCTAAAAAGTTCCCTTGTGCCAGCTTGCAGTCTATCCTCTACCCTACCCATGATTCCCGATAACCATTGATCTGAGTTTTGGTTCCACAACTTTGCCTTTTCAAGCATTTCTTATATTTGGAATCCTACAGTATGTAGCCATTTGTGTCTTATTTCTTTTACTTAGCTTAGTGTCTTAGATTCATCCAAGTTATTCTATGTATCAGTAATTTGTTCCTTGCTATTGCTTAGTAGTATTCCACTGAATGGATATACCACAATTTGTTTATCCATTCACCAATTGATAAACATTTGGGTTGTTTCCAGTTTTGGGGTTTTTTTTTGGGTTTTTTTTTTTTTGGCTATTATGAATAGTGTTACTAAAAACATTTGTTTCCAGGTCTTTTTGTGGCATGTTTTCCTTTCTCTTGGATAAATATCTAGGAGTAGAATTGTTGGATCAAGTGGAAATGTAAATTTAACTTTATAAGAAACTGCCAAACTGTCTTCCAAAGTGAGATATATTTTGCATTCCCACCAGCAAGGTATGAAAGTGTCAGTTGTTCCACATCCTTGTTAGCACTTGGTTTTGTTAGGTTTTTTTATTTGAACCATTCTAGTAGGTATGTAATGATATCTCATTGTGGTCTTAATTTGCATTTTCTTCAAGACTAATGATGTTGAACACCTTTTCTTGTGTATTTTTGCCATTGATATGTCTTCTTTGATGAAATGCCTGTTCAAATCTTTTACACATTTTATATTGGGTTATTTATTTGTCTTCTTATTACCAAGTTGTAGGCATCTTTGTGTTTTGCAAATATTTTCTCCTAGCCCATAGCTTATCTTTTCATTCTCTTAATTTCAAAGAGCATAGTTTTGTGTATTTCATTTCAAAGAGCATAGCATAGGTATATTTCAAAGAGCAAAAGTTTTTAACTTTAGTGAAATCCAGTTTTTAAATTTTTTTTTTCTTTTTTGGCTCATGCTTTTTGTGTCCTATCTAAAGAAATATTTGCCTAACCCAAGGTTACAAATATTTTCTCCTATGATTCCTTCTAGAAACTTAATGTTTTAGTTCTTATGTTTATGTCTAGGGCCCGTTTGAGTCAACTTTTATATATTTTGTGAGATTGAAAGATTAAAGTTAATTTTTTGTGTGTGATGTCCACTTGTTATATCACCATTTATTGCAAAGACTGTCTTTTCAGCATTGAATTGACCTTATATTTTCTTAAAATGTGTGGATCCATTTCTGAACTTTCTATTCCCTTCCATGGAAGACTCACATATTACATGGGGGTAGTGGCAGCAAGATACTGTATAGTATAATTCTATAAATGGGAAAAAGTGTGGCTGTGATTGTAAATCCACTTTTTAAAAAAAGTATGAGTATAAACAGTAGTTGCTGGAACTTGATTTTCGAAAGAGTAAAAAGAAAGAAAATAACAAAAAATTAAAAGACAATGAAATAAAAAGGAAGTGAAAAATGAAAAATAAAAAAATTTAAAAAAAAAATAAATAGTAGTTGCCACTGGGAAAAGAAATAGAATTTGGAGAGGAGTTGGGAAGTCAATGTATAAAGAAAAATGCTCACTTTCTGCTCTATATAACAATACATCTGATTACAATAATATTGCATGTGATTAATACAAATTATATGCTTTGGATTTAAAACCAGCATATACTGCTTTTGTATTTCAAATTTTTTTAAATAAAAACTTTGTGGGTTTCAATGGAAATTAGAAAATGGATGAGACACATTCTGGATGCTAAATCAACTGGTAAGATACAGAGAGAGAAAAGGATAAAAGGTGATTCAGAGGGTTTGAGACCATATGTAGAAGGACAGGTACAAAGGAAGTCTGCCAGAGAGGCTGCATGAGGAGAAAAGATGGGCACTGAGGAGCCAGTGTGCTGGCGGCAGGTCTGGGCCAGCACCAGGGAGCTGCACTAACGCCAGCGATGGTGAAGGTGCAGCGAGGGCTGGGGAGATGCGGCCACAGAGGTGGAAATCATGTGCAAAGAGTTATTAGCTGAAGATGTGAGAGTGACTGTGCCTAGAAAGAGAGGAGGGAAAGAAAGAAAAGAGGGCCAAGGAGAGCCCTCGAGAAAGACCTTCCTTCTGCAAAGACTGAAGAGGAGTCGACGAAAAAGACATAGAAAGATCCAGAGAGAAAGCTGAGAAGCACAATGGAAGTGTGGTGTCACCAGCAGCCTGGGAAGAAAGCTTCTAAATAAAGGGAATGGTCAGTGTCAGAGACAATAGGACTGAGAAGACCTCTTTGGATTTAATGACCACGTGGTCATTATATAGAGACTTTCTGTGCCTGGCTTATTTCACTTTACATAATGTCCTCCAGGTACATCCATGTTGTCACAAATGACAGGATGTCCTTTTTAAGGCTGAATAGTACTCCACTGTGTACATACACCACATTTTCTTTATCTATTCATCTGTCGACGGACACTTGGGTTGACTCTTTACCTTGGCTATTGTAAACAGTGCTTCAAGAACCTGGGGCTGCAGATATCCCTTTGACTGACCGACTTCATTTTCTTTGGGTCTAAACCCAGAAGTGGGATTGCTAGATCACATGATCATCCTATTCTCAGTTTTTCGAGGGACCTTCATACTGTGTTGAAATGGTGGAGGAGTGTATGAGGGAGGCAAATAGCAAGGAGTGAAAAAGTGAGCAGCTGAGAAATAGCAGAGGCCCAGAGAATGGTAGGTAGCAGGGCTGAGATATTTTTTAGGATAGACAAGACTGAACATCCTTGTACATTTAAGAGGTATCCGAAGACTGAGAGAATACAATGCAAGAGAGGGATCATTGATAGAGCAAATTCTCAGAGCTAAGAGAAGATGGGATCACAAGAAACATGTAATTCTTTTGAAAGGGTGGAGGCAGCAACCCAATGTCCAATATCAGGAGAGCGGCTTGATGAAGTTACAGTACAGTAAAAATGGGCAATGTTATACTTCTGTTACAATAACTGTGAAAAAAAATAGGAAGTGTTAGGGTTATAATGTTAAGTGGAGGGGGAAAACTAAATATAAAATGGTTTATGAACTGATATAAAATAATATGTATGACTGGGAAGGAATTATGCAACACTTAAAATTGTTGTATTATGTATGATAATGGGATTAAGGACATTCTTTCTTTTGGTAATGCTGTTATATTTATCTTTTCTTTTTTTTTTTTTTG
>VBSM01003176.1:8083565-8128266 GCA_008086735.1 Cheirogaleus medius | reverse complement strand
GCCTCCCAGAGTGCTAGGATTACAGGCGTGAGCCACCGCGCCCGGCCATATTTATCTTTTCAATAAAAAAATGTTTAAAAGGTAGTGTCTTCCTCCAAGAGAAGAAAGAAATGACAGATGAATCACAGGAGAGGCTTTAGGTGGTCTCTAAAGTGATTTCTCCCCCTTCAACATCATCAGTCTCAGTGTTAGATGGCAGGATTTGGACTAAAATATGAAAATCCCAAAAAGGAAGAGAGCAAGTGTGAGCTAGAGTAGGTGGAGAAGGTTCCACAGAGTACATGGGGCTTAAGCTGAGTCTTGAACAATGGAAACAATGGGTAACATTTGTTAAAGGAAGGAAAAAGAAGAGAAGAAGAGACAGTATTGTAGAGGAAAGCAAAGGCAAAAAGGTAGAAATGAACAGAACATGGTGTAGGACGGAACCACTGGCTTAACCGGAGGAAAAGCTGTTTAGAGGAATTTGGAGACAAAAGAGCAAAAACGTAGGGTAAGATGAGATTTAGACCTGCCATGACTTAGACCATGCCCAAGAGTTTAGACCAGCCATGATCGAAACTATTAAATTACCTCAATTTACCTCAATCACTGGCAAAGACTTTCTGCCTATTGGAAGGGAAGCCAGTGGAGGGAGACACCTCCTCAGAGTGCCCTTGAGCACAGGTACAACATTTAAACCACCATCCTTTGCCTTGTGTGGGTTGGGCTGCAGTTGTCTGTCCCTCTTGCACAATTTGGCAGCAAGAATGGCAAGTAAGAATGTTCCTGAGGCAGATTCCAGGCCTTGCCTCTCTGCTGCAGTTTCCCTCACCCCCTTTCCCTCCAAGCCCCCGCCCCCCAACACACAAGCTGCCACAGATCAACCGGCCCCATCCCCTGCCCACACTCTCCATGGTCATTTCCTACTATAGCCCCAAACCCACAGGCAGCTCTCCTGAGGCCTGCCAGAAATCCACATTAGAATCCCGGCAACAGTTGGTGAAAGCTATTTTTAGACTCACCCTCATTCTCTGGCATTATACTAACTCCAACTCACATATGACTCTGTTCTAAAACTCATCGACTCTGGCTAAAACTCAGAATGAGAATAATGATCATAGTCCAGTTCCGTTCCTTGGTCTTCCATTTTGTCACGAGTTCGGATCAATAACATGAATAACCAAAGCCAAACCCACACGAACTGCCCCACTTCTCTAGAAAACTCCTTTCCCACTCAGATCCCTAGATCCACACACCCTCCTAGGATAGAGATCCCTGCTCTCCAGCCTCTTATAGTTGGGAGGCCTTCCCTGATCTCCCCAGACTAATCTCCCCTCCTGGCTCCCCAGAGGTAGTGAACTAACCTAAAGGGAGACTGAGCTTGTCCATAGTTCTTTGGTACCAGGGACAGAAGGGAGGAACTGTGGCATCTACTTATCCAAACTTGCACTGACAGAGTAACTTCTCAGCATGTCAAGAAATGCTGGATTCCTCTGCTGCACACTATGAAACACCCAGTGAAGATTGCCTGAGAGGCATAAAAGGCCTCTGCAGACATGACATTGGTTTGGCCTTGTGCAGAGTTCGTTAAGCTACGGTAATTGGCACCAGCAAACGCTTATTAAATTTAGTGATCTAAGGCTCTTCAACGAAACAGAGGAAGAACACAATCTCTGCCTTTTAGGAAATGACAATCTCCACACAATAAAGTATGTTTACCAGAATTGAATTTTATAGGCTCTGGATGAAAATCGTGAGAAGCTGAATGATAAAATTATCTGCCCGCAAACAACTCTGTGTGGAAGTCATCTGCTATTTTAAAGAGGAAATTAGGAAACTTCTAAGTCATCATTGTCCAGAAGAACTTCCTAAGATAATGGAACTGTTCTATAAATGTGTGCTGTCCAGTGAAGTAGCCACTAGCCACAAATGGCTATTGAGCACTCTCCTGTATGGCTAGTGCCACTGAAGAATTGAATTTTTAATGTTAGTTAATTTTAATTAATTTTAATTTAAATATCCACATGTGGGTAGTGGCTACCATATTGGACAGCATAGCTCTAGACCATGAAAAAAAAAAGTATGATGGCCGCCTTGTGGTAAACTAAATACAGAAATTGCCAACTTAAAACACACTCTTCAGATCCAATCATAAATGCTGCACTTGTTTCATGGTATGGCAAACATAACTCTGGACCCGCGTTTTTCTCATCTGTAAAATGATAATAACTAAAAATAACTACCTCATACCACCATCAGCTTGCCTAGCACTGTGTCCCTGTAACCTTCTGAGGATCAGTGTGAAATTCATGGTTTGGGTTTGCTGGGCAGTCTCTACCTGAGACGTGGGGCAGGACTGAACTCAGCCACCAACACCTGTGACCACAGCAGATACGTGTGAGGGAGTCCCATATACAGACTGGTCACTGAGTGAATAAAAACTAAAAGATACCTGCAGACAAAACATCTGCAGTGAAAATAAACACTTCATAAATGTAAAAAGAAACTTCCAGAGCTCCCCTATCACCCTTCCAATAAAATGCAATGCTTAGCATTCTCAGATTTTGCATGGAATCCCAGCCAGCGTGGCCACCTCACACACCCACCCACTGTCCTTTGCCGTTCACCCCCCCTTCACCTGGTGGGCTCTTCCTCACCTCAGCCTGCCCTGACTGCCTGCCCCCAACTAAATAAGCCATTCTCGTTTGTCTCTTCTTTCTTAGCACTTACTAGAATTTGAAACTGTATATTTAATTCTGTGTTTGTTTTCATGTCTGTCTTCACCACTACACCATAACCTCCATGAGGACAGAGACCATTACTTTCTGTTTAGAGAGGAGTAGTTCCATGGCGTTAACTGCTCAGACTCTTGGGCCAAGGCTATCTGCGTTTGTCTCATAGCTCCATGGACACAGTGCCTCAGTTTCCACATCTATAAAATGGAACAACAATAATAGTAACTACCTCATGAGGTTATATGAAGATTAAATGAGTTGGTAGACATAAAGCACTTAGAAAAAAGCCTAGCACACAGCAGGCTCTATGTAAGCGTTAGCTATTACTATCCTCTGTCACTATGTACCCAGTGCCTGGAACACTGCCCAGCACATAGTAGGTTCTAAGTAAATACTTACTGAATGAATGATTGAATTTCTAACCACTTGTTGTCATCTTAAAGTAAGATTATAGTCTCTAAAAGTGTTCTAAATTATTATGATAGGGACTGATTTATAATTAATGTGATGTTGACTTTTGTTTTTAAAGATGTAGACACCAAATTAACAAAGTATCTACCTGCTTGTAACTTCTGAGAGTCTTTTAAATATACAATGCCTCTATAAAGTAGTGTTCCAATGTTCACTCTTCATTCTGTTGACATGATGTAATACATTCAAAGTTTTGCCGGGTGTGGTGACTCCGTACCTGTAATCCCAGGGACTTGCAAGGCTGAGGCAGGAGGATCACTTGAGGCCAGGAGTTCAAGACCAGTCTGGGCAACATAGCTAGACCCCATCTCTAAAAAATTTGTTTTAAACCAAGCCAGGTGTAGTGGTGTATGCTTGTAGTCCAGCTACTCAGGAGGCTAACACAGGAGGATGGCTTGAGCCCAGGAGTTCCAGCCTGCAGTGAGCTGTGATCATACCACTGCACTCCAGCCTGGGCTACAGAGTGAGACCTCATCTCTGGAAAACACACACACACACACACACACACACACACACTCTCAAAGTTTTCTTTGTGATCTACTAGCCTTGTATTTTGAGATAAGTTCTACTTAGTCATGGTGTGGTATATAAGTGTAATGGTTGAGAACATTGGGTTTAGATGAAGACAGACCTGACTTTGAATACAACTTTACCATTTAGTGACCATTTAACTTTAAGCATTGTTTTTCTAAGCTTTGATTTCCTCATCTAAAAATGGAAATGTTAATATCTTCTTCCTCCATTTGTATGAAAATAAGTTAATCAGGTAAGTTAATATAGTAATTGGCATCTAGTTAAATATACAATGATATTATTATTGCTCAATTCTTTGCTGAAATTTTATATAAGGCTTTTATAACTATGTTCATAAATGAAAGTGGCTTCTAATAGAATTTTCAAGGAATCTTATCAGTGTTAAGAATAGCACCTATTTAACTAACAGAATTAATTTGGGATCATGCCATCTCTCATTTTTCTAAAAAGAACTTTTTTTTTATTACACACTGTAGAAAAGGCAGAATATGCAGAGAAGCAAAATTATGAATATTAACTTTATCTGTAACCTCACCACCCCAAAAGAAGCATTGATTAAACCATATATTCTTCCAGACACTTTAAATGTATAAATTCATACACACAGACAATATGATAGAAAACTGGGATCAGACTATACATAAAATTTTGTTTCACTCAATATATTAATATGAACATTTTTCACCTTAATAAATATTACTTCCAAAACTTAAATTTTAATGGTGGCATGTATTCCAAGATATGACAAGTTGTTCAGCAAATTCCCTAATGTTGGACACTCAAGTGGTTTCCAGTATTTTACCATTATAGGCACTGCTGCATCAAACATTGTGCTAAATCTTTTTATTAACCCTCAGTCCATCCTCTACCCTTCTCTACCATGCAGTTTGCCGACCTTCAAAATCACCGCGCTGACCTTTGCATCCTTGGGCTTCCTCACCCTCCAGCTTCCTGTAGGGTTGGCCAATGGGAGGCACCAGCAAGAAATGCAAAGATGGAAAAAATGAGAGCTCAAGATATTTATTCCTCCAGTTCCCTTCCCAAAGGGATACTGGTTAGCTGTGTCCTTGAACTAGAGACCACCATACCTGCTTGGAGGTTCCTTCCTGTAGCCACTCTCCCAGGACTCCTGTTACAGCTCCCTCCCCTGCACCTTCATGCTTGGGGTGGTAAGGTGTCCTCCCCTCCCTGTTGCTAGCCCCAGAGCTCACTACCATCCTTGTTTTCCCTTAACCATGCCCATGCCTTTATACATAGTCCTTCATTAAATTTTCCCTGCTTTTCCAGTTTAAGTGACCCTAACAAATATACACAACTTTGTAAATAAATTCCTCTACATATTTTTCCCTATTATCATATGGTACATTTCTGCATCTGGAATTATTCAATCACATGCATGTGTCCTTTAAAAACCTTTTATAATATAGGAAACTTGTTTTCCAACATACCCTTCCTCCAGCAGCATGTGACAGCACCAGCCTTCAGGCTTTTGTCTACTTGGAAATTATCATTTCTTTTCATCTTTTTCTGTGTTCATAAACAGTTCTATAACACGTGGATCATCTCATCTTGGAAAGTATGTGTGTGTGTGTGGAGGGGGTGGTGGGGAAGATTACCCATTAATGACTGCAGTCTATCTGTTTTGGTGGTTCTTGCATAACTTTCTCAGTATCTTCTTCTGCTATTAGCTATTACGAATTGACATGCTGGCCTACACTTGACCTTTAAGAATTCATTAAAATTTTAGCTGATTTCATTTTACTCATTTGTACTGGGGCCTTCTCGTTCCCCTACTCTCTGCCAAGGGTGAAACTGTTTTTGTGTCACATCTCTCCTTGCAAGGCTGGGTCATTCTGTGGATTTCAGTTCACTTGGTTGCCTTGTGACTACAGGTCTTTTATGGACTCAAAGAAAAGTTATAATTCGTAGATTACCTAACTTTTTCTTGTGAATTCCTACATCCTCAGCTAAAGTGAAACTCCCCATTTAATTTTTTGAAAATTTAATTAAATCTTAATATTTTTATAAAAATAAAACACAAAGCTATATTCAATTCTACATTCAATATGCATGTAATTACTAATGATATTGATATCAAAGAAATTGATATCCTACCTCTCACTTACATAGAAAACTACTTATATAAATATTGAAATTCAACATACAAATTGTTTCATAGAGCAAAATGTTCCCACTTGCAGCAAATACTATTCAATTTGTGACTACTTCCAGAACTATTGATTTGAACACAAAGAAAAGGAGGGAAAATGGACATTAGAAGTGACTGGAGAAATATATTTCATTTTGTCAGAATCTATTGCATCCGCGCTATCTGAAAGGCATGGCTTGATGCATTAATTTGCTTTTGCTTACCTGCATGCTTCCGCCACCAAAATCCCCCGCAAAGTCCAAACCCATATCTGTTTACAGTGTTGGCATTGGCACAACCCACAGACCTGCAGAGTATCCAGAAGCAGTCACCTTTGGATTCCAGGACATGGGATACGGAATGTGGAGCGGCATTTTCCTGGGGCTTGAATGGCGCAAGTCAGGAGCCCTCCAAAGCAGATGCCCAAGGGTGGCCTCTCTTGCCCTGGTCTAAGGGCAGTATTGATCCAACTCATCTCTGTTCTGCTCACTGAACGAGGTAGTATATAAAAATGACTTCACATAGTACTTGTCTCACAGTAAAGCTACAATAAATGGAAGCTATTAGAATCATCATTATTTCTCATCATTGATGAGAAGTATTAGCTTTAAGTATCTTAAAGATATTGATTTCAGTTCCTCTGGCTTTTTCTTTGGATTCCAAGGTCTAAAATCATTGTATTTAGTATTTTTTGTTTGTTTGTTTTTTAATTTTTTGTTTTTTCATTTCTTTCATTCTCATCTTTATTTATATTTTTACATTGTTCTATTCTGCTGGATGTATTTAGTATTCTTTTAAATGTTACCAACCTCTTCTTAGTCATACAAAGTATTCTTTACTGTCAAAATTCAAAAATTGAAAATATTCATTCAGGTTTCTTCTTTTAAATGATTACATTTTACAGGACCCTGGGTACATCTTTGAATTTCAGGCTCAGCCAATTTTTTGTTTCCAAGTCTAGGAAATGCTCCTGTATTTCAACCCTGATTAAGCTGCTGTTACTTCCTTGGAAATTCCTTTAAATGTACAATTGGATTTCTGTGCTCTGTTGCCTAGATCAATAATTTTGCTTGTAATATTATAATCCTGTCGCTCAATCCTTCTGTATCTTTAATTTGTTTTTCAATTAATCTTTGGCATTGCTGACTGGCTATACTGTAGATTTGACTATATGGTTTTAGACTTTTATTGAGCATAAAACAATTAAGTATTATCTCAATCCTTATAAGCACGTACAAATGCATTGAAATAGTTTTCTTCCTAATCTGTTTTTCCTCTAATACTCTCATGAGATCCCAGGCAATGCTAAAATTTTGCTTAGAATTTGTTTTTCTACAATTGGTTTTGCTCTTTTTATACTATAACTTTTTCAATTGTCTTAGGCTGTTTTTTCCCCTTTCCTGATTATTCTTTGAGTGTTTTTCTCCTGGTTTTTGATGGTGGAGTTTTTGTTTCAGATAATCTCATTGACATGTTAGAGGATTTTATCAGTTCCAGCACATATCACACACACTAGGAAAAATGTGTTTGCTTTTCACAGGTCATTGATCATATCTCGGAGGTAAGCTGAGGAAATGCAAATTTATTTATATCAGGGCATCAACCATGCTAGAAATCCTCAACACACATGCATAGCCTTGAGATTAAAAAAAATAACAAAAGCAAAATCAATAATTTGGTCTTCTTAATAACATAATAAGTATATCAGTATCTTTTATATTGAAAATTTAAATAAAATATGAACCCAGAAGCAAAGTTTAGCAGTTAGCTTCATTTGAGTGAGGCAAATGTTAAAGAATGTGTTTTGTTTCTTTTCTTTTTAAGAAAAGCCTTAGTTTCCTAAGTAAGGTGGCAAATGAGAACTGGCTTCTTGTGCCACTTGCTTGCACAGGATTCTGTTCCTTCAGAGGACTTCCGCCAGCCATCGGTCTGCTATTGGGTTGCTCTGTGTCCTATTTGTGAATTTCTAGTTCATCATGCTCACTAGACAGTGACCGCCAGCATAACCAGAATTGTTTTGTTTTTTCAATTTCATGTAATTAATAAATGTTTCTGTCTGTTGATCAAAGCAATACATGTAACTAGCTTTCTTCAAAAAAAAAACATAGACCCAGAAGCCTTTAACAAACACACCAACTCTTAATACTCTATAATGAAGTGTTTTTTACTCAAGGCTGTTGAGATCGTCAGGACAGTGAGGAGCAGTCTTTAGCACCCCCACTGATTTTCATCAGCTAGGTTGCCAAAATAATCTGATCAAAGCTTTTCCGATTAAGCTGTGGCCCATTTCTATTAATATATTACAATATCAACTGTTAGGATTGTCGGTCCAAAGTTATTTGAGCAATTTCTAACCCTATTATTTCATTTGATTCACTTGAGTTTTCTACATATAAAAAGTATTTCTATTCCATGTGATTTTACATATTTGTAGATTTCCCATCCACAAAAATAAATTTTCATAAATATTCACCATCAATTTCTTATTATTAGGGTCTACTCAAAGTGTCATTGTTTTCCCTTAACCTCTTTCTCCATCCTCTTTTACGTAATGAGTTTACGTTTTTGCCAATACTTCTGACTCTAATATTTAGTTAACAATTCTTCTATTCCGGAATGTCCACCCCACATCTCTCATGCTAGCTCTAAAAGTCTTTTGTGTGGCGTGAAGAGACACAGTAATATCTATTATACTATCTGAATAAACCAAAAGTATTGGCAAAGTAGACTCTGGTATTTATTTTCCCTTAAACATCCCCCACCCACCCCTTGTTTCCTTTTAGTAGGGAATGGTATTTAAAATCCAGATCTGCATGCAAGGCAAAGTGTGTTCATAACAGCTTTAGGAGGAGGGCCTCCTGATTGTAGTCCCTCTTAGCTGATGGGGTTTGGAAATGGATATACACACAAACACACAGGTGTGCATTCACACACACACATATACATACCCACACAATCGATATCCATTTATATATCTAGCTATTTACATGTATATTAAAACCCTTGAGTTCATATTGTTACTTCCAAATCTAATGCAATTCCACAGCCTTCATTGTTTCCTTCCTCCTGTCTATATTTGTAAACCTCTTCTTCAACAATGAGAAAACTGGCTCCCATTGTCCATAATATATTTACTTAATTGTTCAATCCAAGAGTGTATAGAAAAGTAGTTTCAGAATTGGTAACTTATGCCTCTATAAAAAAGGAAACCTAAACTAACTAGAGTTAAGTATTTGTTTAGAGGTCATTTTATCTTTAAACTAGGGTCATGTAATCCAAATAGAGTATTCAAGGTTAGTTGGATTTGAGTTAGTTCCCCCCCTTTCACTCCTGGTTGGTGTGGTTATGTTGTTCATTTGAAATACAGTTTGGTTCATTTGCTTCTGTTTGTATTAATTTTGTCGTGCTCCTGTTGATTTTCTTTTCTTTCTTTTTTCTTTTTCTTTTTTAAAGTAAATGAAACATTTCGGCAACCTATAAATATGTAAAATCACATGGAATAGAAATACTTTTTATATGCAGAAAACTCAAGTGAATCAAATGAAATAATAATAGGGATTGACAATCCACATTTAGGTGGTTCCAAAAGTTAGGACTCCACGCAAACGTGTTTTTAGCAGAGGGCCATTACCCCCACCTCTCATTTCTCCTCCCACCCCTGGCCTTCGCGACCTGTGACCCACACCGGTGTTCTCTTGTGTGGCCCTGCGTTGGCCCGGCATAACCCCGCTTCTCTTGGGAACTGTAAGAAACTATCTTTTCAATGGCAATTGTCTCCTCATCTTTTGGCCTCACCATACCTGAACAAAAACAAAACCTACATTTTAAAACAAACACGGTCTGCCGTATGCAGGAACTGCAATAAGGCAGGTTAGCCTCAGCCCTGGTAACTGAAAGAGGTTGTCATTGCCAACACGGGAGGGCCGAGCAGAGAGGGCTGTCGCTTGGGAAACGAGAGAGGGAGTTTGACCCGTGGACAGAGCCAAGACTGACAGGAAGAAACACTGACAGGAGTTAACCAGTAGCCACTAGTCCAGACAAAAGTCATCAAAAGTCAAAAGCAGGAATGAAGCTGGCGTCAGGAGAGAGTGACGTGGGTTTCTCCATGAGGCAGTTTAACTTACTCCGGCTTGTTGCTTCCTTCTCCCCCGGGGACTTCTGAAAACTGGGTATCGCTGTCAGCAAATTCTACAGTGGTATCAAAAGCTGTCAGACTTAGAGAAGCCCGGTCAACAGGGACAGAGGCAAAAACATGAGGGCTTGGCAGGTGAGCAAAGCTGTGAACAGACAGGTTTCAGCATTAGTAGAATCCAAGATAATCCATAGAGGAGGAGGCATAAAGGTGATTGCGTATTTACGTGTTGCATTTCTAACTGCTCCAATCTAGGCTACAACTGCTCCAATGACAGAACTCAGAACGTGACTCAACCAATGATGAGTACCTTTAATGCACTTACGCATTTGTTTATGGATCAATACCTGCTTGACGAGGAGGCCATGGGACAGAGAAAAGTAGAATGAATATGTTCAATACACACTAATCCCACAAGGTCAGGTAAAAGTAAAGATAGGACATTTCTGAATATGGGAAAATGGACTTTGTCCTAACACCCAACCTGCACAGTTACTTTGTGCTGAATAGTCATCGGTGAGGGTTGCAGGGGAGGGCTGGACGGTCTCTGACTGCTAAATGGGTGAAATACTCAGATGTTTGTAAGACATATAATCTTTGTTTTGTCTTCCCACTTCCAAATGTTTTGAAGCAGATATAAGCCTTTCCTCTGTCAAAGATACAGATTGCATAGCACAAAAATCTTGTGCCTCTTCCCAGAGATAAAAAATGGAACAAAGCTCACAAGTTAACTGATGACTTCGTTTCCCCTCCTCCCAGCCTGACATATGGGATGCTCCCGGATACAAGCCACTGTGATTGGAACTCATCCCCTCAGGAGGGTTGACCTAGCTTGGTGCAGCTCACGGAGCTGGAGCAACTGTCTTCATCCAAGCTGAGAGGAGAGTCGAGGCAATGGCGAACACGTTCCCAATGGAACAAGTGCCAGGTTTTGCTATTCACAAACTCCAATGTGAAGCAGTGAGAGATGGACAAACCTACTCTCTTATTTGGAGACCGTGTAGCAGCAGCAGTTGGCCTCTAAAATTCAGCTAATATTTTCCTTCTTGCCATAGATGGATGGGCAGGGCCAGGTGGACCAGAATGTAAACAGTCAGGGACAAGGTGGTTAGGAAGTCTTTGGAAGTGGAAACCTCGAGAAGCTGAATGGCAAGGGCTGGTGCATGTGGGGGTTCAGGGCAGGGGCTGGATGAGAATGTTTACCACAAAGCTGGTAGAGAAGGGGCTGGCACACAGGTCCATGATGAAGTCCTGGTGGTAAAGCACTGGCACTCAGTGGGGACAAGGAAGATGGTGTCTCAGGAAGCTCAGATCTTGATCTGCCACCTGCCAGCTGTCCCTGCCCTATTTTCTTACCCAGAAATAGGAACATATGGTCAGCACAGTGGCTCATGCCTATAATCCCAGCACTTTGGGAGACCAAGCAAGGAACGTTGCTTGAGGCCAGGAGTTCGAGGCTGCAGTGAGCTATGATCAGCTAGTGCAAGACTCTCTAAACAATAAAATAAATTATCCAGGTGTGGTGGCACTCCTGTAGTCTCAGTGACTCAGGAGGCTGAGGTGGGAGGATTGCTTGAGCCCAGGAGTTCGAGGTTACAGTGAGCTATGATCACACCACTGCACTCCAGCCTGAGCAACAGAGCAAGACCCCGTCTCTAAAAATATAATAAAAAAAAAAGTTAAAAAGATAAATAGGAACATATGCCTATAAGGAACTGCAATGTGGAGGACGGGCAATGCCACTTCCTCAATGCGGGGTGGCATTGACCATCCATCCTATTATGGTTCCTCATAGAACGTGTCTGTTTCAGTTTGGATTTCCTATAGCAATTTAGAAGGTAGCATCTATTTCCTCATTAGCTTCATCATGTGAATAAGTAATATCCATTCCCACAGGAGGTAGATGACATCTTTCCTGAGAAGTGGGCACTAGGACATAGATCAGCCATGCAGGTAGATCTTAGGACAGGATAGTCTCCAACATGGCATTGGAGACATCAGTCTCAACAAGGTAAAGCCAGGTTGGATTGAAGAATGCCAAGAATAGGGCATAATTTGTCTACTTTTGTTTAGGGCATTTTTATTATGTTTGAGTGGATTTTTTCCTGATAAAAATAATGCATGCTCATTGAAGAAAATCTGGAAAGTTCAGAAGGGTGTGAAGAAATACTACCTAGAAGTAAATACTGTTAACATTTTTCCTGTTCAACTATTCTTTTTTATATTTGAAGCCATTTATATGAAGATATGGTTTATTTTGGTTGTCTTTGCCCTATTTAAAAACATTGTAAGAATGTTTAGAAGATCTCCTATTTCTTTCTTAAAGTAGGAATAGGAAAAATGTGTATAATGATGTTAGGATGTCAAAGTAATGGAATGTAGTAGGCACTTGTCATTCTAAATTCTCATAATGTTGGATAAGATCACTTTTTCTGAGGTTGACCTTATCTCCCACTACAGAAGATGGAATTCCAGATACTCACTTTCCCATCCTCCCTTGCAGCTAGGGCACAGACACATGACATAGATTCTACCCCCTGATGCTGGACCCCGTACTGTCTCACTTTGAATCAGAAGCTGGTAACCCAGAGAAAGAAAGTCTGCACAGAATCCATTTGGATGGTGGGTGGCAGCAGTTCAGCTTTTGGGATCTGGCATCATTGTTGCTGGCAGCGCCAGCTGCAGCATCCTGTGCCTGGGGTAGCGGTGGTGTCTTCATGGACTAGTTCCCAGGCACAATTTGGGGTGTGGTTCCTGGCAGCACAGCCTCCAAGCTTTCTTCTGCAGCTCTTCAAGAGAGTGTGAACTACCCAATATTCTTATAATAAGTTCCTTTATTTATTTACCAGCATTGCTTTCTACAGCTTGCAACTAAAAACAGACTAAGTGTACAGTTGGTATGTTTGTCCCTATTTCTGTAACTTTGTTTTGGACATTCTGTTTGGTTTTGTTGTTGTTTGCTTGCTTGTTCTTTTTTATTAGACAAATTGCATTTGATTTTATTGATTTTCTGTAATCATTTAGGCAGTGGCATGCTGTTTTTAATTATTACTAAAGTCATCAAGTATACTCTTAAACATACATTTTTCTAGTTATTAAAGCCAAATGAATATTTTAAAAATTCCTATGTACAATGAAAAAATTTTATGAGCTTTTCCTTTCCCAACACACATACACTCCTCCCAGGCTTTGCTAATTCAATCAGGGATTAGACATGCTTTCCACGGTGCATCAACCTACCTCCTCTACCCTGCTTCACAGGGAGCTTCTGCTGCTGAAGGAATGAGACAGTGCAAAGAGTGCCTAAGCTTTGCCCCACACTGCCCCAGGAACCCACCTCAGGCCCAGACACACAGGGATAGTTGGTCACCCTAGCCTAGGCCATACTTCAGTCCAAAGGATTTGTCCACTATGCCTCTCATCTATGCCTGACCTCCACTGTCAACATACTGGCTTTGTTTGCCACATCTCAGGTGAGGCAATTTCAGCACACCAATATCAGAAATTCTACAGCATCCTTAAAGGAAACTGCTAGGGCAGCACAAGGAAGGCCACCTATCTAAGCTTCCTACTGTGGTTCACTGTATTATGTTAAAAATATTCACTGCTCCCTCCTGAGGGCACGTTATCATCCTTGTCCATTGACATTAAGCTTGGCCATGTAACCTGCAGTGCCCTGTAAGGATCATATATCCCCACCTCGTCAAACACAGGGTGGCCACACCACTTGCTTTGAATAACGCAATGAGAGCAGAAGCTTGAAGAGCCAGCTTGTGGTCTCTCCCGCTAGGACACCAGCACTGGTCCAGATGGGGGCTCCTCAGTCAACCTGGGTCCCAAAGTGGAAACAACATGGAACATAGCCGAGACTGACCATAATGAACACAAGTGAGAAATAAATCTTTGTTGTTGTAAGCCATGAGATCTGGGAGTGCTACTGTTGCAGCAGAACCTAACCGACCTTGATGATACATCTCTATACTACGTAGAAGCCCTGACTGTCCCTGTACCTTTGACTTGGAAAGGCCTAGACACTCAGTGGACTCTCTTCAGAGTCTTAACTGGAGGAAAGGGAGAGAATGGTGGGCTATACTGTCAAAGGAGGACTAGAATAGAGTCCCCATCGCCCAGACAACAGAGCAATTTGCCCATGTTTTCTGGCTTGATTTTATGAAGCTGTAGAAGAGTGTGAGCCAAAAGGAAGGTTTTACCTGAGACATTTCCAAGTTTTCTAAGTTTACATTGAAAGCAGGCATAGTCAACTCAAGTTAGCAGACACTTCTTCATTCAACTGAGAGCTTGCTATGTATGCCATACAGAGGCAGTATCTCTCCTGAATAAATTGAAATTTTATCTAGGAGATAAGTATCTGAGAATGAGCACCTATGAAGTGCCAAGTGAATAAAATATTGCCTTTATAAGGCAAATGCATGATCAGTTCACAAAAAACTGACAATGCAAATGTAAAGCAAAAAGGAAATCTCATTAAAGATAAAACATCAGAAAATATACATAATTTAATCACTTTATTGCATAATGAATAGATTAAAATATAAGCCTTGGATGTGTAATTAAGTAGAAATCATTAAAATGTATTTTTCTAAAAACCTGCCCAGAAGAACCCCTTAGGAAACAGAATGTGTTCTGCACCTTTCATCAGAATATGCTTTATAACACATGCTATTGAGGGTGTGCTGAGAAAGGCAATTCCCCTTGCTGATAATGAGTGTAATCTGGTATGGCTATTCTGGAAGACAATTTTGAAATACTTTTTGAGTCTTTATAATATTCATATCTTCTGGTACAGTATATTCACATCTAGAAATCTGTTCTAAGAAAATAATCAGAAATTCAGATAAAGATTTATATACTAAAATATTGCAAACAATAAATATCCAACAACAGAACTATAATTAAATAAATAATACATAAAAATACAATGCAACCATCAAATGTAATTGTGATTGCTTTCAATTATGTAGAAAAATGCTCACAAAATAATATCAATCCCAAACAGCATAATATAAAATTGTATGTCTAGTATAACCTCAGTATTTAGGACTATATGCATAAAAAAGACTGGAAAAAATACCCTAAAGTATCAACAGTGAGTATCTTTATACAGTGTTATCATGGGTGATTATTAATTCCTTCTTAATACATTCCTATATTCTCCAAATTTCCACAATGATATATTATTATATTTTCAAAAAAATTATTTTGGAAAAATATTCCTAAATAATAACAGAGTAATTCAAGTCTATAATAATACATTATTTTAAAAATAAAAATGACATTATAGGCCAGGTGCAGTGGCTCATGCAGTAATCCTAGCACTTTGGAAGGCTGAGAGAAGAGGATCTCTTGAGGCCAAAAGTTCAAGACCAGCCTGAGCAACATATTGAGACCCTGTATCTACAAAAAATAGAGAAATTAGCCCGGTATGTGTTAGCGTGCACCTGTAGTTCCAGCTACTCAGGAGGCTGAGGCAGGAGAATCGCTTGGGCCCAGGAGTATGAAGCTGCAGTGAGCTATGATGACACCACTACACTCTAACCTAGGCAATAAAGACAGACCCTGCCTCAAAAAAAAAAAAAAACAAAAACCCTAAAAAATGATACTACAAATCAATTTACAAAAACTCCAAAGAATACTTAGAATAAAATTTATACTTTGACCATATGCTAGTAAAAATAACAAGGAAATTACTATATACACACATAAAATATAAATGAATTTTATTTATGAATAGATAGATGTATAGCAAATAGAAAAACTAATACATTAAAGGAACATATGCCATAATCAGGCAGAGTTTATCTCAGGAGTTTAAGGACATTTTTATATAATGAAAACCTTAAGCATAATCATATTAGGTGATTTAATAATAATAAATGATTATATCAAAAGATACCAATTCTTTTTATCAGGGCTTTAGCATCTAACAAACAAGAAGAAATGGTATTTCTCTTATCCAAATAAAGAACATTTGTTTAAAACCAACAATTAACTTCATATTTAACGAAGAAATATAAAACTTTCCACAACTTTTACTAAATGCTAAAACAAAATAGTTACCTAAGAAAATAAGTATTTTTGCAACTATCATTTTATAGTTGGAAAAAGCAAATAGGCCACCTAAAACTGTTAGAACAAAGACAATTCATTAAAAGATAAATACTTTTTAAATTAACAGCTTTCTAATGATAGAGACTCCTATGCTGAGTAGCAATAGAGATATACAACACCCAAGAAAGAACTGATTTAATAAGGTATATATAAGATCTAGACAAAAATAAGAAAAGTACAATGAAAGAAATCAAGAAACATGACAATAGGCCAGGCGCAGTAGCTCACGCCTATAATCCTAGCACTCTGGGAGGCCAAGGTAGGAGGATTGTTTTAGCTCAGGAGTTCAAGATCAGCCTGAGTAAGAGCGAGACCCCATCTCTACTAAAAGAAAGAAATTAGCTGGACAGCTGAATATATATATAGAAAAAATTAGCCAGGCATGGTGGCACATGCCTGTAGTCCCAGCTACTCAGGAGGCTGAGGCAGAAGGATTGAGGAGTTTGAGGTTGCTGTGAGCTAGGCTGACGCCTCTAGCCGGGGCAACAGAGTGAGACTCTGTTTCAAAAAAAAAAAAAAAAAAAAGAAACGTGACAATAATGGAGAGACTTAATCACTCGATGGAAAGATTTAGAATCATAAACGTAAGCCTTAAAGAGTTAATTTTAGACCCAGACAATTCAAATTGCTTACCTTATATAACACATTTCTTAGGGGGGGGAAAACCTTTTTGAATATTAGAAAAATATAAGTGGGGGAAGAGGGAAGAACAATGGAGACCAATATAATGATTCAAACAGATTCAAATAATGTTTGATTCATTATATGGCAAAAAATATGTCTTAACTACCAAGTGTTAGAATTATCAAGGAGAATAAATAATGTTTTTGCTCAAAACCAGGGAATAAAAACACAAAGCATTGCAATGCAATGTACTAAGTACGATGCCAGCACTCTAAGAATGCTGCAAGAGCTGCATCTCTTGAGGTCGGGAAAGGCCAACCTGGCATTTTGAAGAATTGAATTTTGGCAGGTTTTGAAGCAGGAGGAAGGAAGAAGGAAAGGCACTTGTGAAGAGGGAACATCATTTACAAATACAGAGAATCACAAGACAAAAAGGCACATCCCAAATTTTGAAGCAGGTCAAGTACCTACAATATTGACCTACATCTCAAAAACACAAAAGTCCATATTTATTAATAACAATCAGAAAATTTCTCATAAAAATCTATATTTCTGGCTTCTTTTTAAAAAACTGGACAATATAAGAAACTGGGCCCACCTTCCCACCCAGAAACCAGAGGCAGGTGCCCCTTTCGGATGGGACCAATTGCCACAGCACTTCCTTCCTTGTCCCATTCCTCTGGCACCCAGTCCATTCCATCCCTTTAACTCACTCTTCTGGTCCTCGAAAGCATCTGAGTTTGTGACTTCCACCCTACATGATGGGGATCAATGAAGGTTTTAGCCAAAAAAAGAACAATGTCATTAGGTCTGTTTTCAAATGCTCAACCAGGCAGCCAAATGGAAAGCAGGAGAAGAATGGTCAGGAGACCAGTGAAATCCACAAAATCCTATTATGTTAAAAATTAAAACAGGGCTAGCATCACTGAAGTGGGACTGGGCACTTCCTACAATAAACCTGGCACCTCCTACAAAAACTCCCACAACACAACTTGAAAATCGCTGAGTTCTGCATCCTTGAAATACACGAAGGCGGTGATGAGGGTTTGAAACCAGGCAGTGTGTAGGGGAGGGAAAGAAAAGGGCAGAGAGGGATAAACATCGAGAGGTTTTTGAGTGGGAATGTGATACGGGGAATAAGAACAGTATAGGAAAATTTGCAGTTTTTCAGTTTATGTAATTAGGTAGATGGTAATGACATTAAAAAATAAGGAAATAAAAGGAAGAACAAGACTGGAGGAAAATGAATAATTCAATTTAGGATATGTTGAATTTGTGGAGTCTATAGACATGTGGCTTTACCTCATAAGCACCAATAAATTACCAAAGAAAACTCATCTCCAGCTTTAATGGGATGAAAACTCTCTAACAGCTGAATCCTGAGATGAAAATAAGAGAGACAGGTATAATTATGTAAAATATTTTTACAGAATGAATACCAACAGCACTCAGATTAATGGAATATTATAGAATTGAATAAAATATTGCAACCAAGATTACAGAGGGTTAATAACTTCATATATAAAAGCATAATTATAAGATACATAAAAAGAACACAAAAATGTAAACATCCACCAGGTCTCTCAACGTAAGGGGTATGCATTTACACCCTGCTCTGTTTCCATTAAGGATTTAAGATGGCTTACTACAAAATAAACAAAATTAAAAAAAAAGATGGCTTACTACAAAAATATACATAGTAAAATGATAAAGTGTAAATAATAATTAAATGCAAAAGTATTTTTAAAAAATTAGCACCAAGAGAAATCAGAGCTAGAAAAAAAGAAACAAAATATGCAGAAAATAAGGGCTTTCAGAAATACTACTGTTGACAACCAAAGTAAAAAGATTAACACAAGTTACATGACTGTTACTGTTCATTTGGAGAAAACACAGCAATTTCTCACTTTAAAAAGGTCATTTTTGCATTTCCCCCCAATCAAAAAGATAGCATTTCATGATTTTTAAAAAAAACTTTTCTAAATTAATTTAGCTTTATGAAAACTCAATACATTGTCCCTATTTCTCAAATGTGGTGTTACTGCAGAACACTTAGATTTTAAAAAAACAAACACTTTACACCATGACATTTGGGAATATTATTACAATAAACACAGCAAAGGATTCCATAAAGCTGCTTCCTTGTGGTACCCCTTGAAGAAAACAAAGAACAAAATATCGTGGTGTAGCATGATGAAGACAGCTGGGTGGGTGGAGAGCAGAGAGGAGGAGAGAAGGGAGACAGGGGAGAGTCCACACGAAATGGGCGAGGTATACAGACTTGCAGTGGTCCATCCTGATTCACAGAAAGATGCATTCAATTTAGAGGAACGGAAAAACCACACATCCTTCAACCTATAGCATTTGGGCTTTGGTAAAAGTTCAATGAGAGGCCAGGCGTGGTGGCTCACGCCTGTAATCCTAGTACTCTGAAGGCAGACGTGGGTGGATTGTTTGAGCTCAGGAGTTCAAGGCCAGCCTGAGCAAGAGCGAGACCCCGTCTCTACTAAAAAAATAGAAAGAAATATCTGGACAACTAAAAATATATATATAAAAAATTAGCCGGGCATGGTGGCGCATGCCTGTAGTCCCAGCTACTCGGGAGGCTGAGGCAGGGGGATTACTTGAGCCCAGGAGTTTGAGGTTGCTGTGAGCTAGGCTGACGCCACGGCACTCTACCCCAGGCAAGAGAGTGAGACTCTGTCTCAAAAAAAAAAAAAAAAAGTTCAATGAGAGATGAAAAGTAGACACAGTGAGGTAGAAATCTCTGGTGAGAACCCAAAGGTTATATGCTCTGTAGTGTCAGCTGAGATGGATCTACAGAAATTGGATATCCTCTGAGCACAGTATGGCTGACATCCTTTTATGAAAATTAAGGAGCCTCATTAAAGGCCACCCACATCTGCATACAGAAGGTCCCCATTAATAAAAGGCCATGTATAAAATGACAAAGACATACAGAAAGCAGATACACAGAAAATTACTCACACATATATATTTTTAAAAAACGCAGAAGACAATATCATTTAGCACCTATAAGCTAAGCAAATGTAAAGAATAGCTTTAAAAATTCAATATTGTACAGACTTTAAGAAATGAATTATATTCAAACTTTGTTAGAAAGAACTGAAATATCCCAGAATAAGTAGTTAAATAAACTATGATATATTAATGTATGTGCACAAAAAAAATGATTATATATGATAATGTGAAGAAATATGGAAAGATGCTTATGAAACATTAAGTAAAAAAAACTGCGTACAAAGTGTACATTCTCTAGATTACCACTATGTAAACTGTATTTATGGGCATATAGAAAACCACTGGCTGGACCACAGAAGTCAGGAAAAACTCCCCTGCAAAGCTCCATCAGCCCAGTCTGGGGCAAGCGCTCAGAACTGCAGGTGGAAGCTGCCATCTCCGGGACTTGCCCTGGACTGACCCCATCTGCACTCAGCTTTCCCCTCCCTTTGCCAGCTCAAGGTCCAACCTCATCCCCAACGTTATCGTCCAACTCTGACATTTGTTCCCTTCCCATCTTCTTTACTTCTCACAACACGCTGTGAGGTAGATATTATTATGACCACTATGAATAAATGATTAAAGGAATGAATGGTTAAAAATTAAAGCTCAAAAGAAGTCTTGTTTTCAGATCTTCCAAGCTGGACAAGCTTCTTCTTAGTTCACTAACCCTCTTTAAGGTTTACCTGGGCAGGGCTTCTTGGCTGCCTGAGCAGGGGCAGAAGCCAGAGGGATGGCATCTGCAGCCCTGGCTGCGTGTGCGCCTGGTTTCTCAAGGCCCTGTGAGTGCTCAGTAGCAGACGCTGAGTTATCTAAAAAGAAGAAGAAAAGGATAAGTTTTCCTAAAGCACCCCAAGTTTCATTTTATATTGGGAGAAATAGCCCAGCTAACCAAACCTCAGACAAGACTCCCAACACCCTGGATTTGGAGAGTTCATGTCCTCTGGATTAAAAATATATATATATATGTGTGTGTGTATATATATACTCATATATGTCCATGGAGAGAGTGAGAGAGATTGAGATATATATATATATATATATGTACGTATGTGTGTATATCAATAAGAAGCAGAAAGTCACTATTTCATAGTTAGGAGAGACTCACTAAACAAGACCAGATGATGATAATTGCAGACCCTGGACATAGCATAGAGTAGAAGGTCCCTGCCACCACACAGGGCTCCCTAGACAGCCTCTAACACTGGTATATGCAGAGCCTCCCTATCTGCAAACTCATTAAGTCTGACACTAACATCTAAACATATGAAAACTCTGTGTTAAAAGCTTAGAGACTCTGCCTCTGGTAAGGTGGTTTTCCCAACAGTAATTTTAAGCCCACCATCCACTGACTTTCAGCTACAAACAAATCTAATAGAATAAAGAACCTGAATGCATTAAAATTAAAAGAATACCCAACCACACTTTGTAGACTTCTTAAAATGTTCAAGAGACTATGCAGCAATATGGGAAGATATTTATAATGTTGTATAAAGTGAAAATTTTAAATACTAATGTGTACTTTGAGCACAACTGGATTAGTAGTTGCATATAACAGAACTGAAAGGCCTATTATAAAATGTCAATAAGTATTGTAGATTAGAGTGAGCAGAGTCATATGGAATTTTTATTTCTAGTCTATTTTCCAAATTCTCCTGTAATATGGTTAGAATTACTTAAAAAATTAAAAAAGGAAAATCTTTAATTGCATTTAATAAAAGGAAGCCATCCCTACATTATCCTTGCTTTTCCAGTCAATGGCCCGTCTCCCTCCTCTTTTTCATAACCAACCTGTTAAGACTGTTCTTCCAACATCCTGACCCCCAACTTACCAAGGAGTTCAAACAATGTTCAAACACTTGGGTAGATTCTATTAGCTGGCAGGGGCAGGGATGAAAATAAACATCCCTTCACACTTTTGGTTTGAATCGCAGTTCTACATCCTAAGATGCTGACTGCTCTAAGCTTTCCCAAGGACAATGCCTCGATTAACATATGAAGTGATTTTCCCCACACTCACTTTCATGGGACTGTTCTCATTGTTCTTATTTCTTTACAGTGAAGAATCTCAAAACGATATCATTCATTGACAGTGTTTTGTCTGCCTCTGATACCCCTACCTTTATTTTCAAGCATCTTGTGCAACTTCATGTGCTTGTAAGTAGAGATTATCTGAAAATTAACAACACTTGGGATATTCAGTCCTTGGTCCTGCAGCAACTTCAAGGCTGTAGCATGAATGAGCTGATGGGATCGTTTGCAGGTCTGAAGTTTGCACTCTCCCCTGACAAAGGCTTTGCACACGTGAAACTTGTTGCATTTATCCTTGAGGTTGCAGTATCCATAGAGGGCTTCGCCTTTGTTGTAGAGCAAACAGACCTGGTACAGGAAAGAGGCAACACTTCAAATATTAGTTTTCACTGTATCTTTTACAGCTTCTCTAGCTAAACTGAAGATTAAATGGCCTACACTGATCATCGATGCCTGCTGAAATTTTGGGGTGAATGCCTGACGGGGAGTGTGACAGTGTGGAGCGTGCCCCAGCTGCTACAAGTGTTTGCTGCTACCAACTCACAGCCACCCCTCTCTTACCTTAGACGCCTTAGATGCTCAGCTGATCTGCCCTCTTCCCCAAAGCCGATAGCCACTGAGTGACTTAGGTGGAGATAAAAAAGGCTGGCCCCCTTGCGTTGCATAATTTTTGTTCTACAGCCCCCTACGCATCAAGTCAAGGCTGGACTTTACCTTGCTTGTAGCTTTTCCTTGCCTATATCCTGCTTCCCTCTCTCCCGGTTTTCCCGAAAAGCCCGCCCTCAATAAATCACATGTACCTGAGTCTCTAGCTCAGGCTCTGCTTTCAGGGAAACCAACCTCGACAGGTAGCACAAACACATAATTTGAGATCCAGACAAGAGCATCTTTTAGGGTGCAAGGGAGCACTATTAATAGTTACACTGGGACAACTAATGAAAAGTGGGTTTGTCCCAGACAAACCAAGACCACACTGATGGGGAGCTTTCTAATGATGGATCAGGCTAGCGATCCTGAGACCACTCATCAGTCTTAACCACACATGCACAAAAAGACCACAAGACATTACACGCCTCCTGATGTGATGCAACAGGAGACACACTGTCCAGGTCTGACCATGGAAGTCTGACATCCTAGGACACCCCTCTGTCCCAGGTAAATGGGGATGGTTAGTCACTCTAACATGCATCACGCATTAAAAAGAAAAAAAAGTCTTGTTATAAAATCAATTCTAAATCCGATCAAACCTCCAGATCTAACTATCAGTTTACAGAAAATTCAAGAGATAAAGGATATTAAATGATAAGACTGTACTCAAGTCAAATAAAAAATGTAGGAAATGCTACTGGATACAGCTGACCTGGTTTAAAACAAAAAAGCATTCTAATTGTGGTGTCAATTTTCTAAAATGAATTCATAATTTTAATGTAATTCCTATACCGCTCAAAGAATTCCTATAGTTTTAGAAATTTAAATAATTCTAAAGTTTATCTGAAAAAGGAAACAAGAATTGATTAAATAAAAAAAAAAAATGAAAAAGAAAAGTAGGCCAGGTGTGGTGGTTCATGCCTGTAATTCTAGCACTCTAGGAGGCTGAGGCAGGAGGATTGATGGAGGTCAGGAGTTTGAGACCAGCCTGAGCAAGAGCGAGACCCCATCTCTACTAAAAATAGAAAGAACTTAGTCCGATAACTAAAAATATATAGAAAAAAAAATTAGCCTGGCATGGTGGCACATGCCTGTAGTCTCAGCTACTTGGGAGGCTGAGGCAGGAGAATCACTTGAGCCCAGGAGTTTGAGGTTGCTGTGAGCTAGGCTGACACCATGGCACTCTAGCCCAGGCAACAGAGTGAGACTCTGTCTCTAAATAAATAAATAAGTAAATAAACGTAATAGGCATAGAGACTTGAATTATCACACGTTAAAATATAGGCTGGGTGCAATGGCTCACATCTGTAATCCTAGCACTTTGGGAGCCTGAGGCAGGAGGATCGCTTGAGGCCAGGAGTTCAAGACCAGCCTGAGCAACACAGCAAGACCACCATCTCTACAAAAGATAGAAAAAAATTAGCTGGGCGTGGTGGGGTGTGCTCATAGTCCCAGCTACTGGGGAGGCTGAGGCAAGAGGATCACTTAAGCCCAGGAGTTTGGGGTTGCAGTGAGCTATGATGACAGCACTACACTCTAGCGTGGGGAACCGAGCAAGACCCTGTCTCAAAAAACAACAATAAAACTATATTATAAACTGTTTTAATTAGTGTGATATGGGTTTAAGAAGGAGATTAAGGAAAAGAGATCCTAGACTTAGTATAAAAATTAGAATAAACTGCCTCAAGGGCAGAATGGGGAGATACAGGTCAGAGGGTACAAAGTTTCAGTTAGACAAGATGAATAAGTTCTGGAGACCTATTGTACAGCATCATGATTATAGTTAATAATAACATGTTGTGTACTTGAAAATTGCTAAGAGAGTAGATTTTAAATGTCCTCTCCATACCAACAAAAACTATGTAAGGTGATAGATATTAATACATTAATTAGCTTAATTGTGGTAATCATTTCACAATGTAAAAATATATCAAAATACCACATTGTACACAAAAATATTAATACAATTTTATTTGTCAATTATATTTTAATAAAGAAAACATGTGATTAAACTCAACAATAAAACCAAATAAACCCAACGTTTTCTTGTAGAATACTTTTAACTAATGCTTTGTGATTTATGGGTTGTTGTTGTTGTTGTTGTTTATTTATTTTTTTAGAGAAAGGGTCTCATTCTGTTGCCCAGGCTGGAGTGCAGTGGTCTCATCATACCTCAAACTGCTGGGCTCAAGTGATCCTCCTGCCTCAGCCTCTGGAGTAGCTGGGACTACAGGTTCCTGTCACCACACTTGGCTAATTGTTTGTTTAATGTTTTTATTTAAAAAAATTTATAAGACTATTCTGGCTTTCTATTTCTTCTACAATCAATTTTAATGAGCTGTATTTTTCTAGAAATTTGTCCATTTCATATAAGTTTTCAAATTTTACAAAATTTTATAAAATTTTACAAAATTAATCTCCTAATATCTTTTTTTGGCGGGTAGTGTGTCTGTATTATGAACTGTATCTTTAGAAGAGTGGTGAAAGGAATCATCAGGCATTTGCATACAAGAGACGTGAGGCACCATTCTTGTCTCATCCACTGTGCTTGTCCGTGATCCCTCCTGTCTATCTGTGTGGCTATGTTTTGGGCCACATGGCACATACCTCCAGTCCCGGCTGATGGGGCCCGGGATGGGCTCCTGTAGTAAGTGCAGCCAACCCATTGGCTGCTCACAGAACACTGAAGTAGTCTAACGGGACAAGATGAGCCTGGGCCTTGGATATCCAAGTAGAAGCCACAAAACAAAAGATTCAATAGGTTTGACAACATAAAAACCTTAAAACTTCTATAAATCAAAGAGTACCATAAAATTAAAAGGCAAGGGCACGGTGGCGCATGCCTGTAGTCTCAGCTGCTTGGGAGGTTGAGGCAGGAGGATCACTTAAACCCAGGAGTTCGAGGCTGTAGTGAGCTATGATGGCGCCACTGCACTCTAGCCTGGGTGACAGAGAGAGACCCCATCTCTAAAAAAAATAATAAAAATAAAAAATAAAAATAAAAGGCAAATGGCAGTCGCACTACCCCTTCTCTCTGAGAGAGGAAGGACTGGACCCAGCCTGAGAGCTGCTGGCATCCTCCTTACCTTCCTGCCAAGAACCTGCACCAGCTGCTGCTTGGATCTACTTTCAGCAACATAGCTGGTTGGAATGCATTTGGCTCACAACCATGACATACCAGACCTGGCTTCAGAGCTTAAGGAATGAAAAAGGAGATGGATGTCAGGAAGAATCCTGCTGGCTCCTAAGACCAACTCCAGTACTGCCTTCTGGGTACAGATTCTGCTGCCTCGAGGGTGGCCTCTGCCATCTGCACCAAAGCTCATACCTCCACCCTTGTGACTTTCTTCCCTTCTACATCCTGAAATACCTTACAGTTAAAATCAGGCCACAATTATGAACTGCCCTCTGTCTTCCCAACATCATCCTTTCTCTCTGACCCTCTTCTGGCAAAGTGGGAGTGTCTATGATAAAATCTTTGTGCTAGATTAGCAAATTCTGCTTTTAATAGGTGTTCTTATAATATTTTCTCTTGGCATTCCTACTACTGTGAATAGAAAAATTCTTTGTGTATTGCTAAACTGAAACAAACATGACAATGTCGCCATAACAGCAACAGGTAATTTTTAAGTATTTGAAACTGAATCATGTTGATTCAGCAATTAAAAGCCAAAAAGGTACATAGGGAACAATACTTGTAACGAATGTGACAATATGAGGGTGACTCCTTGGTAACTCACCTCTGGTAAAAGGCAGGGGTCATTCTGCAAAAGCAAGATCCGAAGCTGGGCTTCATTGAGGCCAAAAAGTCCGTGGTTTTTCAGCACTTGGATGTTGACAGGTGTGTGGATATCATGGGAAAGGGTACAGGTAGACCTAGAACAAAGCTCTAGGTCAGAAACCTAGGTGAAGGGCGAGTCCGTCAAATTCCTCGCCTTGGGCAGCTTTCAACTTACATGTGAAGTTAAGCAATTCTGAGAAGCCATGGATAATACAGCCTAATAGGCACTGATAAATAATAAGAAAGTTGGGTTGAGGCCATTCCCCTCAGGGTCATTTTCAGTGAGGCTGCTTAAAGCCAAGGACACCCCTCCCCCAATCACGGCCTTGACGAAGCATGGACATCTGGCTGTAGGCGACTGCACTTGGCCTTCTCTCTACTCCAAACAGCTGTGCACCCCCGCCATCCGCCAATGTGGAAAAGAAAGTGCCCGAGCCCAGCCCCACTTTGTGGTGTGTGTGTGTGTGGCTAGAATCAGCCAAGGACGAATTGGAGCCCAGCAGACGAGTCAGGAGGCAGCCTCACACCTCAGCCTGGCAGTCACCAGCCCCAAGACCTCGCCCACCCCATCCAGCCCTCAGTTTCCCGGGGGTCAGCCTAGCTTAGGGTGGTTAAACCCAGAGGCACAGACCCTCTTCGGGAGAACCGTGTGGTTATGTGGAAACGGGCAGTCGCCCGCTAAGCGTCCATGGATCTCATGGGATCCTCAGATGTCCCCAAAATACCACCGGAGTGAGTGAACTCAAAAGTCCCAACCCCGATTTAACCGGCCGCGGTGTGGCGGATCCGGGGACAGGGGCAGCAGCTTTTTTGGCGGGGGGTGGTGATGAAGGGGACCTTCGGCCTCGTTCCGCCCGTGGCTGGGAGTGCTGGGGCGGGAGGCGCCCGGACGCGCGGCCCCCCCCTTCTTATCCCTCGTCGCTCCCGCCCTCAGCTGGAGGCCAGGCCCGAGCGCCCCGCGCCCCGCGCCCACGCCGCCGCCCTCCCGCCCCGCGCCCGCGCCCGCGCCGCCGCCTCACCAGCAGTCCCGGTGCGGGCACTTGCCCAGCATGTGCCGGCGGCAGAGGTGCAGCTGGTCGCAGGCCCGGCACTCGCCGCGCTGGTAGCGGGCGCAGAGGCGCGCGGAGGACACGGCCACCACCCTCCAAGCGGACGCGCCACCGCTCCCGCCCGCGCCGGCCGCCGCCTCGGCCTCGGCGTCCCAGAGGCCGTCCTTCATCTCCACCTCCTGCAGCAGGAAGCGGTCGGGCCCGGCCCGCTGCAGCACGTCCCGCAGCTTGGCCTCCGACAGCTCCACGTGGCCGCGCAGGTCCTGCAGGAACATGCGGCCGCCGTTGGCGCACAGCACCTTGGTGAGGAAGGAGCACACCGTGGGCTCCGCCATGGCGGTGGCCGGGCCCTGGGCGCGCGGCGCGGAGAGCGGGGCGGCCTGGCTCCTCCCCGTCACGTCCACGGTTTCCAGCCAGCATCCCGGGGACGGGCCTGGGGAAGGGGTGGGGAGGGGTGGGGAGGGGTGGGCCTGGGGGAGGCAGGGCGAGGGGCCGGCCCGCGGTGGGAGCAGGGCCCGGGGCCTGCGGTTGCGCGCTGGACATGGACGTGGCAGGGGCAGCATTTATTGAGCGCCTGCTCGTGCCAGGCACCATTAGAAGTTAGCCCAGGCCTCGAGGGGCTTGTGTGCTGGGGAATCACAAAACACCCGCTAGCAAATAGGATAATTGGAAGTACTGGTAAGCGCTGCCAAGAAGAGAAAATAGGGGAGGTGGTTGGAGGTGAATGGCCGGGCTGCTTTAGGTGGTTGCTAGGGGACGTCTCAGAGGAGGTGGCCACTAGCACTGACAAAATGTAGCTAGTCCAGTTTGAGAGGTGATGTACGTGTGAGATACGCACAGGGGATTTCGAGGATTGAGAATGAAAAGAAAATATAAAATATCTCATTAATAATTTTATATGAATCACATGTTAAACTGATAATATTTTGCATATATTTGCTTAAATAAAATGTTATGACAATTTCATCTGTTGCTTTTACTTTCCTAACGTGGCAATGAGAAAACTTTCAATTACAGATGTGGTTTACCTTATATGTCTGTTGGACAGCACTGGTCTAGACCTGTACAGCTGCTGAGCTTTTTTGCCCAACACCTTGCTCGTTTAATGAACATTTATTGAGCCAACTGCTAATTCACTGACAGTACAAAGATGAATGAGACCATTGGAGGAACTCAGCCAGCCTGGGTGCTATCTTACAAGGTTCTTGTGAGCATTAAATGCATTAATGTCATGTCATGTAAGGAAGCTGGAGAGGAAGGCAACTGGCCAGATGCTGAAGACCTTCTCTGCCATGAAAAGAATTTTGGACTTGTATCCTGAGGACTCTGAGAAGCACTGAAGGATTTTCAGCTGGGGAGTGACATGGTTCCTCTGTCTAGAAGACTTTCCCCCTGATCTTTGCTTGGACGTCTTCTTTGTGTCATTCAGCGCTGAGCGTCAATGTCTTCTTTTCAGCAAGGCCTTTCCTGACCTCTCAATCGAAAGCAGCTCTCTGGTCTCTGCATGGAACTTATCACTGATAGTTTTCTTCTTTCTCATTTATTTATATATTTACTTGTAGAACTCAGTCTCATGAAAGCAGGAATCTTGTTTATCTTGTTCATTGCTGTATCCTCACCACCTAAAATAGTGTCTGGCCATATTGTAGGGTAGGTATTTTAGAAAAATCCCTGGCAGCAATAAGAATAATGGATTTCTAGAAAAGCAAGACAATATTGGGAATAACAGAAGAGAAGCAGGATTTGGGGGACTATACATCCAATTTTTGTTGTGTTGAGTTTGCAGTGGACAATCCAAGGTGAGATGCTCAATAGATAGTTGTATTATATGTTCAGGTCTAGACCTTAAAGGAGATGAAAAGGGAAAGGATATAAGTTTGAGTGACATCAGAGTATTAGGTAACTGACACTGTGAAAGTTGATATGGTCACCTTATCAACAGTGAAGAGTATGCAAAGCAGAGGTGGAAGGATAGAACCTTGGGGATACCAACATTAAAGAAGCAGGTAGAAGAAGAGAACAATCTGAAGGAAATTAGTGGCAGCCTATGTCCCCTTGGCACTTAGCATCTGTACCTGGACTCTCTGCCTAGGGTCTTTTTCCAGCAGAAGGAGTGAGCAGGCCAGCAATAGAGGCAAGCCTGAATTACCAAGGAGTTAACACCTCCAGGAAGAGCCCTCAACCTACCGGTAATGTTGGGGACATGGCAGTGTGGGGATCCGCTCAGACCTCTACAGTTGATATGAGGATTATTTTAAACCAAAAATATTTAAGATTCAGCAGTTGCAGAAAGAAGCCTTCTCGGAGCTTCCTTTATTTCACTAAAGCAGAAGCTGCTGGAATTGAGGCTGCCATACATTCCCTCTCTAGGGGTTTATGGCCATGAAATAAAAATGGAGAAGACCACTAGCTCCTGCATAAACAACCTTATCACAAACTTCTTATCTCCCATGTGTTCCCCTGGAAACCCATTTGTTCTTTCCACAGAAGCCTTTTTGCTCCCCTCCCTCTTCCTTAGTAAGTTAGGTATAGAAATCCTTGTCTTTTCCTGTTTAGGGAGTCGCTTCTTCTGTTTGCTCCCATGTGCATGTGAATAAACTTTGAGTTTTTTCTCCTATTGTCAGTTAAATTTGCAGGCCCCCAGACACTGAACCTAAGAGGATACAGAAAGTTTTGCCTCCCCAAGAGTAGATAAATATCCCAGCTCATTATTCCTTAGGTGGAACAACTAGGAGGTACGTCCATGGGCTCCCAGAGGTTCCTTGGTGGAATTGAACGACAGTGCCCTACCTGCTCATCTGCACACCCTACACTGTCTTTCTTCCTTTCCCTGTTTCGCCTCCCCAAAGAGGCACTGGTTAGCATGCTTAACACATTGACTGCCACACTAGAAAGAAAATTTTTTCCTTGGGGCCATGGTGTTTTATTACGAAAATAGAATTAAAACTTTGAAAACAAAACGGTCCTTTCTAACTTAATGAAAAATTTGTTATTTTTTATTGTTTTCTGTGCTTGAGTTATGTGCCACTAAATTGTCAATATTAATTGTAACAATAAGAGTGTCAACAAGTATCACAAACCAACTTCAGGGTTTTGCCCAGGGCGCCACCCATCACATAACATGTATGCTACAGCGTGGCAGCGGGAGTTGCCTGCACACCACTCGGCTCCCAAGGTGAAAAGACGTGTAAGTTATATATGCTTCATGAGGCCCCAGGCTCAAAACTAGCATGAGTTAAATACAACTCACATGGCAGTTAATGTGTTAAAGACTATAGGGAGGAGTTAATCCTACAAAAGCATTGATGACCTCAGCAGAGGGATAATGGGGAAAGGCAGATTTCTGTAGGTTAAAAAAAAGATGAAGAATGGAAAAGTCCAGGGATTATAGACTACTTTTTAAAATCAATAAGGTGATGATAAAATGATAATTAGAGGAAGACACAAGGTGGAGGGAGGTATGTTATACTATTATAGGAAAGACGAGCATAATTAGATGCTGAGTAGAAAGAGCCAATAAGAAGGAAAAGCTGAAAATATAGGAAAAAAGAATGGTAATTTGGTGGGCGAGTTCCGCAAAGCAGTGGGAGAGAAGGGACGCAGCGGAAGACTTAACCCTGGGCAGGAGTAGAGACACCTCCTCCACTCAGACAAGAGGAAAGGCAGCAAGGACGAGAACGTGTAAAGACAAGTTTGTAGCTGAAGGACTAGAAAAGATTCTTCCCAATAGTTTTGTTTTGTCTTTTTAATTGTAAGAGCCAGAATGGGTTCAGGGAGTCACATGAGGGGACCACAAGGGTTTGACAAAGCTGACCTATGGGGTGGGAGAATGCTGACAGGTAGGACCGTTGGGCATGGGGGCACCTTGCTGCCGTCAAAAGTCACAGATTTGTAGTGGCATTCATCCAAACAGCACTGCCATTCTCCCTAAAAACTTTTAATGTGTAGGAACAGAATTTGATTAATCCACTGTTTGGTTTTGCCAAGTGGATGAGACTTAAAACCCAAGGTTCTGAGTGATAGAAAGTGTTAATTGAAAGAGTGGTCAGGGGCTGAGGCTAGATAAGGGAGGGGTGAAGACAGGAAGGGCCAAATGTGAAAGGAGAAAGTAGATGTAGGGGATGCAAGATAGTAAAAGGCAGGCTGTGGTCACAGGTAGAATAGAGAAGTTTAAGATTTCAGAAAGAGGCCTGGTGTGGTAGCTCACATGGGTAATCCTAGCATTTTGGGAGGCCAAGGAGGGAGGATCATGTGAGCCCAGGAGTTTCTTGAGACAAGCCTGGGCAACATAGCAAGACCCTGTCTCTACAAAAAAACATTAGCTGGATGTGGTGAGGCGCACCTGTAGTCCCAGCTACTTGGGACGCTGAGGTGGGAGGATCGCTTGGGCCCGAGAGTTCGAGGTGCAGTTAGCTATGATGATGCCAATGCACTCCAGCCTGGGCAACAGAGTGAGACTCTGTCTCAAAAAAAAAAAAAAAAAAAGACTTCAGAAGGAGCAGTTCTGGAGCAAGTGTGACTGATGACAGTGGAGTCCTGGGTGTGGGTGCCTGGAATAGTGAGATGATGACGAGAAAGGCTAAAGGCATGTAAGGCTAGGGGTGTTGGGTGGTCTGTCTGCGACGAATGCTGAAGGAAGAGCAGGTAGGGATTTAGAGTGGGGAGGAAGGCTGAGCCAGAGTGGAGAAGAGACAGTGTATGCAGGAGTTCACAGGGGACGGGTGGGGAGGAGTGTGCAGAGGTAGACTGTCCCCACAGACGTGTGCCGAACCTGCAGGCTCTGCAGCGGGGCTCCGGAGTTCAGTCTTGGTTCTGTTACTCATTAGCCATGACACCCTGCGCAAATTATTTGACTCCTTAGTGGAGGTATAGAGCCTGAAATCAGAAGCATATGATACCCGAAGTCTGGGAATAAATGAGCCCTTTCATGAGAAAGGGTGTAGAGGGGAACAAGAAAAGACTCCAGAGCAGACTATTGAGAAATGTGGAGTTTCAGGAAGAATAGGGAGATTATTAGATGTCAGGCAGGTTCACAAGGGAATGGAAAAGAGCAACAGGAGGTTGTAATTGGGGTATTTTAGGACTGGAGCTTTTAGGAAGTAAGCAGTTCCTAGAAAGTTCCGATGTGTCCTCCCACTTGGATTCTGAAGCTCATTCTCAAGCTGATGGCCACTTAGGAACATGGCTGTAGCACAGGCTTTTGAACAAGTCACCCCAGGGACATATACTGTTATCATTGCTATAAATTCATCCACTCTGTTCTTAACCCCCTAAATGAAACCTGCCTGTTATCCCCTGCACCCTTTCCAAGCCATGTCCCAGAACATCATTCCTGTGGCCCCAGCCACACACTTAGCACTCAACTAAGCATTGCCTTTCATGGTTGTTATCTTCACAGTAGCTAAGGTAAGACTGGGAAGTGGCTGCTATCTACCGTGTTTCCCCGAAAATAAGACAGGGTCTTATATTTATTTTTCCTCAACAAGACACCCTAGGGCTTATTTTCAGGGGATGTGTTATTTTCCCCTCAAAGCCTCAGCTTCCAGCGCACAGGATGGCTGGGACCTGACAGGGGGAGCCCACCTTGTTGGTGGGGCTGCCCGCACCTTTCCGGTCACCTCTGGGATAGTAGCTGTCACGATGGGGCAGATGAGAAGGTTTGCTCATCTTCTTTACCGCTCCACGACGAAATGCATGGGTTGTGCAGATACGCTGTGTAGCCACGCCCATCACTAGGTCTTATTTTCAGGGTAGGGCTTATATTGTGCAAATGCTTAGAAATCCTGCTAGGGCTTATTTTATGGGTAGGTGTTATTTTCGGGGAAACACGGTAGCTATGCTTCCACCAAATGTTGAACTGAGGAGTCCCCCTAGAAACCAGATAATGGCAGATTTTCTTGGGAGCACTAAGACAAAGTAAATAAACACATAGAAAAAATAACCAAAAACCTCAAATACCTTGGTTTGATAGTATTTTCGTGTATTTGAATGGGAATGCCTTGGCAGCCATCAGGTTTGCTGTACCTTACATTATTTATTAATATGCTGAGGTCCCCATCAAAAGCAGTTTTACCTTCACCTTATCAAATTTGCATGCTGCCACATGGAGATCTCTGTCTCTCCATTTCCCTCTCCCCCTCCCCTCATTCTTTCTCCACCCAAACCTTTGTGATTAAAAAGAATGAGTGGAGAAGGGCTTTTGAAGGAGTGTCGGGTGGGATAATTCTGCTGATAACTATTTACATTTTTAATTTTTGTGCCTTGGCCTGGCTCTGTTCCCACCTGTGGGGCCAGAGGAAGAAAGGTATGAGCAGCTTCAGCTTCCAGCCCTTCCCTGCCTGAGTCCCCAGACAAAAGATGTGCCAACCCACTGTAGGCATCTCCATCACCACCACCCGGCCAGGCCCCGGTGCTCTGCTAAAAAAGATACTTGGTCATGGAAGCTTGGAATGATAAAGCTGGATGGGTGGAAACACATCATCTCTCCCCTGCTGAACACACTGGTGTCTGCAGTTGATGATCTTTTTGGAGATACCTAGAAATAGAGCAAATAAAGGAGGCAGAACAAAATTCATTCTTCCTTTTTATTAGACAGTTCAAATTCAGCTGAAGAACAAGAAGCAATACAACTCAACTGAAATATACATAGTTGAGCTTAATTTATTCAACAGAGTTAGCCAATGGATCAGCTAGCCTGGGCATCAGGCGTGGTACAGTGAACAAGACAGCTTTGGCCCTTTGGAAGCTTACGTTCCAATGCAAACAGCAGAAAATTTCAAGTTGGATAGATACTTAAAATGAAGAAAGCAAGGCGTAAAGTACAAAAAACAACGGTCTAAGGTTTTCCATTTCATCACAGATAACAGTTTGCCTAATCTGAGGGTGGTACACATCAACTAGGTCAGTGGTTCTCCCTGTGGTATTTAGGAGATTGAGGGGTTGTTGGTGGTCCCATCATAGTGGGGGGCTATTACCGGCATTGAGTGGATGCTGCAGGGACAAGAGATGTCCTGCAGAGGGGTTTGTCCCACACAACGAAGAATTATTCTGAACCCCAAACGACTTTCTAATGTCCTGCTGGACATTTATGTAGGACCCTACAGCTTGTCTGAGAGAGTTTCATTCATTTGTTTCCTCTGAGACAACCTGTAATTGGTTTTGTCCTATTATTCTTATTTCAAGTAAGGAAATTTTCTTATTTCCTTTGCCATATACAGATAAGGTATATGGTATGTTATGATTTATCCTAATAACTAGTTTTCATTCTAGTGTTCCCCCGTACCTCTAATCATTCATATTCCTGTACTTCTTCACAGGAAGCAGCCTCTGATCGGCTCTTAAATCCAAACCTATTCATTGTTAAGTAAGAGTAAACAATCTATTTCAGGTCTTATATGGCATAGTCATGCCTGTGCATTTACATATTGAAACTCATTTTATTTTCATTACAAATGTCTTACCTTCTGTTTCTCCATTATAATAGAGTTAAGGCATTAAATTGATTTTTAAAGAAATTCATGTGTGTAAGTAGATTTCATCATCTATGAATCATCTCAGGACAGCAAAGAGGATGTTACAAAATATCTGCTCTACACAGGATGAATAGGTCTGACGGTGTTTGTGGTTGTCACCATGATTGGGGGTGGGGACGGGGGTGCTACTGGCATTTAGCATGTGAGAGCCAAGTATGCTGAACATCTTGCAATACGTTGGACAGTTCCTCACAATAAGAAATTATTTTGCACCCTACACGAATTTTGAATGTCTCACAAGACATTCATGTATGACGACAGCTCGTCTGCAAGAATATAATATTTCCTCATTTTCTCCACTTCGGCAATCTGTAAATTTTCTTGCATACTATCTGTATTTCAATTAAGGTAACTTCGTTCTGTCTCTTATCATATACAAATAAATATTATAATATGCAAGTAAGTTGTTATATTCCTAGTTTGTATTCTGATGTCCACTCATATCTCTGCTTTTTCATTTTCTCATGCTTCTTTGCACAAACTAGTTTCTGATCTCCTACCTTCTTTTGAGTGCAAATTTATTCATTATAACTAGGTGTAAACATCTGACTACTTCATTAGATCTTCTAGGATAGTTGTCCCCAAGTTTTATTTCTCTTTTATGTTAATATTAGTTTTATTTAATTTTTAACTTATTTCTAAAATTGTACATAGGTAGAGCACGTTACCTCTGAAGTGGAGTTGGAGGATAATAAAGAAGACGTATTTGTATTTGCCCTTAAAAAAATAAAAGGCAAAAGTGCTAATTGAGAACTACTGAACTAGGTGAAAATAGGAGCCACATGGCTAAAAGAAAGCCAGAGTGGCTTGTGTAGAAGAACAACTTAGAAGGGAAAAGAGACATTTAAGAGGTAAAAGTGGATTTGGGAACTGTTTAGATGTGTATTTGAGGGACAGCAAGGAGTTAAGGGTGACCTCTGGATTTCTGCTTGTGCGGATGGGTGGATGGTGGCACCATTTACCTATACACAGAATATAAGTAACGATACAAGTGAGGGAGGCAGATTGAGAGTTCCGTCTTGGATGTGTAAAGTCAACGATGTCTGTGAAATATCCACCTACAGGTGCCTAACAGGCAGCTGGAAAGAATTGGATAAAATGCACCTCTACAGTGTTAGGGTCAAGGTCAGGAAATGAACACTGCGAAATGGATGATAAATATGAAAAATGCATGAAAAAATATGTGAATGAAAATAACGATTTGTGGCAAGACTCCCAGAAAGTAACCCTACTCTAAAAAAAATCTTTATACATTTGTTACTGGTGGAGCCCTTTAAACCAAGAAGTGTGGAGATCTTTCTACTGGTCCAAAATCTGACTAATATAAAATCAACTCTAATGCTAATTAATTACCTGTGATATGTCTGCTGGAAGGAACTATAACAGGAAATGTTGACAATTGGTAAGGAATGTTAGAAAAGGAAAATTGGAAGAAAAAACCTGATTCATAATAAGGAAAGAGATATTGCTCCAAGCACCTCCCCTTCTCTAAAAACTGTACTATAATTCCATATAATCCGCTACATTTAGAAATTCGTTACATTAAATAAAAGATATTTAGTAGGCACAAGGTTTTCGACATTGTCCTCCTAGTTCTGATTCTATGTTCAACAGGAATCAAATCTCATCTCTTTAGGAGGCCGGTTCTTCAGTAGGGATGGCGATGCTCCTAATTTCTTAGCGAGGCTCATCTGCTGCAGCAAACAACTATAAAAGCACTAGTATTTATCAGTCATGCTTGTGTAAATTTGGTTACTGCAATTCTGTTCCCTCAAAATACAGACAATTTCATGAAAGCCTGACCTGACAAAAGCCTTCTCTGTAATCACATCAGTTACAACAAAATGTCTACTTTCCCATCATTATATAAAGAGCCCAAATGGGCAATTAACTCCAGTTGGTTGCTTCTCTCTGAGCCACACTTGGCATTCCAGAAGGAGTCAACCTGGATGGAGTCTGTCCCCCAAATAAGTGTAGCGATAAAGAAGTGTGTGATGCAAATCAGTTTCATCACAGAGATAAGGTATAGTACTGCAGCCATGTCTACAATAACATTTAAATTTCACGTTTCACTTTTTTCCCTATCATGTGCCCAAGCATTTTCTCCCCAGTTGTTCACAATCTATCATCCAAGGATGAAAGACATTTCTTATGTCCTTATTTCAATAGGCTTTGTGAGATTTCTCTCATTTCCCAAATTAATTTTCTTTCAATTTAACCAAAACAAAAAACCATGCCATACTGTACACTAAATGAGTAGATGAGAGACATGTAGCTGCAATTATAGAAAATTTAGAAATCAGCCTTTACCAATTACATCTAAAACAATGCAAACTTTCCAACACATTGGAATCATCAGGAGAGCTTTAAAAAATACGACCCGCCCTCAGAAATAGTGATCTAATTGGCATGGGGTGCAACCTGGGCACTGGAATTTTTTTAAAGCTTCCTGGATGATTCCAATGTGGAACAAAGTTTGTGAATCACTGATCTAAGACATTAGATAACTGGGAAAGGAAATATAAAAGGTTAACTACTATCTGGAAAATTTTGGTTATGTAAGAGAATAGAATGGTTATGGCATCCTTAGGACACTGTATTCATCAGTTCTAACTGATCACGCAGGCTTTGTCTCCTTCAGTATATTCAATCACATATTCTGGGTAAATCTGATCTTTCTCAAATATGACAAAAACGGAGGGATTCAAGTTAGTGTCCACACAGCTGTCGTACTGTGGTGGAGGACTTGTGTACGTCTTATCTCCTTCAATAAAATTTCCAACCAGGACGCGGGCTACAAACATAATGATGTTTCTGGCATCATACGGGCAATTTCTGTGTGAATAGATGGCATCTTTTGCGAAGTAATTTCCTAAAAATAATCAGAAAAAAGGTTAAGAATTATTATAAAAGAGGGTATCTGGTTTATAAGATTATTTATATATAATCAGATGAAGGGCATGAACTAAGCATATCAATAATATCTCACTGATATACATAAACTTTCCTTTGCAGTTTAAAAAATGCTCATAGTACAGTGCAGGGCTCACACTGATGGGGTGACCCATCGGGGGCAATAAGCAGGCGGTGATGACAGACACAGTGGCCCATCTATGCAACTCACGCAGGATGAGTTGAATGAACCGAGTTGGAACCTATGAGCCAAAGATACTCAGAGCAGAGACCACTTTATATTGTGTACATTTTAAGGAACAAAAGTCATTAACTACTGATGGGAAGGTCTTGGAAAATGTCAAAGGCAGCGGTGTAGCATGGGCAAGGAATTGGCCCTTACAAAGCTTTTCAAGACAGTTGATGGATAGTTCTCAACTCTAAAACAACCTCAGATAATCACTGATGTTTCCATACCTACCAGCAACCCATATGTGTCACTGCCAAAACAAGCTATGGCCAAAATCTGGGAACACATACATAACGTATTTCATTTTTTAGGATAAATATTTGTTTGAGTTCTGACAGAGGATAGACCCATGAGAAACCGATGGGTTTGATTTCACCCCTGTTATATGTCACTCAAGACAGTTGTTATACTTCCTCTAAACATTTCTAGGTAAGTTTCAGTGATGCATTTAAACTTAATAAACTCATGAAATTCTCATCAAGTCACTCCCCAGCTTGAACCCTTTCATGAGCTTCCCATGCCCTTACAGTCAAGTCTAAACTCTTTACTGTATGGCTGTATCTTGTGTCACTCATCACTTACTCTCTACACGCTGATTCTACTAGGCAGGTGAATGCTACTACATGCCTTTCCTTGAGAACGTCTCTCTAGCCGGGTTAGGTGTCCACAGTGCCTGTTCTTTACCCCGTAGCAGCTCCACATTTGCAATCATTTAATTATTTATATGAAATAATTTGTTTGGGGCCATGTCTCTCTTGTTCACTACTGTGACCTCAGTGTCTAGCATATAGAAGACACTTGAAAATATTTGCTAACTCACTAGTTGACTTCTTGCTTTTTGCGGTTGTGTGTGAATTTAATCTCAGTTGTATGAGTTGAGCCCACTTTGAAACTGTGATATGCTCTTTCTGGTTCCCTAAAGATGGGTGATTCTTTGTTTTTTGCTTGTTTGTTTGTTTTAAAGAACTGCATGCAGAAGCTTAGGAGCAAAAAGAAATAGCTATAAAGATTCTGTGTGTGGGCAGACCTGTGATACATCAGGCCCCAGGTGATCCAGTGACACCTGAGATGGGGACAGGCCTCTTCTTACCATCTTTAATTAGAACCCATCTGTGGCAACATTTGAAGGCTACTTCGAATGGCTTCGCAAGCCTGGGCATTGGTCAGGTAGAGCCATAGCCGGAACGGAATAGCAACGGTAGACAATGTAGCCAACAGATGGAGTAGTTTACAAACATGTATGAGACTCTGGTCACTTCCAGAAAAAAAAAACAGAAGACAGGAGCAGGGCTAAGGTCCAGCAGTCAAGCCTGAAGTCAGTTGAACCACTCTATTTTGGACATTTAAGAAACTATGAGCTTCTTTTCCCTCCATGACTACTTCTGGTTAATACAAAATAATTGCATATACCTCATAATAGAAGCATGTGTTAAAGCCTGAGTTATGACTAGTTAGGCTTCTCTATTCCAGCACAAACCTGTTCCATATTTGGGTTCATGAGTTTCATGGATGGTCCAGTTAAAATTCTTCGCACAGATAGACTCCACATGGGTGTGCCTTGTTGCATAAAATAGGAGTTTTTCGTCCTCCACTTTCATCTGCTGTTTCTTCCTAAAATAGGAAATGGGAGACTTAACACCAAGAACTTCCTTCCTTCACTCTAGTTAGTAACATTAATCCCAATTAAAGTCCAATCATTTTAAGGTTTACTCCAGCAGTTTTCAGAATGGAGCTACTAACTTTAGGGCAGCAGCCATAAAATAATAAATGTAGGAAAACTTTTAAATGATAGACACATGAAATCATTGAATTGCAAAACTGTAAAAGTTGAAAGAGAGAACCTCGAGTTTATACAATGACAAAACAACTAGAGCCTGAAGAAACTGTTGACTACTAAAATAAATCAGTGAATATAAATCTTAAAGGACAGATCTTAATTAATCCTTGCCAGTTTTCTATAAGGAAATCTGATCATGTGGCCACCAACCTGTTAAAATTATCTAAGAGATTTTGGTTCTGGATCTTCTTTATCTTTTCAATCTTGAAATTTTTCATGGAGGCTCCAAAATGCTTACTTATTTTGGCATATTCCGAATGCTGGTTATTGAGGTCTAACAACTAAAAAAATTTAAAAAATATGTAAGTGAGAAGCAGGAAACATTTAAAGCATGGTACATCCACATGTATGCCCCCTAATGCCATGAAGTATCATTGCCAGGGTTCTGACAGCAGGTGGGATCAGCGGGCTTAGGGTTTCCACATCTGGCAGCTCACTGCAGTAATGAACCAGAGAGGCAGTGGGCCTGTCTGCTCAGGCCAATTTAAGGCTGGCAAAACATTATGACTATGGGCAAAGAAAGGTCCCCTTTGGCATCCGATTTAGTCCGGTGACCTGGCAAGTTCCTTCCCTAATGGTCCAAAAGCAGTGCAGGTGCAGAAGAATTGGAAGTGCCGGTGGAGTCCAAGCAGACCCGCCTGCACAAAAGCCAAAGCTAGCAGGCAGATCTAAGAATAGTCCTGCCCCCACCCGGCTAGGTTAACAGTGAGGCACAGTTTGTTTGATTCCCACAGAAACCTTTTAACTTTTTAACTGTGACTAATAGACAAGTCACTTTTGCTCTGTGAGTTCCAGTTTTCTCATCTGTAAAATAAGAGTTACTAGTATCTATCTCACAAGGTTGCCATGCAGATCTGCCCAGATGAACTCCAGAAACAAGGAAGTGCCCTATAAAGGCTAATTGTTCTCTGGGAAAGAGAACCATTAGACCTCTGCCTTTGAATCTTGATCCAAGAGTTTTGCAGGAGCAATTCACTCATTCAATCAAACAAACACATACACGTATAGCAAAGGACTTTTTCCCACCTGTATATGATTCACCCACCAAACAAGTAAAAACCAAGTACCTTAAACTCATTCGAGGATAGGAATCCAGGGTCTTGCTGAGGAAGAAATGTCGAGGCTAAAGGCTCTGACGGGGTCTGCACCGGTTGATAGCTACAAATAAAGATAGAGTAAGAATTCTCTTAGCTCCCTGTTCTATAAGCCCAAGTGACTTTTTATCTTAATTGCCTGCCACTAAGCCAGGGTTCCTAGAGAAATACACAGTGTGTTTATTTCTGTATTTTTCTTTGGACTATATCCTTGCAGATTCCTGATATGGATGTACCAGTAAGCACACTTTTAAAAACTACAGTAACTATTCATAATCAGTAAATTAAATGCTATTTTCCCATTGATTTAAAATACACAAGCACTGATTCTTTTTCATATTTCTGCTCAACCTTCAAAGGTCTTAATGTGTTAGCATTAAGCAAATATGTCTAACAGCTTCAAATGACAAAACATTTAAGTATATTAAAGATTCAAGGGAAAGAATTCTGTCTTTCTTCTATGAACTATTAATATATTTTAGGGTGACCATACAGGAGGAAAAATTCTTCTTTATAGATGAACCACAGCTAATAATTACAAAAGAATCACTAGAATTAGAAAATCGCCATTTTGCAACATCTAATGACATAATGGATCTAAATAATCATCATCATTATCTAATTAATAATTAGATGATTACCTAAATAATCATCATCATTAGCTACTAAAACCATAAGTGGGCCAGGCACGGTGGCTCACACCTGTAATCCTAGCACTTGGGAGGCCTAGGTGGGAAGATTGCTTGAGCTCGGGAGTTCGAGACCAGCCTGAGCAAGAGCGAGACCCCGTCTCTACTAAAAATAGAAAGAAATTAACCAAAACAACTAAAAATAGAAAAATTTAGCCAGGCATGATGGCATGTGCCTATAGTCCCAGATACCCAGGAGGCTGAGGCAGGAGGATTGCTTGAGCCCAGGAGTCTGAGGTTGCTGTGAGCTAGGCTGATGCCACGGCACTCTAGCCTAGGCAAGAGAGCAAGACTTTGTCTCAAAAAAAAAAAAAAAACCCATAAGTAAAAGACTGGATGAGGAGTACTATAATGGAAGGATCAGAATGGAATGACCTAAACGTACTCTATGATCTTCATCACTAAAAAGAGGACAATCAGACCTTATATATCTCTTCATAAGATGTGACAGGAAGTACAACATATCACTTGTATGGTATTCTTGACTGAAAACTGAACATGAATCTAATCAGTCTTCTAAATCTAATGATCAATTTACAGAAATTACACATCAAATGGCCCCATGAGGACACAATTTGCTACAGTTTGAATTTAGGAAATTCTATAGGTCAAATCACCTAATTTCTTTAAAAAAAAATTGTATGAAAAAAGTGCAGGAGGGGAAAGTGTAATAGAATTTTAAGAGACAAATCAAGTCAATCAAATGCAATGTACAGACCCTGTTTGGCTACTGATTGGAATAAATCAACTATAAAAAGTCATTTTTGAGAAAATTGGAAAACATAGAACATGAACTGGGTATTAGATATTAAGGAATTATTGCTAATTTTGTTAGGTGGGTTAATGGTACTGTAAAATGTTTTAAAAACCCCTTATCTGTTAGGGACACAATCTGAAATATTTAGAGGGCATTGATAACATGTGTTGGATTTACATTAAAATATTCCAGTAAAAAAAAAATGAGAGGTAATGGTGGGAATAGATGAAACAAGATGGTAAAATATTGACAATTGTTGAGGTGGGTGATGGGTACCATAGAAGTTTACCATATAATTCTCTCTAGTTTATGTTTGAAATTTTCCAGGATCAAAACAATTAAATTTAAAAAATGAACACTTTAAGGAAAAAATTCTTTAAAGACCTCCTTGTATAAAATGAAGCCTTTTTTTGGAAGGGAAAGATTGCCCCCAATTTATCTCTATTTTAAGCTCAGATTTCCATTCTGGATTTGCACAGTGCTGGGCAGATTGAATGACAATGTTGTAAGATGCTCATGAACAGCGAAGTGTGCTATAGTTCATTCCTCCTCCACCCATTAGGATGGTACTGCAGCCCTCATTCTATCTTACAGCTAGTGTGGTGTGTCTCCTCCAGGCTAGTCAGAGCAGGATGAAGCTGGTTCTCTACATGATTCCTCCCCTAACATGTTTTTCTCAATTAATTTTATTCATTTACTCACTTAGCTATCTATTGAGTATCACTATGTGCCATGTATTACACAAAATATTTCAAGAGCTTTCAAGACCTGACAACTGGGGTCGGGGGAGGGAGGGTTGTGCTAGAGATGACATTTACACAAACAACAATAATCCAAGGTAGAAGGGGATAAGGACTATGAGGAAATTACAGGTGCTACTAGAGGGCAAAGGAGAGACTGGGGGAGAGTCACAAGGAAGGTTTGTATGGGAAAGTGGCATCTGAGCCGGTCATGGAGGTTGCTGAATTCATAAGCACCATGGGAAGGAATGTTCTCAGAGAGGAGGAAAAAGCAAACAGGAAGGCATGAAGCAATTATGACATGTGTAAATTACTGAGACAGGCAATGGACTGACCACAGGAGAGATCTAGAAATGTCATAAACCAATTTCTTCCCTTGGAAATATATATGCACAGAAAGAACCATCCAGCTTGGAGCTGAGAAGGTCCATTGCACTTTTGACAGTTTCTGCTATCCAGAAAGGCAACAAAGTGCAGTCTCACTAGTTGAGACTACTCGGGAATATGAATTATTAAAAAAATTTAAATTACTTGGTTTTTTTTATAAAGCATATAGTTTTGCAGCTTTCAGGAAATACCGTCCAAACAAACTTTTGCCAAGACATCCTGCCAGAACCATTTTCATGAATAGGAAGCCCCAGCCTGAGCAAGAGTGAGACCCCCGTCTCTACTGAAAATAGAAAAATTAGCTGGGCATCATGACACATGCCTGTAGTCCCAGCTACTCAGGAGGATAAGACAGGAGGATCACTTAAGCCCAGGAGTTTGAGGTTGTTGCGAACTATAATGACATTACTGCACTCTACCCAGAGCAATAGAGCGAGACTCTGTCTCAAAAAAAAAACAAGAAAAAGAAAAAAAAGAATAGGAAGCAGCTATGACAACCTCATTAGTTGCCTGAATGCAAGTAGCATCTCCCCAACCTCCTACTCTGTCTTCTTCCCCACCTAACACTTGTCAGGAACTGAAATAGTTACACATTGCTTCATCCGCCAGAATGCAAGTGAGGGCATGAACTTTACTCCTCCCTCCCCAAACCCTGCAATACTTTTTACTTTATTAATTTGAATATTAAAAACCCTGGAAGGGACTTTAGATAGCTAGACCAATCAGACTTAATTTCTTGGGAAATCAAATTAAGAAATTCACAGAAAATTAGGCAGTTAGTGGCAGAAGGTAAGGCTGTGGGAATACGCAGATCGGAATTCTGAATTAAAATTAAGTCAACTTATGTACAGTTGCTGAGTCTGTTCATAGGAGGGAAATAAAAATAATAATAGCAAGAGCAAGTAACATTCACTGAACACCCTGATATATTAGCTACTGTTCTGAGTGTCTGGAATGTATCGCTCAAGTAACCTTGAGGAAGGCACTATTCTTAAGCCCATTTCATAGATGGGGAGGTACAACGTGATTAATTTGTCCAAGTCCACACAGCTAATGAGTAGCAGGGTAGAATTTGAACCTAGGTGATCCAGATCCAGGCTGTTAGCCTGGTCACAGGCAAGGATCTGTGACCCCAGGCTGCTCCAATTCTAAAGCCAAACTGGAACCTGTTCCCATTCCTGAGACTCTGATATAGCTCAGGTCCCGTTCTTGGACTCTTTTTTTTTTTTTTTTTTTTTTT
>VBSM01003176.1:8068622-8080518 GCA_008086735.1 Cheirogaleus medius | reverse complement strand
AAAAAAAAAAAAAAAGGTAATGATTTCAGGGAAGGCTTTTAGGACATCTCTACTGTTTTATCTCATATGCTCTTATTTTAGCAAGGGGATTTGAACGGAAGTGCATCTTGCTCCCCAAACCAGACGGTAAGGCTTCCAGAATGGGGCCATGTCACAAACTTTTGTGGTCCTTTTCATCATGGTGCCTAAGAGAGAGCAGTCAATCCTGCAGAAACCAACTAAACACTTTGTGGATGCCTGAAGAACGTAGCTTTTTGCAATACCCTTTTTGTACTATCCATAAAATATGAGCCAAGCATACAGAGCAACTTGCACCTCCTCTCCTGTAATGCCGTGTCTGCACTTGCTACCTAACAGAATCTGACATTTGACGCTTGCATGAAATAGAGCATTGTGGGCTATTCTAGCCTACCAGAGTTTAGAGTTGTAGTAAAAGCAAGTAAAGGAAGACCTCCTGCTCCTTGTCCAAGCTCCAAAAGATGTACTGGTGTCCAAATAGAAATGTTCTAACCCTCTCTTCTGCCCTCAACCAGAGTTAAGTACACAAAACTGACCAAGCCAGTCACCTACACTGAAAATGCCCTTGGATTTGCCACTGACTAGAGCTATAATGAAAGGAGTGAATAATAAATACCCCCAAAATGTAAAGATATAATCTCTGATCTCAAGGCATATACAAAGTGTCCAAACAGCACAATGGGTGGTAAAATAGAAGTGTGTTAATTCTAGCAAGGGGGCAGGCTAGGCCACTGTGCCACTGTTCTCACTCTATGTCCAGGGCAGCTGATTAGGGTCTACTAGATGTAAGCCTCGAACAGTAGGGGTTTCCAATATATAATGGTGAGAAGACACTTGTTTCTTGTGATCTAGAATGGAGGAACTAATGAGAGCAAAATCCTGCTGGCAGCCCTTTAATGGCATTCCAGACTCCAGCTTTCAGCTATACCTACCCTCCTTCCCCTTCCCTAACAGAAATGCCTGCTGGATGTAGGGGAAGGCACCAGAATGAAAGCATCCAAGGAAAACGTCCCAGATGGAGAAGGGCCTGAGCTGGGTCTCTTTAGTTTGGAGCAGAGCATGGTTGGAGCAGAAAGATGTATTCAAATATTTGAATACAGCCCAAAGCAGGAATAAACTTGGACATATTTCAGGAAGTGAAACCAGAGAAAGGGTAGAAGGGACAAGGAAGCAGACTTTAGCAGAACTTTCTAACCTACAGCATCCAACAGTTAAGTCATACCATGAAGATGTTTGTTGCAGCAGCTTCCGGGATAATATCTTCCCGGGTGATAGTAAAAGAGATGGCTGCCAGGATGAGATGCCTGGTAAGCCATCTGCCCTCCTCGGGCCCCAAGAGCAGCTGAAGTGGGCAAACATCTCTGGGCACAGGGTGGGATGGGGCAGCTCTGTCACCTCAGTATAGCCCAATTTGACCCTTAGCTGAATCCCCTCCCCAATTTCCCACCCCTATAGCTGCTGCTCTGTGGACTTCACTTTGACTAGCAAGGCTTGAAGGTCTGGACCAGTGCTGTTCACTAGAACATTCTGTGATAATGGAAATGTTCTCTGTGCTATCCTATGTGGTAGTGCAGGGGTGGCAAAGTTTTACTTCTACCCTTTTAGAGTTCTTTTGGCTGGGCCTGAGAATTAAATTGACAGGAGACCAATCAACAGGAAAAGAGCATACAGATTTATTCAACACATAAGGAAATGAAGACTCAAAGATGCAGTTAGAGATAAACACTTACACTGAATTAGACCAAAAGTAGTAAACTATAAAAATGTCATGAGGGAAAGGGGCTTGGGCTAGGGTTGTTACATTGGCTAAAAGAATAATGATTAGTCTAATAAGGTTTGTTTGTATAGATTTCCCTAGAAGTTCAACAGAACTTGTATAAATTTAAATTTAAATACCATCTATTCCCTAGTGATAGTTCTTTCTGATTCCTGGAACCCTGATGTCACTAGAATGCAAATGTTTTCCAACCCTTCTCCCTTATCTTACTGAAAATTGCAAATACTTGACATAAGAACCATTGAGATCTATACTTTATTTTCATTTTAACCAAGGCTAATTAATTTAGGCTTATCATTTCTATTTCCACAGGTGTCTCACAGGACCACTTAGTCTTTATCATCCTTGGCTTAAAAATAAGAATCTGTGCAAAGGTCAACATCAGAGGAGTTGTCACACACTGTTCAGCAGAACTCTGTTCCTCAGAGATGCTACATGGGCCACCAAGGGCGAGAGGTGAGACCAAGGAAGGGGACCAGTAGACTGGGCTCAGCCCCCATCCTATTTCAACAGGGCAGCTCTGCTTTACTCTAGTTTGCTCGTTTAGATTCTTTGAAAGATTGTTTGACAAAATGTATCTGCTGCTAACACGGGTGGGAACCCACTATGCCAATGAATCGATGGCAGGGCTATTTATTGTCGAGGACCCCACTCACCAGCACGTACATTGGAGGGGTTTTTCTCAAGCCCCACTAACAGGAAAAAGCGGTGCCTCTCCTGAGCAGCTGGTGTGTTTTCACCATAGAGGCCAGAGCATCTTGTAACAGACTGTGTTTCTTTGTTTGCTTTGGCAGCTAGGCAGCTCAGAGCCACATGTATAGCCTATTGACTTGTAACCGTGCAGAACCTCATGCTGGCATTCCCTTGTCCCTACTTTATCTTTGATTTCATTTCCATCTCTTGCTTTTATTTTCTCTTTCTCATCTGATTTCATTACCTACTTAGGCTCTCTCTATCTCTCTCTCCCTCCCTCCCTCTTTAATCCTATGACTCGAAGGGAGGCAGGGACACTTAGAATGGCAGAAGCTCTGCTTATCTAAACTTCTATCCCCTGTTACTCTGCCCCCTCTGTGGGTCAGCCAGACCCTGACTGAATACTGGTGACTATCTGTATCAGATGTGGTTTCATTGCTTGAGTGAATTAACACATCCCCTAGTACAATTAACTATCCCAGCCCCATACAGTCTTAGAACTTCTCACTCGTGCCCTCTTTTCTGGCTCAAAGCAGGAGCCTCTGTACATTTATGTCTTAATACATAGAAAACTATCTCAAGGCTCCACCTCCATCTCTCATGGTAAGGAAAGCGGCATATACCGCTGACTCATGTCTCAAAGTTCCCTTAAAAATAATTCATATATGTTCTTGTTTATGGCTGCAGTTGGAGTGCATGCTTGCTGAAAAATACCAAGATGGCTGTGTATAAAGTGAAAAAACATCACTTGCTCTACTACATCCACACACCATGGGTAACCATGGAGGCTTCAAACATTTTATCAATAGTTTTCTTTCTAAATTGGCGAGTTTAAACAAGAGCCTCCCACAAGGAGGAATGATACTCACCTCTTCCCCGTATGGAATCCACTTGCCATATTCATTCCTCCAATACCAGATCCATTCGGTGGTAAAGACAGAGTTAGCCGCCTTCGCTATAGATGCAGGAGTGGACATGCGTCGGATGCGCGTGGAATCACAAATCATTTTCTCGAAATCAATTATGCCCTTTGCTCCAAAAAAGCTGAGAGAGGAAAGTATAAAGTTAACACAATGTTTCATCGGCCTTTGTTTTCTACAATCTGGTCTTCCCAAAGGAGATTTTAGGGCTAAAAAGCATCTTCAGATTTTCTTTAGGCAGCTCCAAGTCTTACACAGAAAAGAACAACTGAAATACAGAGAGAAAAAGTAACTTGCCAGCACTGCATCTTTCATGGTGTCACAAAACATATTCTTCTCTCAAAAAAAAACACCTCAAAATAAAACTGTACCCACGAAACAACTGATTGGCTCAATGTCAGAAAGTGAGTTGGAAACTCACATTAGGTCAGTTTTAAAAATTATTTGTTATTATTTAATAGTTATCAAAATGTTTTCCAAGACCCTTTCAGAGAATCAACAAGGTCAAAGTTATTTTCATGATAACATTAAGACATTATTTGTCTTTTTCATTTTCATTCTCTCGTGAGTGCACGATGGAGGCTACATGATGTATGATTTCACAACAGATTGAATAAAGAAGCAGATGTGAGAATCTAGTTGTCTTTTCTTAAGGCAGATTAAAGAGATTCGCAAAAATATAAAACAATGTCTCAACAGATTTTTTGTTTTGGAAAACAGTTATTTTATAGTTACCTATATGTAGAGAGAGAGCTATATACCTGAGTACCTATATTCAATGGATATACATGAATATGTACACAGTATTAAATATAGTTATATAAAATATGTTATTTATGTTAACATGTAACAAGTCTATTATTCTTATTTTTAGATGAATAAATATTTAAATTTTCAGTTTTAATTTTTAATTTGGTAAATATTGACAGCTATAATCCACATAAATAGAAATTTTGGGGGATCCTCAATACATTTTAAGAGTGTTGAGGGACCCTGATACCAAAAAGTTGAGAATTGCTGCTCTAACAAAGACCTATTAGATCAGTGGTTCTCAGTGAGGAATGATTTTGCCCCAGGGGACATCTGACAACATCTGAAGACATTTTTGGTTACAACAACTTGGGGGTGGGGGAAGGATAGGGAAATAGAGCTTCTGGCATCTAGTGGCCAGAGGCCAGGAATACTGCTAAACAGCACCCACAACAAACAATGATCTGGCCCCACATGTCAATGTGCTGAGGTTGAGAAACTCTGCTCTAGATTTACCTGGGTAGGGTGGGGGGAATATATACCTAGAAACAAGAAAATAGCTGATGCCACCCTCTAGTGGCAAAATGCAGCAACACAGAATCTTCACCAAAAATTCACTAAAATCACATATGATGAAAAATAGGTAAATTTCCTCTCAAAGAAACTCCTTGTAAAATTAAGTTGCATTTTTTAAGAGACAGGGTGTCGCTATGTTGCCCAGGCTGGAGTGCAGCGGCTATTCACAGGTGTGATCCCGCTACTGATCAGCACGAGAGTTGTGACCTCCATTTTCATCCTGGGCTGGTTCATCTCTCCTTAAACAACCTGGTGGTCCCCAGTTCCCCGGAGGCCACCATACTGATGCAGAACTTAGTGCAGACACCCATCGGCATAACACACTATAGCCCAAACTTCTGGGCTCAAGTGATTCTTCCACCTTAGCCTCCCTAGTAGCTGGGACTACACCATGTGTTGCCACACTCGGCTAATTTTAATTTTTTAATTTTTTGTAGAGATGGGGTCTTGCTATGTTCCCCAGGCTGGTCTCCAACCCCTGGCCTCAAGCAATCCTCCTGCCACGGCCTCTGAAAGTACTGGGATTACTGGCATCAGCCACTGCGCCTGGCTCATGCCTGGAATGCACCTTATATCCCTGCACATCATAGGTAAAAATAAATGGTCTTGTGGGTATCACCCATTTCAGCTCTACCAGAAGCAGAAATGTAAGGTATCCTCTTAGATGCCTCCAGGATAGAGACAAATAACAAACCTAAGGAGGCTATAAAATGCTACAATATATAACAAAATTCTGCACTAGAACTATATGAAAGTACTCAATGTTCTAAAATTACGAAGTTAAGCCACAGGCGCTTTTGTCCTAAATCATTCAGTGCTTGTAACAGTTCTGTGACGAACTGATAAGAATACAAACCAATCTCTGCGTTGTGTTTTTCTGCAGGACACACTGGCAGATATCGACTAAAAAACCATCGTGGCACTGTTTATTTCCTTTGAGTTAGCAAATATTCCCAGAATCCCTAGTATTAGCCAGGTTCAGTGCAACTGCAAACCTGAACGGTTGTGTTTTTTCCTCATTAACTCAGCAGGAATTTGTCATTTTCATCTCAAGAGCTGTCGCACTTGAATGGGATTCTGAAAGAAAAGTGTGTTTTCTTTTCCCATAAGCCTAGCACTATGCTCTCTTTTGATGATGATGTGGATCTCAAAAGCCAGAGTACAGCCATCAACTTACACACAGTTTTGGGGGTTGCAATAGGCCTCCTCAATCTCCTCCATGGGCTCGAAGTCTTCCCACTTCTTTCCACTGAGCTTCTGCCACCGGTAGGGCAGGTGGAAATGCTCTTTGTCGCAGCTCTCTACAAAGACAGACAGATCTGAGGGCCCTTTCCACGAGGATTCTAATCAAGTCAACCAAGTTCACTGCCAGCTTTCCCCATCCTGGCCTGCCTTCCCCGCCCTGCCAGACAGCTCCCATCTCTACCTTCACTCATGCTCCCTCCCCCACATCTACTGTCCAAGTCCCTTTGATACCCTTGGAGACTCATCAGAAAACTAAAATTCCCCACTCTCCAAAAAGTCACTTTACTGACATGGAAATCTGAGGTCATTACAGATTTACAGTTATCCTTTCTGCACCCCCCAAGTGTTTATATTAAGATAAAATGCTCTGTGGCATAGGCAGCAGCCTGTATTTCTTTGAAGCCCTGGCCTATAATTCATCTCTTCCAGAAAGATTCCCCCAGCTAACCTCACTCCACTCTCATTAGACATGTATTTTGTATTCTCTTAGCCAGGACCCAACACCCAGCGAGGGCTTTGTTACTTATGTTTGTACTTTATGCAGTTTTCTCATTTGCAGATGTTTTGATGCCTCACCTTAATTACAAACTCACTAAAGAAAAGGTTGCATCACTGTTTAGCTTACACCCCCCTTGCATATCTGGCACAGGGCTGGGCACATAAAAGATGGTCATTAAAGGAATGCTGGCTGAATAGCAAATTAACGTCATAAGCCCATAATACAGGAAGACAGAAAGTAGTTCTGTTTTTCAACATTTGTGTTACATTTAAATCGCTTAGAGATTTTCAAAAAGATGTGTGATTACTTTAAAACATGAACAGGCAGGTTCAGAGACCACGGGGAAACCCACAGAGTGGCACTGCCTAAAACTTGGCCGATTCAAAACTACACAGCCATGCATTATAGTCCACACCTCACACTCATTAGAACGGCTGCTATCAAAAATAAACAAACACAGAAAAATAACAAGTGTTGATGAGTATAGGGAGAAATTTGAACTCTTCGGCATTGCCAGTGGAAATGAAAAGTGGTACAGACACTATGGAAAACAGTTCCTCAAAAAATTAAGCATAGACATACTATATGATCCAGTGATTCTACCTCTGGGTATATACCCAAAACAACTGAAAGCAGAGTTTTCAGCAGACATTTGCACACCCATGTTCACAACAGCATCTTTATATATATATTTTTTAAGAGACAGGGTCTCACTCTGTTGTCCAAACTGGAATGCAGTGGCGCAATCACAGCTCACTGCAGCCTCAAACTCCTGGGCTCAAGCAATCTTCCTGCCTCAGCCTTCCCGGTTGCTGGGACTATAGGTGCCAGCCTCCACACTCAGCCAATCATTAAAATTTTTTTTCTTTTTTAGAGAAGGGGTCTTCCTATGTTGCCCAGGCTGGTCTCAAACTCTTGGCCTTAAGCAATCCTTCTATCTCAGCCTCCCAAACTGCTGGGATTACAGGCATGAGCCACTGCACCTGGCCTATAGCAGCACTATTTAAATGGTCAAAAGGTAGAAGCTTATAGAAAATCCTTAATTTACTCACCATTGAGTTGACATCTCTCATGCAGATGGTCAAGACAAATTTTCTCTAAGCTAGGATCATGTACCCAAGAAGATGTGGTACCTGCAACATCAGATATGGAATTTATAAGACAAAAGGGTATGCATGTACGCTGATATTAATGTTTAAACCAAAAATCAAGACACCTGGTCTCACAGTAGGAAAGAATATCTGAAACGGGGGCCATGTGCACGACAACACCTGTGATTCATGCTCCTGAGCGTCTAGACAGCCTCTTCCTAAGATGAAATGTGGACATTAGAGTCACGTGACAGCTATGTTTATTTCTTAAACCATAGTCAAACTATTCCTATTGCCAACAAATGTAGCAACTTGTTCCATGTGTGGTTTTACTGGTTGGTCCTTCCCTGTCGTCATAAGTCAGCCTCCTCTCTGGTACCAACCCTTAACCAGAACCGTCTAACTCTATGCCCTTTAAGAGCTGCAGCGAAGAGAAACCACCAGCCACAGCCACTCTGCTCCACACTCAAGAGTCTTTCTCTGACTTACTCTGAGCACAGCCTGGGGTCCTCCTTGTGGACTCACCGGCAGGGGGAACAGGGACTTGGGTGGAGTTCTGACCAAGGGTCCCACAGGCTGCAGCTCTGTTGCTTGAGGAAGGTGACTGAAGCAGGGTGCTGACCAGTGCGGGGACAGTGGTTTCTCCAGGTGTGGCCAGGACCTGGCTTCTCAGACTCTGACTTCCAGAGCATAATACATCTTTTCCCCCAGTGACTGATGTTTTTAAGCCAAAACCAGTGGCACCAGTTTTTTCTATTAATACATTAGTAGTTTTATCCATAATTTCACTAGAACCATTTGGTGCATTGTGGACAGTTTTACTAGCCGAAAATGTCTTCCCTCCGTATTTACCGTTAACAAACGCCACTGCTGCATTATCACCTTCTGTAATTTGGCCAGTGGTCTGGAGATCCCGGGAAGCAGGTCCAGTGTCCTGATCCCTAGGGAGTGATGTTTCTCTCTGACTGTTGGTTGTGCTGTTGTAATTGAAATATCTTGCAGAAGTTACACCAGTGGCCCCTCCATCAGCATTATGAAAAAGAGAAACATGCTGGATATCTTGAGTTCCACTTCTGTCCTCAACGTCCCTCAGGTCGGAGTAAAGCATGCCTGTGCTCTTTCTGGCAGTCACAGCTTCAGGTGTTTGTGCAGAACCGAGAGGAGGGCAGGTGGCAGTTAGAATTGGGGAAAACACATTCTCGTTCCCGGCGGTGCCTTGGTCCTTCGGCCAGGGTGTGGGGTTCTTCCAGTTGGAGGCTGGCGTTGAATCAGAAACAAGGTAAGTGTTACCTTGGTTCCCATAAAAGAGGCTTTTTGGACTGCCATTCTCGGAAAACCTCTGGCTTGCCCCGCCCTCACCTGCTCCTCCAAGATCGGTAGCCTTAGCCAAGGGTGTGGAGGGCTGAGCGCAATCCTGAGTCCCCAGATAGGTGAACTTGTGGGTGACACCATCCACAGGCACGTCATCCCCGGGAGCTCTGCGGCCCATCGGATCTGGACTGGGCGTGGAGGACCTTTGAGTGGAAGATGACAGAAATTCCTGGCTGCCATGAAAGAAACGCTCTCTACTTTTGCTTCTAGCTCTGTTCGGCCCGGCTCTACGATGGGAGGAAGGAGCTAGGAAAAAAAAATCAAAACAAAATGAAATAATGCAAATTAGACTTAATACGATTGAGTTCCTACCACCATTCCTCCTCTTAGCCTTTCCACCTTTGCTATCCAAGTTCTATCAAATTACTGTCCTAACCTGGTGGTGTGTAAAAAATCCTGAGGATGGGTGGTTACTACGATGAAAGACTCTTGACATTCCGCCAGCACAACAGAGAATATCATTCCATGGCCTAGAATAACAGCTGGATCCTGGTTCTCTTCTAGCTTCTTCTCTAGGACTGCAATGTAGTCCCCAAGCCCCAAAACTCTTAGGTGGGGGTGTCCACCATCCCCGGTTCCAAGTCAACATTCACCACGGTGGTGAATGGAGAGACAGATGAGGGCAAATCAGGGAAGATTTTCCAAAAATCATTTCAATTCTGCCTGTATTGTAATATGGGTACCTGACAATTTAAGGATTCACAATACTTAAACAGAAAATGAAACTACATTCTAAAGGTCTGATTTTATTTAAGCTAGAAATTGTTCCAGATTTCTTTCTCTACCCTCCACCCCCAATTCTCAAGTGTAATATCAAAAGTCAAAATCGACAAAGCAATGGCCTGGAGGGAATTGGCTTCTGCCTAGAAACTTGATGAGTCACACCCTCCGGGAAGCAGGGCAGAAGGAAGGGGCGAGGGTGTGTGTGTGTGTGTGTGTGCACGTACACTGAGGGAATGTGTAGAAGATGTTGTAAAGGAAAAATAAAATCTCGGGACCCCCAAAACTCATAATGCCAAAAGGGAGACCAAGCCCGAGAACTGAATCACACAGCACTGCCTTCCTCTGCCCCAAACAAATAGCTGTGATTGACGTATAAGCCGGTCCCCCCAACAGCGAAGGTCCTTTGCCCCCCCGGAACTGCTTGTTAGCCCTAAAACCTTTCAGGGTATATGGCCCCTGTAAAACATGCACACGCCAGTGACAACCTTATAGTTACAACCCAAAGAAATCCTTGCTCCTGAGTTCTAAGTTTTACACTGACCAAGTCATTGCACAGATGTGAACCAAGGACGGATTCGATCAGCCACTCCTCTGCTGACTGTGAAGACTGCATCATTGACTTTCTTTCCTTCTTCTCCCTTTTGGAATGTTCACCCTACTTTATGCAAAATGTAGATGTACTGAGCACTAATTAGAGCCTCCCAAGAATGTAACCATTTGCCTCACTGCCTACCTATCCCCGTTCCCTTTCTCTTCTGTGTGCCTTCTCCTTTCAATACCCCAGGACCTGTGGCTTGTGTGGAAGAGGTGAAAAAGTTTATGAGCAGACAGATTCATTCTTGGCCTATGCTTATCCTGGGTGTGCCCTTAGACTGTGACATAATAAACCTCATTTGAGCGTGACTCCAGGTTTTGGTCACTTACTATTTATCAATGCGCATGTCTGTGTAAGACATGTGTGCATATGTGGTGTGGGCGTGTGAGGTGAGCCTGTGCTCATGTGTGTGTGTGAGTTGTGCTACTGTGTGTAGAAGAGAAATTTTTTCTCTTGCAAACCCAGGGGACAGTGGTACTATAACAGTCGACAACCTCCTTTGCTTTTTTTTTTTTTAGACAGAGTCTCGCTCTGTTGCCCGGGCTAGAGTGTTATGGCATCAGCCCAGCTCACAGCAACCTCAAACTCCTGGGCTCAAACAATCCTTCTGCCTCAGCCTCCCGAGTAGCTGGGACTACAGGCATACACCACCATGCCAAGCTAATTTTTTCTATATATTTTTAGTTGTTCAGCCAATTTCTTTCTATTTTTAAGAGACAGGGTCTCGCTCTTGCTCAGGCTGGTCTCGAACTCCTGAGCTCAAACAATCCACCCGCCTTGGCCTCCCAGAGTGTTAGGATTACAGGCGTGAGCCACCAGTCCCAGCCGACATCCTTCTTTTGTCAACAACATGGTTAACTTGGTAGATTAACTAGAACTGATACTAAATACGGATCTCTCTCATATACAATGCATTGACATTGAGCAACTACACCAAAAACCATCTCTCCAGATGTTCCCCTGTTCAGAAACCACTGTGGTGTGGAGAAAAAACATTAGATATGGAATCAGAACATATGAGCTCTGCTACTTTCTCATTTCTTAAAAATATTACTTTTTATTTATTCATCATATTACCCTCCATTCTTCTAAAAATAATCTAAGGAGATTATTCCTGCAGTAGAAGTTGCTTAAAATTTCTGAGCCTCAGTTTCCTTACCCATTAAGTGAGGCTAATAAATGATATATCTGCCTTTCTTCATGGTTTTGCTGCGAGGAACAAAGATGAGATATTTCGGGCGAAAGTCCTTTGTAAACTACAAACCATCTCCCGAATATAAGGAGGTGTAATTGTTTTTTAAAGAATCTTAGAATCATGTATTCTATCTGCTTCACAAAATTCTTGACCTCTTCTATATATACTTCATAAAGACATTAAAAATTAATACCATTACATAATATGAAAATTCTCAAGAAATAATATCCCTTCAAACCCATTAGGATGGCTGCTATCAAAAACTAAGAAAATATCAAATGATAAAGAGGATGTGAGAAATTTGAACCCTTCTGAATTGCTGGCAGAAATGAAAAATGGTACAGCCACTATGAAAAACAGAATGGCAGTTCCTCAAAAATTTAAACATAGATGGCCAGGCGTGGTGGCTCACGCCTGTAATCCTAGCACTCTGGGAGGCTGAG
>VBSM01003176.1:8039980-8060124 GCA_008086735.1 Cheirogaleus medius | reverse complement strand
AAAAAAAAAAAAAAAAAGCAAGAGCAAGATGGCCTTGAAAAAGGCAGAATTGTCTCTCAGGAATCTCAGGCCAAAAGCCTAAAAACAAATGACCTTTTCACTTTTCTCTTTCAGCCACAGAACAAAATGTTATTTTAACCCAGGCAGTAAGTGCTCTCCCCCACGGCGGGTGCGGTCTAAACAGCTAGCCTGCACGGTGGTTCTCATCCCTGCTTGCACATAATAATCAACTGGGCAGTGTTTAAAAATACCTAAACCTGGGCCGCACCCTCAGAGATCACTTTAATTTGACTAGGGTGGGACCCCAGGTGACTGCAGTGTGCAGTCAGGGCTGAGAATCGCTGCTTGGTCTTGTCAGCTTCGATTCTAGGTTAGGTTCCTGAACTGGATATTCATGCCCAAGCTCATGAGCTTCACAAATCGGTAAACACTGGGCTAGCTCTCAGCTCAATGGCCAGACCAAAAAGAAATAGATCATAACCTGAGAGACTCTTGTTTTTTGACAGTAATTTGTATTAAAATACCCCTCACCATCTCTGCCCCCCAACATTTCATGATGAAAACAAAGAGATAGATTTGTATAGAAAACAGGAAATGGCTCACGATGGTATAAGCCAGGTAAAAAAGGAACCAGGATGTGTGAAAGATAAAATCTAGAGAACATTGGTCTAAAGAATAAAATGTGGCCGGGCATGGTGGCTCACACCTGTAATCCTAGCACTCTGGGAGGCTGAGGTGGATAGATCATTGGAGCTCAGGAGTTTGAGACCAGCCTGAGCAAGATCGAGACCCTTTAGCCAGGCATGGTGGCACATGCCTGTAGTCCCAGCTACTCGGGAGGCTGAGGCAGGAGGATCGTTTGAGCCCAGGAGTTTGAGGTTGCTGTGAGCTAGGTTGACACCACAGCACTCTAGCCCGGGTAACAGAGTTGAGACTCTACCTCAAAAAAAAAAAAAAAAAAAAAAAAAGAATAAAATGCCATTAATCAGAAACAACCCCAGCACGGTGGCTCATGCCTATAATCCTAGCACTCTGGGAGGCCGAGGCAGGAGGACTGCTTGAGTTCAGGAGTTCGAGACCAGCCTGAGTAAGTACTTCTGATGTTCAAGGTCAGATTGTCATGTTATTAGAGGGTAGGGATGACTCACTGAATCCGAAACCCTAGTAAGATGGGGGAGGAATAGAATAGACCAGTAGAGAGCACATGAGCAAGGTAACAAAGGATGTGGGGAGAGAGGGTGGAGCTGAAATATGGGCTTGCTTTAACCACAACTGTCACACCCAGAATATTCTAGGCACAAAGCAGACAGCCCTAGCCCACTGCTGCAAGATGGTGAGCCCCAGGCTGCAGCTGCCACAAGCCCAAGCCTGGGGAGAGGAATGCTCCCCTGGACAGCCAAGGGCAACACGAGGGACCCAGGCCCGCTGAGGATGGAGGGGATCTGCTCATGTTCTACAGTCATAGCAAGAGTGGGACAGAGCTGGTGGTACCAAAGAATCATCTCTCCGTTATCGTAGTCAGTCTCCCCAGTTTTGACTTATTTCTCTAGTCCCCTAAGTTAGTGGTTCACAAACTTTGTTGCCCATTAGTACCACCTAGGGACTTTTAAAAACATCCCAATGCCCAATTCATACTCTAATTAAATCAGAATGTAGGAGTTGGGTATGAGTATTTTTTAAAAGATTCCCTAAGTGATTCCAACATACAGCAAAGTTTGGGAAACATCGCCCTAAGTCCACATCCGTACTGAGAAAAAGGAAAGCAAAGGGCAGGGGGTGGTGGTGTTATTGCCAAAAATCTTAATGATTAGAGAAAGTAGGTCACACAAGCCTCTTCTGCCCTCAGGCCTCTTCAGCCCCACCCATACTTCCCAACATAAATCCCTTTGAAAGTTAACATGAATATTAAAATAAACTAGAGAGAAATATTAATTAACTGGTTAACAGCATTTCAGGATCCCTTTAGTGGGAGAGGAAGGGGTAGAAGTCTCTAGAATAGTCTACCATTTGCCACACAAAGTATGTGCTCAACAAATATTTGTTGATGGGTTGACTAGAACGCCAAAGATTTCCTTTATGTCCTGTGGTTCTGTCGCATAAAAGGAACAGACATATCACCCCAACCTTTGAGAAAGCAATACTTTAAAAAAATCTTCTGTTCATTCTGGACTAACGAATTCATTTCTCTTTTACTCCCTCAAGCTCAGAAGCCACGTAAAACCTTGCATCTGCAATCTTCCAGGAAGTGCGTCCTTGGTGAACTATTTGTTTCTGAAAGTGTGGTTTGGGCCCCTGCGACAGAATCCTTTAGGGTGATGGTTAGAATGCAGACTCCTGGGCCCATCACCCCTCCTTCAGAACCAGCATTTCCAGCATGTGACTTGGGAATTGTGTTTCAGTTGGCTTTCCCCGTGACTCAGACAAGCATCAGAGTTTGAGAAGTGCTGCTCCAAAGCTGGGTACCGACAGCCCAGACGCTACCCAAAACAACCCATCAGCGCGTGGGAAAAAATGTTAGAACTCTTTATATGTATTTTTTTATCTAAAAAAGTAGAAAATTATGGTGTGGGCTAAAAGGACTGGGTGGAGGGGTTCACTGGTTAACTGAGAAGGGACACAAGGGAACCTTTAAGGCTGATGAAAATATTCCTTATCTGGATTGAGGTTATGGTTACATGGGTGTATCCACTTGCCAAGACTCTTTAAACTATATCTTTTAAATGGGCACATTGTATTGCATGCAGATCGTACTACAATAAAGTGGATTTAAAAAAATTTTAAATGTAATTAGTAAATATTGAATATACAAATTAAAAGTTGTATATCATATAATTTTTAACTAAAAGTACACATATTAGGAGTACATACTCAAAATGTTTTCTACAGACAGGAGTGAGAGATCAAAACGTTTGGAAACTACTTCCTTAGATGACCTCTCTTGGCCTGATATCCTGAGTTGGTCTGAAACGTATTAAAATCTCTTCTCTGGATGGGAAAGAGTTAAAAGATCAGGATATAGTCGCTACTCTCTCTTCCCAAACCAAGTCTAGCTTCCCTACTGCAACTTGGTTTCACTGACTTCCCACTGGGCCTGAAATCCTAGTTCCTTCTGGAAACTTCTGCTCCTTTTCCATTGCCACCTCCTAAGTTGCCTGTAGGTAAAGATCACAGATTTGGAAGTAAATATGGGCAGGAGCAGTAAGCAAATTAGAACGATTTAATGGAAGGAAAACAAATCTATATTTATTTTAAATGTTTAATTTTTTGATCTCTATGTTATGTAAAAAGTAGGAAATTGTTTGTTATCAGGTGCTTATTTGTCACTAGTTAAGATTTTATCATGGTTCACAGTATCACTTATAATGTTGCTAAGCTTCTTAGCTTAATTTCTACAGAAACTGTAGACACTGAAAGCTGAATGTGATCAGATTAAAATTATAAAATGTAGCAAATGTGCAAAGAACAAAAATTCCCCAGTGATTCTTCAGGGGTGATCCTCTTTGTGTCACAATGTTGCAGAAAACAGCACGTCTCTTAAGGCCACCAGCTTAACAACATGACTCGGACTCCATGGACAGAGCACCAGTGGTAAGAGAAGAAACTTCCAGAAGACTTCTCCTGAGTAAATTTTACCACTTAAAAAATGGTAAAAATAAATAAATAAAGGCCATTATTACAAACAAAAATAAATAGAGCACTAAGATGACCAAAAAAGTAAAATGCAAATAAAAAGCAACTAGTAAGACACCAAGTGAGATAAATTTTTAAAAATGAGTAATCTCCAGGCATGATGGCACATGCCTGTGGTCCCAGCTACTCAGGAGGCTGAGGCAGGAGGATCGCTTGAGCCCAGGAGTTTGAAGTTGCTGTGAGCTAGGCTGACGCCACGGCACTCTAGCCCCGACAATAGAGTGAGACTCTGTCTCAAAAAAAAAAGAGTAATAGGATTTAAAAGGGCTAGAGACCCAGAATATATGAAGAATTAAAACCACAATGAGATGAAATTTCACATCCCTTGTATTGGCACAAAATTTTAAAAGGCTGATGATACCAGTAGGCAAGGATATAAAGCAAGAGAATGCTCATATTCTTCTGATAGGAGTATAACTTGGCGAACACGCTTTGAAAAACAATTTGGTATTATCTCATAAAATTTGAGTCTGAAAATTCCACTACTCTATACCTAGGGAAACTCTTTTACACGTACAAAAAGAAGCATATACCAAAATGTTCAAAGCATTATAGTTCAATAGCAAAACAGTAAAAGCAATCCCAATTTTAATACTAAGAAAATTGATATGTACATTGTTTACAGTCACACAAAAGAAAGCTACACATTTCAATGAATCAGAGTAGTCCTTCTCTAAAATGTGTTGGGCCCAGAGCAAGGCTATAAACAGAGGCCCATGTATTATACAAATATCTAAATATTTAACAGTTAAATAAAATACGTTCTACCTTCTTATCATAATGAATATCCTTTTGTAACAACCAGGAAGGCCAAGCTTGAAATTAGAGTTCATGGGCTCCTCTGAGTTCTATAATAGAATATTGCAGAGGGGAAGAAGTCAGCCCTGGTTCCCAGCTTCTCTTCCCATCACTCTCTTCCTACCCCAGGCTCTGTCTCACATTGCTAGTGCTGTCAACGGAGGCATTGGAGACACTAGTCTGTACGTGCAAATTCCTTCCACATGTAGGAAGACCCAGGGAAGAAGCCCACACAGGCCCCAACAGTGGGCTTCAGAATTCCAGGGGCCCAACAACCCAGAGCATGGTGTAGAAAAGCAGTGGGGGCCACAGGTTCTAGATGGGCATGACTCCTTGGTCCCAGGGACTCCTCAAAAAGCAGGTAGAGGTACAACTGGAGCGGAGGCCAGAACCAGGATCGGTAAAGCACAGAGCCCATGGCAGAAGTCTATCTTGCCCAGACCTCAAAGTGGTACAGAAATAGAGCCCTGTATGTTAGGAGTGAGTCTCAGAATCATCATGTTGAGCAAACAATAGCAAATAGAGCAAATATTTGCACCTTCAGTATTGATATCATCTATAGGTTCGCAGGTTTGGAAACAGGCAGAACAATTCTAAATGTTGCTTAAAAATACCATACACAAATATGCAGGAAAATAATACATGGATAGGAAAAATAAACACCAAATACAGAGCAGCATTTATCTCTTGTTACTATCTCTACAAAAGGGAGATGACCAAGAAAGAGAATTCAGGGAGGTTTAACTGTCATATTCGATTTTTTAAGCTGATTTGTGGGTATACAGATATTCATTGCATTCTTTCTATATTTTCATAAGACCTAAATATAATATATAAAATATATTTTTTCACAAAACTTATCACATAACTTTAGTGAGAAAATTCTTTTTTAAATTAAAATAATCATGCCATTTCATACCCTTCCAATTGGCATAAATCCAAAATGTCTGATAACACCAAGTGTTAGTTGACCAGAAAATGGGAAAACTGGGACACTCAAACACAAAAGTACAAATTGGCACACCTCTTTTTTTTTTTTTTTTTTTTTTGAGTCAGAGTCTCACTCTGTTGCCCGGGCTAGAGTGCCGTGGCGTCAGCCTAGCTCACAGCAACCTCAAACTCCTGGGCTCAAGCGATCCTCCTGCCTCAGCCTCCCAAGTAGCTGGGACTACAGGCACGTGCCGCCATGGTCGGCTAATTTTTTCTATATATATTTTTAGTTGGCCAATTAATTTCTTTCTATTTATTTTTTAGTAGAGACGGGGGGTCTCACTCTTGCTCAGGCTGGTTTCGAACTCCTGACCTTGAGCGATCCTCCCGCCTCAGCCTCCCAGAGTGCTAGGATTACAGGCGTGAGCCACCGCGCCTGGTCCACAACTGCTTTTAATAATAATTTGTCAGAATCTGGAAAAGTTGAAGCTGTGCAAGCATTCAACCCAGAAATTTTACTTCCTAATGATCTACCTTGGAGAAGCTCTTGCTGTGAGCACCAAGAGACACTTACATGTATATTCTTAGCAGCATGATTTGTTGCAGCAAAAGACTAGAAATATAACAAATATCCATTATTGGGGAAATAGGTAACTGAATTATGGTATAAATCATATGATAAAATACAATTAAACTGCTAAAATGAGTAAAATAGGTTGTTATGTATCAATATGAACGGATCTCTGAAACATAACATTGAGTAAAAATTCTAAAACACATACAATACTACATTTTGTATATGAATACAAATATATGAGGGCTGTCCAGAAAGCATCCAGCCATGTAATATGAAAGATATATTAACAATAGCTAGATACTTTTTGGACAACCCTCATATACATGAGATGGCTGGGGGCAGTGGCCCAGGCCTGTAATCTCAGCACTTTGGGAGCCAAGGTGGGAGGATCACTTGAGGACAGGAGTTTAAGACCAGCCTGGGCAACATAGCAAGACTCTGTCTCTACAGAAAATGAAAAAAATTTAGCCAGGTGTGGTAAGGCGCATCTATAGCCCTGGCCACTTGGGAGGCTGAGGCAAGAGGACTGCTTGAGCCCAGGAGTTCGAGGTTACCGTGAGCTAAGATTATACCACTGCATCCACCCAGACAGAGTGAGACTCTGTCTCTAAAAAAAAAAATATTAAAAATAATAAATACATATGGGATAAAATTATAAAATCATGGAAGGTCAGGATTCTCCACATTCTGGGGAAGGAGGGGAATGAGACTGGAGAAGAGAAAAAAAATAACCTTAGGCCTGTTATGATTGTTCATTTTATTTTAAAAGAGAAGAAGCCAAATTGAAAAATGTAAACATTTATTCAGAGTTATAAGCTTATTATATTACATATCCTTTTATATACTATAATTTCTGTTGTGTATTCAGAGTACATATACTCTAATGCTTATTATATTATTCTTGGTGCTTTTCAGTGTGTTTTTCAATTTATGAAATAGTCAACTAGTTCTCTTCCCATCTACCCACCCCCATCCAGAGTTTCAATTAACCAAAAGGGAAAGGCACACAAACAGGAAAGAACCCAGAGGAAACACCCACATTGGCAGAAACCACAAAGCAAGTAGAAGACAGCCTGCTTTAAACAGTTAAACAGAAATCATGCTTGCAAAAACAAAAACAAAAAAAAAAAACTTGAATTAATAACTTCATACAGCTACTGAACAATGGAAGTAGCTATTAAGAAGGCATGCAAATCTGGGTTCAAATACCAACTCCGCTAGCTACTAGCTATATGACCTTCAGTAAATTTCTAAAGAGCTCTATGCCTGAAATTCCTTACATTAATGATGGGACTTATAATACCTACCTCAGGAGCTATGGTAAACACTAACTTGGATATTATCTCTAAACCGCTTATCATAGTCAATAAATGGTGATTATTTTTGTGTCAGAACTGGAATTAGAACTCCATGTATAGGCATAGATTTCAGCAAGGCAAATAGAAATATCCAAAGCAATGTACCAAAAGAAATAATTGTCCAACACTGAAGCAAGCCCTGTTGTTGACTAAAATGTGTAACTAAAAGCATCACAAAAGGAAAGACAGGAACCACAGAACAGAAAGGAGAAATTCCATCTGTAAATTATAGTACTACATCAGTATGGAGATTTATCAAAGAACTAAAAGTAGATCTCCCCTTCGATCCTGCAATCCCACTACTGGATATCTACCCAGAGGAAAAGAAATTACATCAAAAAGATATCTGCACTCATACATTTACCACAGCACAGTTCACAATTGCAAAGACATGGAATTAACCTAAGTGCCCATCAACTGATGAGTAGATAAAGAAAATATGGTATATATACCATTGAGTACTACTCATCAATAAGAAAAATGAAATAATGTCTTTTGCAGCAACTTGGATGGAACTGGAGGCCATGATCCTAAGGGAAGTAACTGAGGCACAGAAAAATAAATGCCGCATTTCTCACTTGTAAGTGGGAGCTAAACTACGGCAACACAAGAGGACACACAGTGGTATAATGGACATTGGAGACTCACAAGGGGGGAAGGTGGGAGCGGGTGAGGCATGAAAGAGTACTTATGGGGTACAACATATACTACTGGGGTGATGGGCACACCAAAAGCCCAGACTATACCACTATCCAATATACACATGTAATGGAATTCAACTTGTAGCCCCTAAATCTGTTAAAATTAAAAAAATAAAGGGACGTCAAGGAAAGAATAAATTTTCCAAAGAATAAAAAAAAAAATTATAAAATAAATATAATTTATTTATTTATAATTTATTTTATAAATAAAAAAAATTATAAATTACTGTAGACGGAATTTTGTAAGTCCAGCAAAATACAAATTGTCACAACATAGAGACTAGTTTACTGAACTGAATAGTAACCTCAACATGGGTATCAATTGGACCCCATTAACCAGTAATCCACTAAGAAAGTCCTTAGACTCACAAGTGGGACGTTTTGGAAGAGAAAGTTTTGTAAGTTGCTAAGAGGAGAATATTTAAAAAGCACACTTAGGATGAGGAGGACATGTTTTCTAGGCTCTGAGGGAAAAAAAAAATTCTCTCAGAGGTCCTTGTTAGTGTTCGGGCAAGTGTTAACAGCTCTTGGTCAGCTCTAGGTCGTAAAGTGTTAACAGCTCTCACAGCAGCTCTTAATCAGGGAAATAACGGAGCAGCAAGTGGAGAGTGGAGAACAGCTTTTATTCCGTCAGCATGCTCCACTGACTTCTGATCTTTTGACCCCCCCCTTCCCCGTCTCCTCCTGCTTTTATACCCTTGGTAGGACTCAAAAAGCGTCCAATCAGCAATAAGCGTTAACAGCCAATCAGCAACGAGCTATAACATCCAATCAGGAACAAGCTATAACATCCAATCAGGTACAGTGGGATTCAAAAAGTAACCAATCAGGATCGCGCAAGCAGCGCCACCAGAGGACTGGGGCAGGCAGCCGAGCATAGAGCGCAGGCCTGGACTGGCACACGAGGCCTGGCTCCAGCAGTGCGCGCCCGCCCGCCGCTGCCTCCAGCCAGCTCCGCATAGCACCGGCCTGCGGGGATGCGGAGCGGCGGCGAGCAGCCGCGTCCCAGCACCGGACAGTTTTCCCTGTCATTAGCATACTTTATTCGTTAACGAATTAAAAGTTTGTAATTCCCAAATTCAAAAGTGATATAAAAGGAAATTAAAAATATGGCTAGGCCAATAAAATGTACGAAATAAAATTTTATCACTCAACTTAAAAAAAAAATTTAATAAATTCTCTAGAGGGTCTGTCCAAACTTGTATAGACCAAATAATCCCTATATCATATATTCTCTTATAAAATATAGAAAAATGCAGGTTAACAGCCCAGTTAATGAGTTTAAAAAAGTGATGTTTGAAACCAGGCAAAAATGTACCATAATAAAATTATAAAACTAAATTTCTAAACATATTGTGTATATAATAGGTTGAAACAAAGTTTCTAAACATACCTGGTATATAACATATCAAATCGAAACAATTATGAATTATGTCTGCATAGGTTTTTTTTGTTTGTTTGTTTTTCAGGACGGAGTCTCACTCTGTTGCCTGGGCTAGAGTGCTGTGGCATCAGCCTAGCTCACAGCAACCTCCAACTCCTGGGCTCAAGCGATCCCTCTGCCTCAGCCTCCCGAGTAGCTGAGACTACAGGCATGCACCACCATGCCCGGCTAATTTTTCTATATATTTTTAGTCATCCAGCTAATTTCTTTCCATTTTTTTAGTAGAGACCAGGTCTTGCTCAGGCTGGTCTGGAACTCCTGAGTTCAAACGATCCATCCGCCTCGGCCTCCCAGAGTGCTAGGATTACAGGCGTGAGCCACCATGCCCAGCCTGTATAGGTTTTTTTCCTCAAAATACCAATTGGATTTACAAGACAATCAAGGAAATTTGAATACCAACTTGATATTAGATGATAATAAAATTGTGATGTTTTTTAAAAACAGTGATCATTGTACTGTATCATGTTAATAAAATATTGTTCTTATCTTTTAGAGATACTAAAGTACTTACAAAACAAATGATCGCAGTGATTTGCTTTTAAAATAACACGTTGAGGTTGGGGATAGGGACAGAGAGGGGAAAATAAGTGAAAGAAGACTGGCCATATTTTGAAAACTGTTGAAATGAAATGAAAGGGACATGGGATTCATCGTTTTCCTCTTTCTCCTTTCGACTACGTTGAAAATATCCATAGTAAGAAATTAAAAGATAAAAAGCATATGTATTTAAAACTAAAAGTCAACATTAGTTGGTGAGAAATTTTTCATAACAGAACAGATAAGAACAGAAAAAGAAAATCTTTCCAACCCTATTGTTATTCAGTATAGTACTAGAATGTACTAGAATGTTCCTCCCTTTTCTATCCTCCACCCCCATTTTTCTTTTCCTCTTACGTGATTTCTTCAGTTGTCAGTGACTTAGATGACTCCCTCTATACACAAAACTTTCCACGACACAGAAACAGATTTTCAAATTGTTGCCTCAGAACATATTAAATATTTAAATAAGGAAACATCAAGAATGCACTTTTTCTTTAAGTTTTAGACTGATCGAAAAGGATTTTTGCTCTAAACAGATAATTTTTTAAAAATATTACCTTATTTAATCCATTTAAAACACTGATCTTTTGTGTTTTATTACACACATATTGGAGATGAATGACAGAGTTTTTTGTTGAGTGCATGATCAAAAGTTTGATGACCATCATTTTGGACACTGGGACACCACTTAAACTTTTTAAGGATGGACAAAGTTTGAAAATTATTGAGAAAAATAATTGAGCAAGTACATAGGGACAGAAAAGATGAGAGGAAAAACTATGGCCAGAGAGAAGCATTCATTAATTCAAGGAGGCATTCATTCAGAAATGGGAAGGAGGAATTGGTCAGAAAGGGAATGAAAGACTCCGCAAAAAGGACTTGGTGATGAACGGATTGTGGAGGAGGACTAAGTGGTTGGGGAAAAGGTTAGAGACCCTGGTTGGGGGGTGGCGGGGAAGATGATGAGTTTGATTGGTGTGGACAGGATGCTCCGTGCAGCTGCTCAAACTCCTGGGCTCAGGGGCGCGAACAGGGCGCGAAGCACCAGGCCCAGCAGGGAGGCCCGCGCAGAGACGTGCGCCCGGAGGCCATCTTGTTGGATGTGACAGTGGAACCCAGGGGAGGGAGCGCTCTTGGAGAGGGATTTGGAAGACAATTGCATCAAAAGGCTTAACCGAAACCTTGCAGCATACCTATATTTGTGGCAAAAAAGAGCAAATGGAAACACAGAAGCAGATGCCAGGGATGTAAGCGGCACTGTTTTAAACCGATTTAAGAGCGTGGTCCCACGAGGGGGTGGTCGACGGTGCGGGCCACGGCGGAGAGACAAGCGGAAGGAGCGCCGGGAGAGGCTGCCACATCTTTGGCGACCTTGAAGAGGATCATTCCAGTCAGGTGTGCGGACTGGCGCCAGATACCAGGAAAGTGGTGACGAGGAACGAAGGTGGCGAGGAAGGGAGAGCCACGCAGAGACCGCAGCGCGCTGCGGTGGACACGGAGCGGGGTGCCGGGCGCGGCTGGGGTGCGGGGAAGACCACAACACGTCTAGGGGAGAAGGCAGTGGAGGGGGAAAGACTCAAGATACCAGAGAGTGGAGGCATTTCCTTCGTTCTCAAACCTGCCTCCACTTTTCTAGGCCCTGGCTTGCCCCAAAGTACTTTACTCTTCTGATTCTTGAGAGCAGGGGGGAAGGGGAGGGGTGGAGATTTAGCCTGGTCTCCGCCAGGCACTGTCGCTTTAGCCATGTTCAAGGAAAGGTCTGGAGGCGCTAGAAGGAAGGGAAAGGAAACGGTAGAAGCGCGGGCCCAGCAGGGGCTCCCCAAGGGGAGCGGAGAAGGGAGCAGCTGGAGGGAGAGGCCGTCAGGTGCTTGACCCCGGCGAGGGCGCGCCCCTCCCCGAGCAGCTGCCTCAACCGTCCGCGGGGGTCCGCGGGGAGCCGCCCCTCCCTCCCGGTGCACTCACCTGTCCGACTGCGAATAGTTGCACCGGCCCAGCAGATTGAGCTTGCAAAGATGCAGGTTATCGCAGGGTCTCTGGCAGTACTTGCGACGGCAGACCCGGGCTCGAGTGTTGGCCACCACGGTCCGGGTGACCCCGGCACTGCTGCCCGTCTCCAACACCACGAAGCGGTCGGGCCCGGCCTGCTCCAGCAAGTCGCAGAGCTGCGCCTCAGGGAGCACGATCTTCTCGAGCAGCTTGTCCAGGTCCATGCGGCCCCCGTGGGCGCACAGGATTTTGGTGATGAAACAGCACACCTCTGGGTCCGCCATGGCGCGCGCGAAGTGCAGGCTCCTCTGGGGCGCGGGACTCGGCTCGGAGGAAAATCGAAACTTACAAGTGTCCCGGGGGGGTGGCGGGGGGAGGCGGGCGCGGGCGGTGCTGCTGCTGGGCGCGCCCTGCGCCGCCGTTAGCTGGGCCGCGCGGTTTCGGTTTCCCGCTCGACTCTCGGGTGGAGAGGTCAGCTCTCACCCGCCCGGTCCTTGCGTCAGATGGAAAGTCAGCTGCGACGGCAGTCGGGCAGAAAGGAAGTGAACAAGCGCGGGCAAATCTGCCGGCCACCGCCCCGCTGGCCTCCTCCCGGTTCTAGGCTCGGCGAGGGTGAGGTTCCCTAGCTGGGCTCCGCGAGGCTTCTTCGGAAAGAAGAGAAACTAGAATGATCTTGGGTGGCAGCTGGAGTTTATATAAGCCCGTCGATAGGGGCGGGCGACGCAAGCCTTGAGAGCCCTATTGAGGAAGTCCTCTAGTCCCCCAGCCCGCCAGTTCCCGGAAAGAACGGTGCACTTTCTGCGAGCAGGGCGCTCTGCCTCCCGTGTTAGTGAATCTTCGAGACAACTGCAAGAGTTAGGTATTACCCTCGCTGTGTACTTGAGGAAGTAACTTGAACAAACACGCCCTGCCATCAAGTGGAGCCCGGATGTCACCGAGGTTCCCAAAATCTAAAATCGCGGTCCACTTGGTCCAGAACCGATGTGCAACTTTCAACGTGCCCTCTTAAAAAACAACGTTCATTATTCTCCCTCCTTTTTGCATTCCCACGGGCTTTCTGAAGAACCCTTTCTTGGCCCATTCTTGCCTACATATAACCGCTAGCATTGGGGCCCCAAACCACTGCTTAATCCCCTAATAGCAAGAAGTCACCGACAGACATGCCTAGACATAACCCAAGAGTTCAGATCGGTTCTTCTCTAGATATTTGGACAAGAACTTGTCCCCTTGGGGACCCCCTTGGGGACCCACTCGGACCCCCAGAGTTGGCATAAAGATTGTTTTTAAGTGAAAACATTTGAGCTACCGAAGATGTTGAGAGAAATCTCATTTGAACTTCCTGTGCCTGAGTAAAGCAGAACCTCCAGAAAATAAATTTAAGTGCCTTAACCGCCTTTCAGAGTATTCAGTGTCAGGGAGACAGACATCCCGTTACCCTTAACATCAAAAAGCCCAGTGGAACCTTCCATACTCTCCTACTGAAGCCCTAAAAACCTGCCTTTTGTTAAATTGAGATATAGAAACCTTTGCTTTGGATTATTCCATGCGTTTTCTGTTCCTGGAAGCTCCTTCCTGCATGTGTACACTTTGTCTTTTCTCCTTAATCTGTCTATTGCCAGTTAATGTGTAGGTCCCCAAACACAGGACGCGACTTGGAAGAGGAAAAAGTTTTTCCTTCTAGCACCGCCAAATAAAGTAAATATATCATTGATAAGATAGGAAAAATACCTTTTAAAAAAATTATAGAATCTGGTTGCCAAATCAGAATTTTTAAAAAAATAATGAGAATTCTTCTTTTGTGTGGTCATTCATGGTAGATGAACTGTGTCTTTTAGCAATAGAGTACTTTGTTATGGAAACCAGCCAAATGTGGGGCCCATGTAGAATCATCTGACTTCTCATTCCCTCTCACTGTTGCTTCTATAGTTGTCTTTTAATCCACTTGGCCTTCTTTGTGGTCTGACAAGTTCCCAGGGACCTTTTATTATCAAATCAACTAAGTCCAACATGTTTATTGACTGTCTTCTCTGTGGTACTTACAGACGAAGTTAATCACTCTGAACATTCAGAAGTTTAAGAAAACAGTCCCTGCACTCAAGGAGCATGTGTCTGGGAAGACGTGAAAAAAAATTGAAATATAAAAGAATCGGTGGTTAAATGCTGCAGTAGGTATACAAAAGATTAGAAATGAAGAATCCAGTCTGGCTAGAGTGGTTGGAGTACAGCTGTAAAGTCATCCTCAACTTAAAGCCATGAAAAATGATTTAAGGAGTTGTGGGGAGGAAAAAGGAGATATTATGGGAAATTTTGAAGTGTGTGCTCTCACAGATTGGGTTCTCCAGGAAGGAGATCTGGACGTGGAATTGTGGAGGCTAAAGCAACTCCATCCTGGATGCTGATTGACCCACATTCTGGGAATGCCCCTAGATTTTTCGACTCAGGCAGATTCACAGAGCATTCTTGCCTTTCTCTGAGGGATCAATTTTGATTGTCCCTGTGATATATAAACCACAGGTCTGGGGGTAATGGCTCAGGGATCCAACTGTCTCATGGCCTCCCAGGACGTGGATTCTGTAAGTCATTATTGAGAAGTCCTGAGAAGCTAGATATGTCAGCCTCTTTCTTCAGCCTCTCAGCTTCCTCAGACTTTAGAGGTAGGTTTGCATAGACCTGCCCACCGTGGAACAGAGTTAAGAGGGCCGAAGGTTTCCTGGGTGTAACACCAGAGAAAGTCAAGGGAAGAAGCATAGTTGGGCGGAGGGAGCTGTCAGACTTGAATACAGACCTGACAAAGTCTTGTTACCGAAAGTTCAGCACTTGTCCCCAAGGCTACATCAGAAAAACAAGGACAAGTGGTTGAGGAGAAAGAAAGGGAGGCTTGTTAATTTGCCAGCAAATGAAGAAAAGGCAGACTCCCATCTTAAAGTACCATTTTCCTATCTATAAGCAGAAATATAGAGCTTTTAAAGGGGGGTGGGGGGTGTGTTCAGACTCAGGCAATTGTTGTTAACTACAGTTGATGGTCCTGATCCATCCCATCTCCAGGGAATATGATCTGGTGACCTTCTTGAACAATTCCATTGAGCCATTTCCTGTGACACAAAGAACAAAGGATACTCTCTTGTCCCTCCTGACCACTGGCTTTGACCACTGACCTTGGGCAGGGATGCAGGTTACAATTCCCAAAAAAGAGGAGAGGTTTTAAAGAGACAGCTTGTAAAACATTTTTACCCTTTTCTAGGCTATTCCCTCTGTTACAGTCTCCGCCAGCCCAGTAGGATACTCTGGAGCAGGAATCCAGCTTTGGGAAGAAAAGACTAGGCCCTTCTACCACTGTTCAGTCACTGGTGGGGCCACCCCAGAAATGGGTGACTTCAGCTCAGATGCTGTGGTGTATTCTAAAGGAGCCAAAGCTGGAGGCTATAAGCTAGGCATATTCCTTGAAGCTGGACAGCAAGCCCTGGCTTAAAGGGCACCCAAGTGCCACTCTGTGTCAGCTGTAGTCCACCCTTTGCACCATTTGTATTCAGGGAACAGCTCTTTCAGGGCCACTCTTCCTGCGAGGAAACTTACAAGAGCAAAGATAATGGAATGAACCCCTTTGCCACTGTCACGGCAATTGGCCTCAAGGCCACAACTGGTCCTCATCATGTCCCTCCACCACTATCCATTCAAATTCCTCTCACCTCAACTCCTCCCAGCTACTGGTGGGCTACCCACCCAGCAGCCCACCTGGTTGGGTGTCCCAGACCCTCATTTGTAAGGGGTCTGAGCACATTCTCAGGCTAGGCTTGCTGCTCTTATCTTGTCCATTCACAGTCAAAGGAGTTGGGCAAATGAGTACCCAAAGGCACCCAAATAGGTCAGCAGAATTCCACACATAATCCACCCACCCTCACTGGGTAACAGCACCCCACCTCCTTCTGCTGACCAGCATCAATGACCTCTGATAAGATGGCCATTCCTTTTCTTATCTGCTAGTCTCTGACCATTAGGAGGCCAAAGTACCTGGTCACAGCCGTCACTGTAGTCCAGTGGAACTACAGTGTCTTCAGACACTGTAGTCTCCTGTGTCTTCAGACAAGAGTGTGCCCCTTTTGGGACCCATGACTTCTAACTCTGCAGATCCCAGTTTTGTGGGGCAGGAAATCCTAGTGTGTCATTAGAAGGATGGTAAGTGGGGCCACTCAGGCTTCTGCTAATTCTTTCTAGACCCATATATTCTCTCTGCTGGGGACACAGCACCATACTACCTTGTCTGATTTGAGGCATATACCACGAGGTACTGGAGGATACGTCATTGTTGTAGTGTGACCACCTTCATGCTGGTGCTTCTGCTCCATCTTTAACTGGCCACTCCAGTACTTTATCCAGTAGCTTCTGGATGGTGAGGTGTGTGATACCACCAGTGGATCTCATGTTCGTGTGCTCACCCCCTTCACTTCCTGTGTCATGGAGTCATTGGTCAGGTGCTCTGCTATGTAGGATTTCATGTCTGTGGATCAGGCAATCTTTAAGGTCCCAGAGAGTGGTGATGCTAAGGCCCTGTGGGGAGGAAAGAAAACCCCATATCCTGAATAAGTGCCTATTCCTGTGAGAGCAAACCACTGGCCCCTCCAGGGCCCCAGGGGCCCAATGTAGTCTACTGGTCACCAAGTAGCCTATTGGTCTCCTTAAGGAAGAGAGCTTAGCATTGGTCTTTATGCTTGGCAGATTGGACATTCAGAGGTGGCAGTAGCTATATTCATTTTGGCAAGTGACAGTCTATGCTATTAGGTTCTGACATTACTTTTTTCTCTGCCTCCATGGCCTCTTTGTTCAGATATCTACCATGTAGCAGTTGGGGACGGGGCTTTTCACAAAGGCTAGCCAACATTAACTGGCCAGGTTGTTTTGTCTAGTTGACACATCTTCTGTGGTAGATACCTGTGGGCCTTAACATGTGATACAAATAACTTCCCACTTGTGCCACTTCCATATGTCTAACCACATTCCTCCACCCCAGACCTTCCTGTCTCTGATTTTCCAAACTTTTTCTTGTAGGCTCACATTCCTTCAGCCAGACCACTATCACTGCCCATGAGTCCACATGTGTTCTAACCTTGGGCCGTTCTCCATCCATACAAAGTGGATGACCATGTACACATCTCAAAGCTCCTCCCATTGGGGAGATTTTCCCTCACCACTGTTTCTCAAGGGGTTCCCTGAGTGAGACTGTAATACAGCTGCCAACCATTTTCAGCTTGTACCCACACACTGAGCTAACCCATGCATACCCCAAGCTTTGCCTTTTTCCTTCCTCCTTTCGCTGGTTATATGGGACCCCTTCATAGGTGAGGCTTAAATACACTCAGAACACTTATATTAGCCTACAGTTGAAGGAAAATCCCCGAACAAAAGCCTATTTTATAATAAAGTATTGGATATCTCATATAACTTACTGAATTCAGTACACTGTAGAGTACAGTATTGTTTACTCACGTGGCTGACAGAGCTGTGGCTCGCTGCCGCTGCCCGGCATCACAAGAGAGTATCGTACTGCATATCACTAGCTTGGGAAAAGATCAAAATCCAAAGTGCGGTTTCTACCAAATGCATACCTCTTTTGCACCATAGTAGGGTGGGGAAATCCTAAGTTTGGGACCATCTGCACTTTGTTGACTACTCATCTATGTTTTTCCTAGAGAAATTCTGTTCTATTCGCAATCTCTATAACTCTCTATAGGTCAGATCCCATTGGCTGCCATTCTGATTTTGTCCTTATAAACCCCTAAGAGCAAACTACATTCTGCCCTTAAGTGCCATCCTCTGGTGTATGGCTTCAGGGCCTTGTCAAACCCATTGCTATCAGAGAGCCAAGTCCAGGACCTCTCCTCCCATCAGTTACATCCTAGTGGGGGAAGCACCACTGAACTCTTGGCCCTGCTGGCATCCCTCTCCCCACTGAGTTCCTGACAGCCTTGATGAATGTGGTTCCTTGAGCCATCCTGTGGGGCATAATCCTCTGGTGGGTGTTCTGGACTAAGATAATATATCTTTTTCAGCATTTCCACTTTTCCGAGTTTTCTAATCCTTTTTTCTACTGCCCGACACAGCAATTTAGGCATTTCAACCTTACTCTTCATGAGGCATCACTTTTCTAGGCTTTGGGGAGTCACCCTAGAGCAACTGTGTAATAGCCCATGAACTGCGCCAGGATGCTAAACCTTGTATCCTGAGAGTGTGCCCCTCAGTCAATAAATTCTCTTATACACAGTCTTATAGTCCAACTCACTTGCTAGAACAGTTTACCAGAATGAAAGGTTGGAAATCAAGTATGGATAGTAAAGAAATACAACAATTGATTATAGATCATTCATTTTAGAGGACTGACAAGGAAAGGGAAGGGAAGGGATTGCTCAGGTAACTAGAGGAGGAGCATTTTTGGTTTGATTATTAATCACCCTTATTTTTTATTGCTTTATTTTGTTTATTGTTGTTTATTATTTTATTTTATTTTTCTTTGTGACCTTGTTTGGAAATATGGTTTTTGTTTTTTGTTTTGAGACAGAGTCTCACTGTGTTGCCAGGGCTAGAGTGCCGTGGCGTCAGCCTAGCTCACAGCAACCTCAAACTCCTGGGCTCAAGCGATCCTCCTGCCTCAGCCTCCTGAGTAGCTGGGACTACAGGCATGCGCCACCATGCCTGGCTACTTTTTTCTATATATTTTTAGTTGTCTAATTAATTTCTTTCTATTTTTAGTAGAGACGGGATCCTGCTGTTGCTCAGGGTGGTTTCGAACTCCTAACCTTGAGCGATCCACCCGCCTCGGCCTCCCAGAGTGCTAGGATTACAGGCGTGAGCCACCCTGCCCGGCCTGGAAATATGTTTATTATTGTTTTTTATTGGAAGATGTGGGCATATGTGAAAGAAATAAATTTGAGGAGAGTACAAAGCAAAGTTGCTAAGGGACATTTGGGTGATACCTAGCTATATGAATCAGTTGAACCACCATTCGGAGAGGGAAGCAAAACACACACATGCTACGATGAGTCAGCTATGCTAAGTCATAGAAATTAAAAGTACATAAACATTAGAGGATTGAGTCACATGGAATGTCCAAAGTCCATCCCAAACAGGTGTTCTACAAGAGATACAGGAGTAGAAAGAGGCATTAGTCAAATGATCAGAGAGCTGGGGCAGGGTGGAAGTGGGGGGCAGGCACAGGGGTTCCTTAGATTGAACCTGCACCACAGCAAGGTGCTCCTGGAAGAACTGAGCTGGGAAGGCTGGAACTGTAGGCATAGGTGGAGGAGTTAACTTTAGAGTAGAGAAAGCCCATATCCCTCTTTGAGGATAAATTTACACACATTTTTTGGTGGTGTTAAAATGAGGAACTTGCCAGGGCGGTGGTGCGCCCGTAGTTCCAGCTACCGTGGAGGCTGAGATGGGAAAATTGCTTGAGCCCCGACTTTGGGGCTATAGTACACTATGCCAATTGGATGTCCAACCTCCAGGGAGCTGGGGACCACCAGGTTCCCTCAGGATGGGTGAACCAGCCCAGGATGGAAATGGAGGTCAAAATTCCTGTGCTGATCAGTAGCGGGATCACACCTGTGAATAGCTGCTGCACTCCAGCCTGGGCAACACAGCGAGACTCTGCCTCTAAAAAAAAAACCCAAAAAACAAAAAACGGAACCTCAGGCTACAAACTTTCTTCCAGTAGCCCTAAAAAGAGGAACTGCAGGCTACAAACTTTCTTCCTGTAACCTTAATCTGAGGGCAGAGGAAATGGGAGTGTAGTAATCCAGAGCTGGGGTTAACTTGGTGGTGAGGGCCTGATGTGGTAGCCAACTGGCTCCCAGAGAGTTTCGCCTCCAGATATTTGCACCCTGTGCACCCTTCCACATTGAATAGGACTGATCCATGTATTCAATAGGATATATTAGAAATGACAGTGTGACTAGGTCATAAAAAACATTGTGGCTTTGCTCTTTGCACTCTCTTGTAGCTCGGGCTCTGGGGAAGCCGACTGTTATTAATATCTTGTGTGGGCCAGGTGTGGTGGCTCACGCCTGTAATCCTAACACTCTGGGAGGCTGAAGCAGGAGGATTGCTTGAGCTCAGGAGTTCAAGACCAG
>VBSM01003176.1:8022826-8039880 GCA_008086735.1 Cheirogaleus medius | reverse complement strand
GAGGCTGAGGCAGGAGGATCACTTGAGCCCAGGAGTTTGAGGTTGCTGTGAGCCGTGCTGTGATGCCACGGCACTCTAGCCCAGGTGACAGAGCAAGACTCCATCTCAAAAAAAAATATATATGTATATATATACATATATCTATATATATCTTGTGTGGACACTCAAGCAGCCCTAGGGAGAGGTCCATGTGGCAAGTAACTAAGCCTTCCTACCAACGGCCAGCACTAACTTGCCCAGTATGTGGGTGAGCCAGTTGGAAGGGGATCGTTCAGCCCTAGTCAAGACAATTACATGACTGCAGCCCCAACTGACAGTTTGATTGCATCCTCACAAGACTCTGAGCCAGAACCACCTAGCTAAGCCACTTGGCAGAAACTGTGAGAGATAAGAGTGTTGATTGCTTACCTTACCCTGCTTCGCACTTATAAATGATGTCAGGTGAGTCTTAAGCAAATCAGTGAGGCGAGTTTTATTATTCCTATTTACAGAGAAGAAAACAAAAACTCAGTGGCAGAGGCATGATCCAAATCTAGGTTTTCCTGACTCCAAAGTGTACAACCCTATGTCACATTCAGTCCTTGCTAGTGGCTGCCTTCAGCATTAGGGTATGGAGTGAATGCAGCCATCTCAGGATCCAGCACATCAGCAGCTGGTTGACATAGGGTGTTCTTCCTCTCAGGGTTTGCTGCATTGGAACACCTGATATTTATCCTGTTTACATCTTATGTTTATATTGCCTTCTGATTTCTCAATTATCTTTCTCTCAAATAAACATTTACACTAACAATCAAAAGTTGAAAATTATTTTTTTACAGTATCTTCACATAGACAAAGCCACTTAAGTGGCTTGTATGTTGCTTTTTGGGTTTCTGTTGTTGTTGTTGTTGTTCTTTTTAGAGACAGGGTCTTACTCTATTGCCCTAGCTGGAGTGCAGTGGCGTGATCATAGCTCACTGCAGCCTCAAACTCCTGGGCTCAAGCAATCCTCCTGCCTCAGCTTCCCAAGTAGCTGGGACTATAGGTGTGTGCCAAAACGCCCAGATATTTAATAATTTTTTAGTTTTTTGTAGAGACAGTTGGGAGGGCAGTGTGAGTGAGGAGGGAGGTGTCTCTCACCATGTTACCCAGGCTGGTTCCGAACTCCTAGCCTCAAGTGATCCTCCTGCCTCAGCCTTCCCAAAGTGCTATGATTATAGGTATGAGCTACCGAGCCTGGCCTTACTTAATTTTAACTGGTATAAATGCAAGCCACCTGTTATACTGAAATAAATATCAACTCTCATGTCTTTAATTCATTTCAGTCAAAATTTGGCCATAAAGTAGAATTTGTGAGTTTTCAAATACATTTCTCTTTTTAAAAATTTTAGATTATGGAAAATTTCTATGCAAAAATAGAATGGTATAATAAATTCTCAAGTATTCATCACATAGCTTCAACAATTATCACCTATAGGTTTCTAGGTCTGCCAACTTATTAGTAGTTCAGCTACAACATATTACCTTTTAGTACTTGTCAAATCACTTTTTAAAAAGAACCAAAATGTTAATAGGTGTTGTTTCTTAGTTATAAATGTACAGATAATTTACATTTTCTTCATTTTAATTCTCAGATTTTAATTCTTAGTATCATCCAAAATTTCCACTGTGAATATGAAGTACTTTTGTAATAAGAGGAAGTACACTATTTTAAAATAGTTGAAAATTGTTTCTTTCCTTCTTTCTTTTCTCTTTTCTTTTCTTTCCTTTCTCTCTCTCTCTCTCTTTCTTTCTTTCCCTCCCTCCCTCTCTCTTTCTTTTTTTTTTGAGAAAGAAGATCTTGCTATGTTGCCCAGGCTGGAGTGCAGTGGCTATTCACAGGCACAATCATAGTGCACTACAGCCTCAAACTCCTGGACTTCTTGCCTTAGCCTCGTGAGTGGCTGGTACTATAGGCACACACCACCACACCCAGTTTGAAAAATGTATTTCTTTAAGGAATATATTTTCAAATGCTTAATCAAGGAGTCATTATTGTTCTTGCTTAGAACAATAATCATCTCCCCATGAGTCCATATATCTCACTAAGGGGGGAGTACAATAAAATTTGGTTTTTAAAATATTCTCTTTTTCAAAAGGAGCAATCAGTTTTTAAAAATTTTTTATAATAAGGTAGAGTATCCATGAACCTAGTGAACAAAAGAAGAAAAAAAACTAACAGCACTCAAATAGAGCTGATGAATAATTACTGTGGTTCTTCAGCAGAGAATGGAGGGTTCTTCTTTTGATGATATTTTTTTTCCTTAAGGAAAATCCACCCTAGCAAGAAATGCGAAAACTTCATAACATCTTGGCATTCCCTAAGCAACTCATGCCCTGATGCATGACAGAAACATGATTTCCACAGTGGTTTCTAAGGACCTGGAGTCAGTATCACTGTGCATCAGGGCTAAATTAAAGAAACAGAGACTCCAGAATACCTGAGCTAGGAGCTGGATTATCTTTAAAGCAAACAAACAAACAAGACAAGATTTAGTGAGATGCAATTTACATATAATATAATCCAACTCTTTTAAGTGTACAATTCAACGCTTTTAAATAAATTTATATAATCATACAGCCATCCTCACAACCCGGATTGTTTTTTACAGATACTCAGAAACTACTGCTCTATTGCAACTGCAATGAAGTGGCAAGTTCCAGCTTTGCCTCGTATCCATGCAATCAGCTTTTTTGTGTAATATAATTCAACTATACCACGATTACCTACACACACTTGGGGCGAATTACCTGACTTCACCCAAGTTATTATTAATCAATAAGACTAATCTGTTGTCTGTTTCTTCTAGATTAATCTTTACTCTGTTTCTTCTGAGGGCTTGGCTGGATATCCCCTAAGGTCCCTTTCAGCTCTAACGTTCCACAACTCTTTATTTTTATGGCCCTTGCAGCCATATTAACTGGGTTGAGGAGTAAGATAAATTAAGTCCTCCGATGAACAATATTTATTATAGTTCCTTACTGTGTGTAGGTGTGTCTGTGGAAATAATCAAGTATATTTTGGCGCATTCCCGCCTCCAAAAGTCAACTCCTTCGGTTCAGCAGAAATTTTCTAAGCTTTCTGCACCAGCTGGAGGCCAAGACCCTGTGCCAGACAGCACCGGGCGTTTCTATGGAGCCCAACGCGGTGCAAAACGGAAGTGGTCCTTGAAAATCACTTTCCTAGGAAACGTACATTTGAAAAACAATGCCATTCTAATTAGTCTTTTCCTAAAGCAAATTCATAGAAACACAACCAAACTTTCGCTCTCAGCACAGAGAACAACTAACTCTTCTCAAGAGAGGAGCTTCCATTCTTCCGTGGCGGAAGCGGAACGGAACCAAGAAGCAGAGGGCACTGGTTCTTCGACGAACTCTTCTCCCGGAAGGACCAGCCTCCCCACGGGGTTGCCGTGGAGACAGAGCTTGCTGTGTGGATTCGGCGACGCGCTGAGGCGCGGCCTTTGCTGTCTGTCTGTGGAAGGGGCTCAAAGGACCAGCACCAAGATGGTTAGTAGCTCTGAATAGTGAGGGAGAATTCTGAGTAGATCCTGGGACTGGCGATTGAAGGTTCCCAGCACACTTCTGGGTAAAGTCTAGGTGTGTCAGCAGCGGGCGATTCTCCTGCCCTCCTCCCCGCGTTCCCGCAGGAGACAGGGATGCAACTGTAAATACCTCTTCCCGCATACTTCTCTGTTTCCCCACACCTGCGCTGAGCGTGCGATAGAAAGTAGACCGAGGGGAGGCTGAGATGACAAAAGCTATGCGAAAGCATCTCCTGTCGAACTGGAGAAGCTGAGAGTAGCTATTTGGTTCAGGTCATCAGGGTGATGACCCTTTTAGTAAAATGTCTCACAAAAAGAGTTTCGATAGGCTTCTCTGGGGTTCGTTGTTAAGGATTTGACATGTAAATCGTGGAGCCGTCACTCTCAGCTTAAAACTGAAATGGAAATTGGACTATACAGCTGTCTTTGTCGTTTCTTTCACAGATGCTTTCAAGGGCCAAACCTGCTGTAGGCGGGGACGTGCAGCACACTGACAAAAGAAAGAAGAAAGGTAGGAAGATTCCAAAACTAGAGGAGCTACTTTCACAAAGAGATTTCACTGGAGCTATTACCCTATTGGAGGTAATGTCCAAAGAAGGTTACTTCATAGAAGGTGAATACCAGACGATAGATGAATGCTTGGGTGAATGCTTGTTGCTATGCTGTTGGAACAGGTGGGTACATTCTGGGGCTTCTTCAAGGAATTGCCTAAAAATCCAGTCAGATGCAGATGCCAGATGAATTAAAAAAATAAACGTATTTCTTAAGGGGTACTTTGGATTATGTCTAGTCCCATTGATAGTAAATACAACCTGCAGAAATGGAGGGATATTTAATACGGTGTCAGTTCACACATTGTTTATCCCAACCCCTGACCAATTTATGTATGTTTTATTCCTATTATATGTTATACAGTTTTGATCAGATTTAAATAATTCCACCATGATTATTGTTGAAAATATTGTATCCCCAGAAAGTATTTCAAATCTTTATGGCAGTAGTTCTCACCTTTTAATATGCATTGGAATTATCTTACTAAAGTATAAGTATGGTACTTACTAAAATGTATATTCCTGGTGATTCTTTAGATCTGCAATATTGCTCAGGAATCTGCATTTTAGGTAGGTACTTTTAGTGCTTCTGATATAGATGGTCCAAACAGACTGCACTTTGAGAAACTGCTTTGTGGAAAGCACATGTTATAGAAGGGTAAAGGGGTATACCAAAGAATGAAGAGTTTTGACAGCATGGTCTGGTTGTGTTGTGCCACAGTCATTTCTCCAAAATGCTACTGTATTCATATTACTCTAAATCTATCAACAATAATTATTTTAATTAACTTTACATGTATTTTTCAGTCTTCCATGTATAGTCCTATGTTTCTTACTAGTGCTTTAGTATTGAGCACATTGTTTAGCTTTTTTGGTGTCATCTTTACAGTAGGGGATTTGACTTGGAAGGGCTTTCTAGCTGTGGAAATCAGTGGACTGAGTGCCTATGTGTATGTCTATTTTTTGTCAGTCTATTTTTTTTTTTTTTTTTTGAGATAGAGTCTCACTGTGTTGCCCAGGCTAGAGTGCCGTGGCATCAGCCTAGCTCACAGCAACCTCGAACTCCTGGGCTTAAGCAATCCTTCTGTCTCAGCCTCCTGAGCAGCTGGGACTACAGGCATGTGCCACTATGCCTGGCTAATTTTTTCTATATATATTTTTAGTTGGCCAATTAATTTCTTTCTATTTTTAGTAGAGACAGAGTCTCTCACTTGCTCAGGCTGGTTTCAAACTCCTGAGCTTGAGCGATCTGCCTGCCTTGGCCTCCCAGAGTGCTAGGATTATGTCAGTCTGTTCTTTTCCTTTCTTTAAGACAATGACCACATTTTCCTTATTATGTAACCCCAGACTGCCTTTACATTGTCAGGAAGGCTCTGTTCTATGTTTGCTTTCTTAGGTAGCTAGTGGGAGTACCATGCTGCGTGGGAATAGGGTGAGAAAATCTCATGAGCTCTCCTGTGGCTCCAGGGAATTCTTGAGGCAAATTCAAGGAGACCTCAAATAAGAATTTCTCCATACTTAAGACACTATACTCAAATTCACAGCATTTGGTGAGAGGAGGACTTCTAATGTTGTGTAGTTAGATACAGGATTAAATTCTTATCCCAGACAAGAAAGTATCAAAGGGATGTCTTCATCTTATAATGACTAAGGTACCTAAAGTTCTGTAGTGATGCTCTGTAAATACATATTGGCTCACTATTTGATTTATTACCGTATAGAGTAAAAAAAAAATCTCATCTTTTGCAATAGTAATTCAGAATGTTCCTTTAAAGTCTCAGTCCTTTCCTCCAAAATAGGACTGAGAAATTTGTAAATTTTGTTCATAATGGACATAAATGTGGCCAGTCTTCTGAACATCCTTAACTCTTGCAGTCCTGGTAAGCTAGCCTATGCAAGACTAATAGAAAGATTTAATGGTTTGTCCTCAGTGAAAAGTTATAACCTATTAATAAATATATATGTCTTAATGAGACATAATTGAAGTGTGAGGTTGAATGCAGTAGAGCATGCAGGATGAGAACATGGGTTTTGGAGTCAGATATTACTTTAAGTCTCTGTCACCAGAGGTACTGGCTGTGTGGCCTTCAGTTCATTATTCAACCTCTCCTCAGTTATTTGGCTTTAAATATTTCACGAGATTCTTCTATTCCTTACATATCATCCAGAATTGTTAGATAACTCAAATACTTTCTTGAGAAAGGTGTTAGTAAATACAGAAGAACAAACGTGAAATACTTGAAAATATAAATTTCTGTGACAATTAGAAGATAATTGTACTAAGTCCTAGAGGTGAATGTTTAATTAAACTGTGTATTTTCTTGTTTGTATTCCTATATTGCCTATTATTCACCAGTAGCTTAACATAGCATTTTTTTTAAAACAGAGAGTTTACTATTCAAAGTATTTCATTTTTTTTCCCCATGAATTTTCAACCTGAAGTTCAAACGTCATGTTGGGGAGCAAGAAGAAGATACTAATTTGTGGATTGGATACTGTGCTTTTCACCTGGGTGACTATAAGAGAGCTCTGGAGGTTAGTAAAAAAAAAATGTCTAACACAGGAGTATTTAAAATGTTATTGAACTTTGTATTATAATAATGCATGCTGATGGTAAAGTTCAAACAATGCTTCTGCAAAAAAAAAAAAAAAGTCACTCTATTTGCCTTCCACAATTCTACTTCATTGTTAATGGAGGCATTCACTGGCACTTTTTTGTTATATTGCTTCAGAAATCTTCTATATATGTTCCAGTACAGTCATCCCCCTTATCCGAGGTATTGCTTTCTGCAGTTTCAGTTATCTTTCTGTGGTTTCTAACCATGGTCCGAAAATAGGTAAGTACAGTGCAGTAAGATTTTTTTCAGAGAGAGTGAGAGAGGGAGAGCGCAAACAAGAGCACATTCATGTAACTTTTATTACACTTTAGTGTTATAATTATTCTATTTTAATGTATAAATTAAACTTTATCATAGGTATATATATATATAATAAAAAACATAATATATATGGGGTTCAGTACTATTCACAGTTTCAGGTATCCACTGAGGTTCTGAGAATGTATTCACTATGGATAAGGGGGGACTACTCTATATGTATCTTTTAATTTTTTAATAGAGACAGGATCTCACACCATCTCCCGGGCTAGAGTACAGTGGCACAGTCACAGCTCACTGCAACCTTGAACTCCTGGGCTCAAGCAATCTTCCTGCCCGAGCTTCCCAAGTAGCTGGGACTACAGGTGCTCACCACCATACCCAGCTAATTTTTCCTATTTTTTGTGATAGGGTCTCACTATGTTGCCCAGGCTGATCTCAAACTCCTGGCCTCAAGCAGTCTTCCCACCTTGGCCTCCCAAAGTACTGGAATTATAGGTGTGAGCCACTGCACCTGGCCTCTTTTTTTTTTTTATCTTATTTTTTAGGAGGAAGGGTCTTGCTCTGTCACCTAGGCTGGAGTGCAGTGGCATGAGCATAGATCGTTGTAACCTTGAACTCCTAGACTCAAGCACTACTCTTACCCCAGCCTTCCAAGTAGCTAGGACTACAGGCTCATGCCACCTTTCCTGGCTAATTTTTAAAAATTTTTTAGTGATGGGGTCTCACTATGTTCCCTGGGCTAGTCTCGAACTCCTGGGCTCAAGTGATCCTCCTGCCTTGGCCTCCCGAAGTGCTGGGATTACAGGCATGAGCCACCGTACCCAGCCTGTATCTTGTTTACCTTTTACTTTTACATACATACTAATGAAATTCGACAGCATATTGGCATTAGTATTTCTTAAGTAAATCTTCAGAAGAGGAAAAATAGCCATTTTGATAAAAACTTTCATGAGTCTTTTCTCAAAAGACAAGACTTTCATTTTGCTCAGTTATTTTTAGACATATGAAAGATTATATTATCTTTATATTTTTTCAAGTATAATTGTTTTGGAAATTGTTTTTCTTGGTCATTGTAAATTCTATGCATCTTCAATGACTAATGAATAGGATTATGGATCTAAATAAAATTATAGATGCCTTATGTCAAGCAACTTCTAATTCATAAACAAAATTGCTTGAACATTTCCCGTAAATTCTTATTCCCAAAATGTAATCTAAGGGAATTTGAAAACCTGCATAACTAAAATGAAAATATTCAAGGACAGGTAAGGAGGTAAGGTAAGGAGGAGGTAAGATGAAGAACAAAAGGAACAAAGTTGCTGAAGGAAAAAGGAAGATGTAAAAAGGACAGAATAGAGGCTGGTTGTACGTGTGAAAGGTGTAAGAGAAAAGAAAGAGTAACCCAAATGTAGTGAGAAAAAGAAACAAAACCATCTGGGAAAGACTGATAAAAAGTAAGAGTATATGGAAAATTGGCCAGGAGTGGTGGCTCACGCCTGTAATCCTAGCATTCTGGGAGGCCGAGGCAGGCGGATCGCTCAAGGTCAGGAGTTCGAAACCAGCCTGAGCAAGAGTGAGACCCCGTCTCTACTAAAAATAGAAAGAAATTAATTGGCCAACTAAAAATATATAGAAAAAATTATCCGGGCATGGTGGCACATGCCTGTAGTCTCAGCAACTTGGGAGGCTGAGGCAGAAGGATTGCTTGAGCCCAGGAGTTTGAGGTTGCTGTGAGGTAGGCTGATGCCACGGCACTCACTCTAGCCTGGGCAACAGAGTGAGACTCTGTCTCCAAAAAAAAAAAAAAACAGTATATGGAAAATTGAGTTGACAACATGAATCTCAGAAAGTGTCCTTGGCAGAAAAAAAAATACTTTTTTAAAATGTAAAGCCCTATAAACAAAGCTAGAAGGCTATTAGAATGAAATGAAATTTATAGTGTGTTAAAGTTATCAAATTTTAAGTTAACTGAATGTATGAATTTCTTAAAGGGTATCTTTTGTATGTCTTTTTAAGTTAGCAAAAATAAAGAATTTCAATTATTTTTCATTTCTATAGTTTGTTAACCCACATCAATATAAATAGAGGGGAAAAAACAAGTGTATTTTATGAACAACAGCCCTGCTTCAGTATTTAACCTTTTCAGATATAGAATAGTTGAGGAGCATGTAGAATTCCTTAAATGTGAAGTTGCTCAATCTCAGTAAAAAATCCTATTCTAATATAAAAAAATGGTCCATGGATTGCTTTACTGCCAAAATGAGATCTCTGTTTAATATATATTTCAGGAATATGAAAATGCGACAAAAGAGGAAAATTGTAATCCTGAAGTTTGGGTGAACCTAGCTTGCACCTACTTCTTTCTTGGAATGTATAAACAAGCTGAAGCAGCTGGATTTAAAGGTAATATGGACTCACTTTGTATCTGATATTCTTCACTCCTAGTAAGAGTCATTTTGGAGATTTAAAAACTTATTCTTTGTTATTTCTAACTAACATTAGAAAGCTAAAAAATAGACTTTCCCTTCAATGAATGTTGGATTTGAGCAACTTTATGTTTAAAGAGAGAGTTGCCAAGCATATTGGGGCATGCCTATAATTCCCAGCTACTTGGGAGACTGAAGCAGGAGGACCACTTGAGCCAAAGAGTTTGAGATTACAGTATCGTATGATCACGCCTGTGAATAGCCACCGCACTCTACCCTGGGCTCTAGTGAGGGCACTTTAAAAAGAGAGAGAGCAGCCAGGTGTGGTGGCTCATGCCTGTAATCCTAGCACTCTGGGAGGCTTAGGCGGGTGGATCGCGGGTGGATCGTTTGAGGTCAGGAGTTTGAGACTAGCTGAGCAGGAGGGAAACCCCGTCTCTACTAAAAAAAATAGAAAGAAATTAGCTGGACAACTAAAAATATATATAGAAAAAATTAGCCAGGCATGGTGGCGCATGCCTGTAGTCCCAGCTACTCGGGAGGCTGAGGCAAGAGAATTGCTTGAGCCCAGGAGTTTGAGGTTGCTGTGAGCTAGGCTGATGCCAAGGCACTCTAGCCCGGGCAACAGAGTGAGACTCTGTCTCAAAAAAAAAAAAAAAAAGAGAGAGAGAAAGTTAATCCTACCCCCACACCCAAGCTACAGCTAAAAAGCAAAAGGATGAGAAGAAAAAGGGCAAGCAAGGTATCTTTCTTAAGCCCCATCACAGTTGGATATTTATGCTGTTGGTAGTAATTAGGTATAGTTATTCAAGCTTTTATGGCTGTGGATGTATGTTATAGCTACTTTTCCTGTTCCTAAGTGAGAAGCCTTGTAACTTCAGCTTAAAGAATCCAGATGTCTTCCCTTCTGCCTTTTTACTTGTCATGCAATCATCTCAGGAGAATTATACTGAAATTTGTCAATAAGAATAGGGTAAAAGGGGAACATGGGAGAAAAGATTAAGGATAATTAGAATGTGAATAAATTGAATTCAAGGAAATGCAGAGAAAGTGGGCAAGGGAATGTTACGAAATTTGTTTTTTTGGTTTTTTTTAATGTTACGAAATTTGTTAGGGAAGAATGTATTCCAACACACATTCCGGCTCAAATTAATGGGAAATGTGGAACTTGAAGCCTTTCTTGACTTATACCCAAATTGTTTCATATGTACTAGTGTTGTTTTTCTTAATTTAGTTATAAGATCCTTTAAGTTACTTTATTTCATATTTCTAGACTTTATCTGTGCCTAGAATAGTACTAGATATATAAAAGGTGATCAAGGTAGCTAGCTCTATTTCCATATATATTTTTTCTTTTTTATACATTAAAGACATTATAACAATTTTCTATAAAAGAGATATAGAATTGGGAATCCAGAATTGGAAAATTTTCAAAGCGTGCAAAGGAGATTTGGTACTTGAAAACTGTTAAGCTTTTTGCTTGGCTACCTGTTTCAGTGTGGTACATTATCGTGTTAGAAGATCTATGGAATAGAGACTGGGCTAGTATTTAGGAAAATATGGCAGCATAATTTCGGAAAAGGAGATTTCAGAAGAAATTCACAAAGAATATTGGGACAAACATCTGAATGAGAGTGGGTTTATATTTATATTGAGATGACCATAACTATTACCAGTGTTTGTTTTAGTATATGAACAACACAGAGGTGGGCTCCTACTGTAACTATATGTGTGGAGTGTTGTGCTGTGAGTCACCATAATAGAATCAGGTAGAACAAGTGGTGAGGAAGAACAAAATCTTAGAACACTTCTCTTGTGGTTCTTGATGCTATTGCCACTACTGCAGATGGAGACCAGATAGCAGAGACATATCAGGATCAAACAGGTAAAGATTTGGAAAGATTTGTCTATTAATAAGTCTCATTTCATCCCTATAAGAAACTAAGTGCCATAGACTATTGAGTTCTTTAATAAGCACTTTGGATTTTTTTTCAGCTCCAAAAAGCCGGCTCCAAAACCGCTTGCTCTTCCACTTGGCTCACAAGGTATTTCTGTTCTCATTCTACATTTTTTGTTTTAAAAATGTTTTTCTCTTTCTTCCTTCTTGTTACCAACACTAGTGAAAGATAATTAACTAGAAATTCTTGTTAATGGTATTTCTGGAACAAGTGGAATATACATATTAATTTTATAGGATTTTTCTCCTGCATCAATGTTCTTTATCCTCTTAAGTTATTCAGAGGTGTTAGGTTTTAGTTCTCCTTATTAAGCAGTGGTCATTTAAGGTTAGTTTGTGTCAACTATCCTATTATCTCTTAAAAAAAGACCCAGAGCCATCTTGTCCTGACTCATGGAAATAAATACACACTTTCCAGAATTATCTTATGGCAATAATTTTGATCATCATCAAATGATTTTTTAAAATAATAATTTTTCAAATTATAAAAGTTTTACATTCTATCAAAGAAAGAAAATATAAATAAGCAAAAAAAAAGGAAAACATCTACCATATTCCAAGATAAGCTACCAGGTGGGAAGGGGAGGAAGGAATGGGTATATTCGCATCTAATAGGTGCAGTGTGTACCGTCTGGGGGATGGACACACTTGAAGCTCTGACTCAGGCAGGGCAAAGGCAATATATGTAACCTAAACATTTGTACCCCCGTAATAGGCTGAAATAAAAAAAATTTTAAAAAAAGATATAAACTACCTATTAACCTTTTGGTATTATATCTCCTTTTAGGATAATTATTTTTACATTCATATTTATCTTTTCATTTGTTTCTTTGTTTTGCAGAATAGGATTCATGCTTAATACATATTTCTTTTTTCTTTTTTCTTTTTTTAAGACAGGGTCTCTTTCTGTCACTAAATGGACTTCAAAACCATAAGTTGTTTTTTGTTTGTTTGTTTTTTGTTTTTTTGAGACAGTATCACATTGTTGCCCAGGCTAGAATGCAGTGGCGTCATCATAGCTCACTGCAACCTCAAACTCCTGGGCTCAAGCAATCCTCCTGCCTCAGCCTCCCAAGTAGCTGGGCCTACAAGCACACGCCACCACCCCTGGCAATTTTTTTCTTCTTTTTTGTAGAGATGGGGTCTCGCTCTTGCTCAGGCTGGTCTCGAACTCCTAACCTCAAGCAGTCCTCCTGCCTTGGCCTCCCAAAGTGCTAGAATTACAGGCGTGAGCCACCTCGCCCAGCCAAAACCATGATTTTAAAAGTGGTTTCATAGTATCCCATCGTATGTAGCATATATGCCATAATTTATTCAACATTTCCTACTTATTTGTATTTTTAGATTGTTTCTAATTTTTAATTTTAAAAATGTCCTTCTAAACATCCTAGAAATGGACTTACTGAATTATTGGGTATGGACAATTTTAAAGATTTTAATTGATACTGCTAAATTTTCTTAACAGAAAGTATACCTAATTATTCACAGGAAGTATATGAAAATAATTGTTTTTGGTGCATTTAAAACTTTCACACCATAATTGTCTCTTTGTTTCTTTCTCTTTTTACTTCTGTCAATTTTTGCTTTGCTTATTTTTCAGACTCTGTAATTAAGTACACACAAACTTAGAATTGCTGTCATCTTAGTAGATTGAAACATTTATTATCATGAAATGTCTCTCTTTATCTTTAAAAAAAATTTCTGTCATATTTGTACAGCTCTACCATCTCCTTTGCTTAGTGCTTGCCTATTATATCTCTTTATCATTCTTTTGCTTTCTACTTTTCTGTGTCCACATATATTAATCAGGCAGATTAGAAAAGTTAGTCTTAATAGAAACCTTTCCAGGCTAGACTTTGGAAGGTGGTAGTTGCGCCCATTTGCCTATAAATCAAGATGAGACTTAAATAACTCATATAAAAAATATCTGTAATATATCAGTAACCAAACTAGAAATAAGCCAGCTTCAGAATTTATTGTTTCATGGAAATAGATTCTTTAAAACATTTTTAAGCTAATAGGCCAAACTCTACACCAGGCAGGAGTGTGCAATCTATATATTAAGGGTAGGGTCACTGTCAAAAATAGATCTGTTCTACGCCATGTGTAAGCAAAAGGCAGTTATTATTTCCAGCTACCATTTAAGAAAATAACCGTACAAGATTGGAATGGAATTCTGACAGCCTAAAACAACAACAATGTATAGTAATTGAAGAGAGGATGAAAAAATCTAGAGCAGAAATTAAAATTTTTTTTACTAAGTAACAATGAGAAATACATTTTGATTCTCATTGTCCACCAAGGAGAAAGAGATACAAAGGAACAGATAAAAATTGTTAAAGGATAAGAGTAAAGAGGTGTAGAAAAAAGGAAAAGGAAGAAACTATAAAGAAAGAGAAAAGAAAAAGAAGGTAAGGAGAGAGATCAAGTAATGAATATTGATTGTAATTTAAAGGCTTTCCGTAGTCAAGCTATGCCTCCAGAAGCTATTTGTGGTCTTTTCTTTGAAGGGAAGAGGAGGAACCTGAGGGAAATTGGGAGAAGATAGAGACACAATGGCTGAAGAAGAAGCAGGAGTTAAAATCTCTGTCACATGGTGTTGATTTCTCGAACTGTACTCTAGTGTGAATCTTTATATGTCTTTTTCTCTTTCACAATTTTAGTTTAATGATGAGAAAAAATTGATGAACTTTCATCAAAACCTTCAGGATATCACAGAAGATCAACTTAGTTTGGCCTCAATCCACTATATGCGATCTCACTACCAAGAAGCTATTGATATATATAAGCGAATACTGCTAGATAACAGGTCTGTGTCCTTTAATGCCTACTCGAAATCTCTTTCATTATGTTAGTGTCTATTGTAACTAGTTTGGGGAGGACGTAGTGACCTTTGCATCTAATACTACCATGTGCTTACATCTGTTAGTTGATAATCTGGTGAGATTAAGAACTCCTTAGATCAGGGGTCCTCAAACTTTTTAAACAGGGGCCAGTTCTCTGTTCCTCAGACCGTTGGAAAGTGCGCACTGTGGGCCCGGGACGAGTCGGCTGCTAAGCAGGACAGGCAGCAGCGGCAAAAACACCCAGCGGGCCAGATAAATGTCCTCGTCTGGCGGCATGTGGCCCATGGGCCGTAGTTTGAGGACGCCTGCCTTAGATATTGTCTAGATCAGGCTTTCTCTACCTTTTTTGAATTATCACCCTTCTAGTGAGCCTTTTTAAACATTTTCACCCCTAATTGCTCTTCCATGAACTTTTAATATATGCTGATGTATATATAAACATATTGTATATCTATTTATGTACTCTATACATATCTGTGCTTTATACATAAAGTGGTATGATTTTTTTCATCCCCCCATAAGAACCAATTTTTCCCCTTTGCAGGTGATATAGCCCCTTTTGAAAATGCGTGGTCTAGATCTGCAGTCCCCAATCCCTGGGCCATGGCCCAGTACTGGCCTGTGGCCTGTTAGGAACCTGGCTGTCATCACCACCTGGCTTCCACTTCTACCTGACTTCCACTGACTTTCCTTGCATGGAAAAATTGTCAGGCTTGCATCACCACCTGAGCTCTGCCTCACCACTGTCCCCACCTCCTTCCGTGGAAATATTGTCTTCCATGAAACTGGTCCTTGGTGCCAAAAGGTTGGGGTCCACTGGTCTACATATATCAATCTCAGTGTTGTGGTCACATTCTAGGCAACTTGCTGACAAAATTAAAAACAAACCATTCTGAAGAATTAACATTTCAACTTTATCACCAAACAGTTGACCTCCCTCTCCCATCCCCAAAATACCTCATCCCCCTTCTCACCTCTTGCTTAACCCTCTTAGTCACCTGCCTATTCCCAGTTCCAGCCATCAAACCTGCTTGCTTGCCTTTTCTGTCCACCATCTGTGTGGTATATGAGTGTTTGTGTTTATGTTATAGCATATGTTAGTTTTTCAGTATGAACAGTATGACCTTTTCCCTTTCTTCTCTAGTTGTCATCTTTTACTGTACTTATGTCAAAACACCAAAATATTATAACGCAAAAATTAAAAAAATCACACTGATTATATCTTGCCTTCTTTTTTCACAAGGCAAATTTATGAACTGTCCTCTCTGCCTTGTTTTCCATTTGAGCTTTGTAATTTGACATTTCTATGAAATAGACTTAAATTCTTACCCCTTAATTCTTTCATCTAATAGGGAATACCTTGCCCTCAATGTTTATGTGGCCCTCTGCTACTACAAGTTGGATTACTATGATGTGTCTCAAGAAGTTCTGGCTGTTTACCTTCAGCAAATTCCCGATAGCACCATCGCACTCAATCTTAAGGCCTGTAATCATTTTCGCCTTTACAACGGCAAAGCAGCCGAGGTAGTGATGGAAATATGTTTTTAATTTGCTTGATTCCAATTTGAATTACTTTGTACTTTCCAAGTTATTCATGAAACTCTATTATCTGTGTAATTCTTGATTAATATCCCTTTGTCATTGCCAGTATGATTCTATTAAAAACCTAATTGTACAAATATTTATATTTATCAGGTATTCTAAAAAGACTATTATGTCATGTCTAATAAATTGTAGATGATTTTACAGAAATGCCTTACATTAACTTAAATATGTTTAAAACCAAATGCTTCCACTTCTTCCTCTAAAATATATTTGTGGTTCTGTGGTTGAATGTCATCAATATATACCCAGTAAACCACATTAGAAGCCTGGGATATCCATCATTCTCTTCTCCTTCATTTCCATGTTCCTATCTCATCTACCAGTTCCTATCAGTTATATGTCCTAGATATCTCTTTTATCTGTTCTCTTCTCCTTTGCTCGTGCTCTAGTCCAGGAATTCCTCACCGCTTATTTTGGCCCTTTAAATAATTTTCCTGCCTCTACTCAGACTTGTTCTCTCCATTCCAGCCATCGAATTTGTTCCACATGCCATACTTTCGTACCACTATAGCTTTGCATACATCATTCTCACTCTTGGACTGACTGACTTCTTCCTCTGCTTGGTACACTTCAACTTCTCCTTTAAGGTCACCACCAAGAGGCAAATATAGTAGACATTTTATAAATACTTGGAAATTGGCTATTCATAGGTACTGTGCAGAATAATTTATATCCATTATTTAATTTCCCTGACAAGCCTATGGATAGAAGATATTATAGTTCTCACTTTATAGGAAACTGAGAGCACAATGGAGATCATACATTATCACCTCCTCTCATTTTATTTAACATGTTTTAAATAACATATAATTTTAATAAAATTTTAAATAACAGTGTTATTTAACATTATATAAACACACATATACATACATACATATATACATGTATATAGATATAGATATTTAAATAGATATATGATAGAGAACATGTTCTATACTATATCTATATACACATATATAGATATAAATATTTTTAGGTTAACCCTATGAGGGGGCCACACTTGGAAATTACTTCCATTGCTATTGTTTTAGTTGATATTAGAAGCCACCAAAATTTTTTTTTTTTTGAGACAAAGTCTCACTCTGTTGCCTGGGCTAGGGTGTCGTGGCATCAGCCTAGCTCACAGCAACCTCAAACTCCTGGGCTTAAGCAATCCTACTGCATCGGCCTCCCGAGTAGCTGGGACTACAGGTATGCACCACTATGCCCAGCTAATTTTTTCTATAT
>VBSM01003176.1:7994175-8010204 GCA_008086735.1 Cheirogaleus medius | reverse complement strand
ACATGTGGCTATCTAGTTTTCCCAGCACCATTTATTGAATAAGGATTCTTTTCCGTAGTGTATGTTTTTGTCTGCTATGTCAAAGATTAGTTGGCTATATGAGGATGGTTTTATATCTGGGTTCTCTGTTCTGTTCTACTGGTCAATGTCCCTGTTCTTGTGCTATTACCAAGCTGTTTAATTACTATGGCCTTGTAGTATAGTTTGAAGTCTGGCAAATTGATGCTTCCCATTTTGCTTTTATTGCCTAGGATTCCTTTCGCTATACGGGGTCTTCTCTGGTTCCATATGAAGCATAAAATTATTTTTTCTATATCTGTGAAAAATGATGATGGTATTTTAATAGGGATTACATTGACTCTGTAGATCACTTTTGGTAGTATAGACATTTTAACAATGTTGATTCTGCCGACTCATGAACATGGTATGGTTTTCCACCTGTTTACGTCCTCTGCTATTTCCTTCCTCTATCCTATTTCTTATTATAATTTAGATACAGGCTTTCTTTTGATGAAGTCAAGTTCATGTGTATAGAAAAAGCTTCAAAAATACATTCATCCTTTTAAAAAAATAACTGAATGCCAACTATACTAGTCACAGTTCTAGGGACTGAGAGTATACAGTAAATACAAAGTTCCTTGTCATATGGAGATTATAATCTGGTGGGCATAACAGATAAACAGATAAACAAAGAAATATATAATAATATGAAGTGATAAGGGCTATGAATAAAAATAAAGAAGGACAAAGGTATAAAGAGTGATAGCAGAAATAAGTTTTAGATAGGGTGAAAAATGAAATGTTTAAATATGACAGGGCCGTTAAGGATCAAAAGCAGAGGGGAGGGAAAAGAAGAGAGAGTTTAAGAAGCATAGGGATTAGGCCGGGCGCGGTGGCTCACGCCTGTAATCCTAGCTCTCTGGGAGGCCGAGGTGGGCGGATCGTTTGAGCTCAGGAGTTCGAAACCAGCCTGAGCAAGAGCGAGACCCCATCTCTACTAAAAAAATAGAAAGAAATTAATTGGCCAACTAAAATATAGAAAAAAAAAAAAAGAAGCATAGGGATTAGTTAAGCAATAATACATTCAGCCAATAATAAAAGTTCTCAATATATTAACTGATTCCCAGAGCAATTTTAGTTGCATATGATGAATCCAGTTATATGTGGCAGCTCCTTAAACATTTCCACCAATAGATATATGCATACTTTTGCCATAATAACAATTTCTCTATCTCTAGGTTGTTTTCCGAGGAGGTGAAGGAGCTTTGCAAGTTTTACCTCCCCTGGTTGATGTCATTCCTGAAGCGAGGCTAAACTTAGTGATTTACTACCTTCGTCAAGGTAAGGACAATTTGTCTTAGTTTTACTTATAAGGAGATATTTATTGGAATATTTAGTCTGATTGGACTACTTGCTTAACTTTTAAAATCCATAATACTTCCAAAAATGTGTTTGCAACAAGTTCATAGGATAGCACAAATTTATTGGTGCTCATTTGTTGTGCCTTTTCTTTTTATCCTCTCTTTCCTTTTCTGTAGCTTCCTACCCTTTTCTTCATTCTGTTTTTCTTTTTTCCTTTTATTTTTCTGTCCTTTGCTCTCTACCCATTCTTTTTTGTTTTTTATTCATTGTTTTTCCTCCCCTTCTCTTGTAGTTCTTCTTTCTTTTTCTAGTTTCCCCCTATGTATAGTGTACATCTACATTTTCTTGTGTCTTTTTGTTTTTAAATCATTAACTGTTTTTTGTTAGCTCTGATTGTCTTTCTTTCTATTTGTACCCAGGCTTCTTATAATAAATACTATGATTCAGCCATCCAATTGGTACTAACTGTTTAAAACTATGGTGCTCAAATGGTGGTAGTGTACACCAGGGTTTCGGGAGGGGAGGCAAGACCCACATCATAGGGATGTGGAAAGCATTGTGGGGGGGAAGGGCATACCTCTAACCCTTCTTAGGGTGAGGCAAAGTTATACAATGTATCCAAAGTGTAAAAAAAAAAATCTTTTGTTGGATGGAGGGCAGGCGGGAGGGGGGAGGAAGTGTAGAGTTACATAATGTGTGCCATGCGCGCCACCTGGGGACTGGATTCGCTTGAAGCTCTGGCATGTGGGGGAGGGAGGAGTGGTAGGGGCAATGTATGTAACCCTAACAATATTTGTACCCACATTATATGATGAAATAAAAAAAAATACTATGATTCAAAGAGAATGTGCTATATGTTGCCCCTAAGTAAGGTTAAAATTGTTAGACACATGCCTAAAGTAGTCTTTTCTAACAGTTATGAGTATAGGATAGGAGTAGCTACCATGCATTGGTGGTGGCACGCTGTCATGGATTTGGACTAACAGTGTGAGCCTTTTTAGGTGCATGGTAGAAACCAACCAGACAATTTGGACTAACAGTGTGGGCCTTTTTAGTTGCATGGTAGAAACCAACCAGACAACATACTCCTCACTGAGGAAAATGTGAATGTTTGTTAAAATAAGGACATGAACTTGCAAGCAGTCCTATCTATTTGATATATAAACAAAAAGAAATATACTTTTGGACAAGAAACAAACAGCATATATATTTTATAAATTAATTTTATTATGAAAAATTTCAAATAAACAAAAGTAAATAGTTATAATGAATACTCAAATACTCATCCTAGATTCAATAATTTTCAAGATATTGCCCATCTTTTTTCATTCAACACCCTCTCTTTTATTCTTGAAGTGTTTTAAAGCAAATATCAGACTTCATGTCATTTCATTCCTATATACTTAATCTATATCTCTTTTTAAAAAATGGTTGTTATTCTTATCTAAATACACTGCCATTGGCGTATAACACCGTGTCCATATTCTTAGGTTGAACATTTTTTAAGGTGCCTCATGGCTTAATATGAGTTTTCTCAGAATATTTGGTTATCTTTAGGATAACTACTCAACAATGAACTTGATGGAGAGTTAGAGAACAGATAAAACAGATCATATTTCCCATGAATGTTTGAGTACTGAAAGATCTTATCTTTTGGAGGATTGCTTCAGAAGAGTTTGCTGGAATACAGACTAGTATAATGACTTATTTTTTATATTTCAGATGATGTACAAGAAGCTTATAACTTAATTAAGGATCTGGAACCTACTACCCCTCAGGTAATTGAGAATGTTTTATATTTTTACTAATCAAGTTCTGTTGAAAGTGAAACTTTGGGAATATAGCTGGAAGGCATATTAGAGAAGTTTCCTGCTTGTATTAGTAGACTTCCAGGAAAAACTGTATATGTCAATCTAGGAATGTTATCTGAGACTTCTGATATGAGAATGAATGTTCTGGGCTTTTTGATGTTTTTAAACTCCCTTATATGTAATCATTTTCTGGAATGGATTAAGATCTTAAAATACTAAAATCCAGAATTCTGATGAAACTAACAACTAGATATTTACACTTATCTCACTAATTGTCTATAACTTGTCTTTCTTCCCCATTATATTGTTATCTCCTTATATTCACAAACTGTATCTATATTGTATCTCCAACACTATGTACATTACGTACCTAGTAGGCATGCCATTTATTGAATAAAAAAACTGAATGAAAAATATTTCCAGGCTGGGCGTGGTGACTCACACCTGTAATCCTAGCACTCTGGGAGGCCGAGGTGGGAGGATTGGTTGAGCTCAGGAGTTTGAGACCAGCCTGAATAAGAGCAAGACCCCGTCTCTACTGAAAATAGAAGAAAATTTGTTGGACAACTAAAAATATGTAGAAAAAATTAGCCAGGGATGGTGGCGCATCCCTGTAGTCCTAGCTACTCGGGAGGCTGAGGCAGGAGGATTGCTTGAGCTCAGGAGTCTGAGGTTGCTGTGGGCTAGGCTGATGCCATGGCACTCTAGCCTGGGCAACAAAGTGAGATTCTGTCTCAAAAAAAAAAAAAAGAAAAATATTTCCAGACCCCATGGAGTCTAAACAAGTATATATCTCAAATGTTTTAAAAGCTTCAGCATCTTTCATGCTGTTCTTTTTATCAGCTCTCTTAAAGGAAAATTAATAAAACTGCTAAGGAGGGTATCTATTAAAGAACTGAATCAAGTCTGAAAAAAGGGATACAAGAGAGGCCCCAGGACTCCAAAAGAGAAAATACATATGTAAATCAGAGGATACCTTTTTTTTTTTTTTTTGAGGAAAAGGATCACTAGCTAAGAAAGGTTATTATAACATTGGAAAGGGACTATAATATATATGATGTGGTCACAGAGAATGGCAGTGACTGATAAGGTGATAAAACTTATTACATAAACATTTTACTGTTGTTATTTTCATTGAATTGAAATAAATGAAACTTATCTCCTGGTACTTCCACTGAGTTATTTCTGCTTAAGATTGAGAATTTACAAATATGGTGAATTCTGTTATATAGATACTTGCCTGCTGGAAACTAAATGAGTCTCTTAATTCTTTCTTTCAAGCCAGGGACAGAACAGAGAAAAGTGACTCTGGTAACCTTTGATAATTTATATAAAGTGTTAAGTTGATGCCAAGAATTAACTTGAAAGTTATCTGATAACTCCACATTCCTCTTGAACTAATCAGTGTTCTTCCATGTTTCTAGGAGTATATCCTCAAAGGAGTGGTTAATGCAGCCCTTGGCCAGGAAATGGGTTCAGTGAGTATGAAATCATTGATAATATAATTTGCAAAATTGTAGGTGTGTGTAAAAAATGAATATCAAAGTGCAACCAGCAATAGTCTCTTCTGCAGTTTTTTTTCCATATGCCCCAATCCAGACTCCACTGCAATAATTTTATGTTATTTAGAAACAAAAAAAGAAACTTTAAGCCTAAAAATTGCTACTTTGTTTAAAAGAGCCCAGTTTTTAAAAAGTGGTTTTATTTAATAACAAACAAAAAAATCATTACAAAGCTTCATTCTTATTTGCAGGGAATTTTTTTTAACCTTGCACATCTCTGAGCTATAACTTTGGCATCTGTAAAATGAGGAAAATTGTTTTTATCTGGAAAAGCTTTTTATAAACACCAAAACACTGTATAAAATTAAGCTCTTATCCATCTTAATACAGCGTTCATTGTTCTTTTGAAACAAAGCCCAATATAAATAAATATTTGTATCTCTAGCTCACTCCACAGTGCCTTATATAGTAGATAACAGTAAATACTTATTAAATGAATAAATGAGTTTAATAAATACTCCTTGTTATATCCATAGCTCCTATGCCATGGTCTAATATATGGTAAAAGAGCAATAAATATTTGTTGAATGAATGAGTAAATGAATGATTTCATTTAATGAAGATAATTTAAGGGTAGAATTTGGAGATTGGACTTTCTTTTCTTCTTTTCTATCTGACCCTGCGTAGGTTTTAATTCAGTTTTAGGTGTTTATGCTAATAAGAATTAGTATTGTTTTTGACAGGATTTAAAATAAGGGTATATGTTAAATCCTGGCAAATATGCTAGAACCATAAAGTGTAATACAAATAAAATATTTTACCTTATTCCTCTATATCAGCTTTGTTTTGTTTTTCAGAGGGATCATATGAAAATTGCCCAGCAGTTCTTCCAGTTGGTGGGAGGATCAGCTAGTGAATGTGGTATGTCTGAAATCTGTACTTATGAGCATGATTCATAACTGGCGTTGGGCATATATTGACTGGTGAAGTTTGATTCACTGTCTAGGAATATATCTAATTAAGCTTTGCATTATAAAATGGGAGGTCAGAAATAGGAAACAATATTGGAATTAGCTCTTCTAAATATCTCAGCTAAAGTGGAATGAGAGAATAAATAATGGAGCATAAATTTACTCTTTATTCATGTGAGTTTTAAAACTTTGAATCCATTTTAGGTAGGTTAGTTAAAATGTTAGCTTTTATTGATTTTTCAAGAGCTTTTTATGTATTAACCTTTTGTCACATTGCAGATATTTTTTGTGGTGGGTCATTTGCCTTTAAACTGCCTATGGTATTTTTTTCTATATAAAAATATTAAAATCATATTTAATTAAAGCTTATCTTTTTTATAATCCTTTCTTACATGGGTATCAAGCTTAGAAAGTACTTTCTTACCACCACTTTCACCTATATATAATATTCACCTGTATTTCCCCCTAGTAGTCTTGTGGCTTCATTTTTATTATGAAAGTATTGATTTCATTAGTCAAGATTCCATGAAAGATCTGAGAAAGGGCTATAAGAACGGCTGAAAAATAGTCAATATAAACCAATATGGCTGCCTATACTAGTTGTCTATGGCCAGCATCTAGTCTGACTAACAATATTCATGCTGAACTGATTGGAAAATATTGTTACCACACCTGGATAATCACAAATTTTTCACCAGTACCATTTATTGAATAATATTTCCTTTCCCATTTGATTCATTCATTCATACAACAAATATTTATTGAGGTGCTGAGGATGCAGCAATAAACAAAACAAACAAAATTTCTTATCCTTGTGGAGATTACAGTCTAGCTGGACAGACAGATTAGAAACATAATATGTAAATTGATTACATAGTATATCAGACTAAGTGCTATAGGAAAAACAGTGAACAGGTTAAGGAGTCTTAGGAATGCCAGTGGCAAGGGTGGCAGTTATACTAATCCTCCACTACCTCAAATAGATATCAGACAAAAGGTTGGATCAGGATCAGAATCAGATGATTCCATGGAAAATTACTTTTCCATTTGAGATTGGAAGTGCCACATTGTCTTAGACAAGTGATGATGGAGACCAAGCCATATTAATTGAGCGTGCAGATGTTAGAGTTGGATGAGGAAATCAAAGTCCTGGAAAACAATCAGGAGAATACTGTAGCCAGTACCTGCAGGGTATGTGTTCATTTTGGACTCTGGAAGTTAATCCCCAGAGAGATCACTGGTTACTCTGAAGTACCATAACTTCCATTATGCTTGGGTTTTGTCCACTGAACAGCATTTATAATTTAAGAATCTAGAAAGATGTCTTGGAATACATTCCTAACTCCAAATTATAAAATAACTCCAATTTCAGCTAAAGAGAACTTTTAGTTTCATTAATATATGTGGTTTCTTTTCCCACTCCATTTCAGACACAATACCAGGGAGGCAGTGTATGGCTTCCTGTTTCTTCCTGCTTAAGCAATTTGATGATGTCTTAATTTACCTCAACTCATTTAAGGTCAGTATAGAATTATCTATATAACTTTATATACAAAAAACATGTATATATAATGTGTTAGGGAAAGAAGGATACCCTTAGAGATGGCCCTTATTCTATTGTGGCATTGGTGGCATCAGCTAATTCCTTAAGATTATTTTTGTGTTTATCTGATAGAACTGATGGTTTTATATTTTATATGTTAATGCTCAATGTGACCTGTTCTTGGGATGTTTTTCAGAGTTACTTCTATAATGATGACATCTTTAATTTTAATTATGCTCAAGCCAAAGCTGCAACAGGAAATACCAGAGAGGGTGAAGAGGTGGGTACCTGCTTTTGAAGGCATTTGAATGATTCTATATAAAAACATCCTTATCTTTTTCTTACTGAAAATTGTCAAGGATAAAGGATTATTAAAGATTCTTTTTTTCTTGGGTTACATTAAAAAGTACAGTATGGAGCATAGTGGCACGCACCTGTAGTCCCAGTTACTGAGGAGGTTGAGGCAGGAAGATCACTTGAGCCTACGTGTTTGAGGCTACAATGAGCTATGATTATGCCACTGTACTCCAGCCTGGGCAATATAGTGAGACCCTGTTTCTAAAAAAGAAAAAGTACACTGTGACTAGATATTGATTTTATAACCATGTTAATTTTTTCCCTTTTTTGATGAATTTTATGGAAATATATGTGCAGAAAAGTATACAAATCATAAGTATACAGCTTGATGAATATCTATTTATATATTTATTTAGATTTCTAACTTAATTGTATTGTATCTGTATGACACTAGTCCTTTAACATTTGTTGAGGCTTGCCATGTAGGCTTGAAAGGAATATGAATCGTACAGTTGTTAATTATTCTGTTCATACCTTCTGTATCCTTAACAACTTTTTTGTCAGCTTATAATATCCATTTCTGAGTGAAGTTTGTTAAAAGCACCACAATTTTGTCCTTCATTTTGCTTAGCAGCCTGTATAGAATTTTTAAATTAAATTAAATTATTTGGAGACAGGGTCTTGCCCTGTTGCCTGGACATGAGTGCAGTGGTGTCATCATAGCTCACTGACACCTCAAACTCCGAGTCTCAAGTGATCCTCCTGCCTCAGCCTCCCAAGTTCCTGGGATTATAAGTGTGCACTACCATACCTGGCTAAATTTTCTATTTTTTCTAGAAGTGGAGTCTCACTGTGTTTCTATGGCTGGTCTCAAACACCTACCTCAAGCTATCCTTCCATGTCAGCCTCTCAAAGTGCTAGGATTACAGACATGAGCCACTGTACCCGGCCTCTTTATAGAATTTGATCATCTATAAGGCGACAGTGATTATCAATCTAAGACGAACCAGCGATGGGTATTTTTATTGCAAAACTATCCTCATGTTCATTCCCTTTGTTTCATCTTCTTGTAGGTATTCCTTTTGATCCAAAGTGAGAAGATAAAAAATGATTACATTTACCTCAGTTGGTTAGCTCGGTGCTGTGAGTCTTCTTTTAAATATTACAAGAGGAATCCTCTTTTTCCTTTCTGCTATGTAATCTGTTTGGAAATGACAATGATTGTTTTCTAATTTTATTTTGTATTTTATTGTGTAGAATAAGTGAACATTAAAATTAAGGGTTGTTAATGCTACTCAGTAAGGGTTGCCATGTAAATATGTAAGTTTACCCTGTGATTAGTTCTACTATACATTGATCTCAGCTCTTACAGTCCTGAAGATGTCAAGTTCTTCCTTTAGCCTTTATTAAAGTTTCCAGAGTCTCAGCTTACAGTGTTGTTTGTAAAATACATTATTATACTAATTTCATCTTTTCACTATGTTTCAGGCCTGAAAAGTGGCAAAATGTCAAAAATGTAATTTTTGGGTATATTATAGATCCTCTCTGTCTCTCTCTATCTTTCTTACTCACTATCTTTTCTTGCTCCTTTTTTTTCCACTCAGATATTAAATGTTCACTGAGTTTTTATAGTCACAGGAAAATTCTAGCAAACAGATATTCTAAATGAGGCTGAAAGTGTGAGTAGAATTGAATGAAGGATAGGTATGTTCTTTTAAGCAGACGAGCAAAGTGGGAACTACTGGAAGTCAATCTAATCTAAAAGACATAATTATGTGACTCCTAACTTAAATTTTTTTTTTTTTTGAGACAGAGTCTCACTCTGTTGCTCAGGCTAGAGTGCTGTGGCGTCAGCCTAGCTCACAGCAACCTGAAACTCTTGGGCTCAAGCAATCCTCCTGCCTCAGCCTCCCGAGTAGCTGGGACTATAGGCATGCACCACCATGCCCGGCTAATTTTTTCTCTATGTTTTTAGTTGGCCAATTAATTTCTTTCTATTTTTAGTAGAGACGGGGTCTCGCTCTTGCTCAGGCTGGTTTCGAACTCCTGACCTTGAGCAATCCGCCCGCCTTGGCCTCCCAGAATCTAACTTAAATATTTTAATTAAGTATGATAGAATTCTGATAGGTAGCCAGCTTAATGCCAACATTGCAGGCTTTCCATGTAAGAGGTAGTCTACCATTATTTTGTTTATTTGGAATATAGAGCCAAATCCATAGAATAATAAGATGCAAAAGTTGTTTTTGTACATTTAAAAAGCATAAATCTTTGTTTTCTTGTGTAGATATTATGAATAAGAAACCAAGACTAGCCTGGGAACTTTATCTCAAGATGGAAACCTCTGGCGAGTCCTTTAGTCTTTTACAACTCATTGCTAATGACTGCTATAAGGTGAGTCTGCGTTAGACTAAAGGGAAAATTGAAGATCAGAATCACATTGCTGCACTGGCTAAATATTAGGGGGAAATGTCCTAGAGACTAAATGGCTATTAGTGAGAGGATTTACATGGTGTTACTAGAAATGTCATCCTTTTTGTGAATGAACTGATCTCAGAGATAGGCCGAATTTCAGAGTTTTACATGTATATGAAATAAGGATTTTGAGAGGAGGTTTTGGATTTCTAAAGGCTATGAATCTTTAGGTACCATCAAGTTAGAAATATTCATCTCATAATTGGAAATTTGGTTCTGAAGCTTAAGAGAGATGTCGTCTGACAGCTAGAGACATGGAGTGGGAGTCATCATCAACATTTAAGTACAGTCGTGCATCACTCAACGACAGGGATACATTCTGAGAAATGCATTGTTAGGTGATCTCAGCATTGTATGATCATCACAGAGCGCACTTACATAAACCTAGTTGGTATAGCCTACTGCATACCTAGGCTATATGGGATAGCCCATTGCTCCTAGGCTACACACTTGTACAGCGTGTTACTATACTGAATACTGTAGGCAATTGTAACACAATGGTAAGTATTTGTCTCTAAATATATCTAAAATATAGATAAGGTACAGTAAAAATACTATACCATAGTCTTATGGAACCACCATCACAGTACATAATGCAGTACATATGCAGTACATAATTGACCAAAATGTCATTATGGAGTACATAACTATTAATTGAAGCTCTGAAAAAGAGTGTGATTACCCAAGTAAGAAAGTAAAGTGAGAAGAGCTGCAAACCAAACTTTGAGGAATACTAAGGTGCAAATGGTAGACAGGAAAGATAAAGGAACCATAAAAAGACAATTAAAAACAGTCAGATTTAGTAAAGGAATGGCTCTCCTGTGTATATGTGAGTGTGTGTGTGTGTGTGTGTGTGTGTGTCTGTAAAGAGTCAGAAAGGCAAGGAAGAGGGAGTAGTTTGGGACCCTAGCCTATAGATTAAAAGATTTTTTTAAAAAATTAACCTCTGGCCAAGGTGGCTCACACCTGTATTCCAAGCACTTTGGGAGGCTGAGGCAGAAGGATCACTTGAGGCCAGGAGTTTGAGACCAGCCTGGGCAACCTAGCAGGACTCCTGTCTTTAGCAAAAATAGAAAAATTAGCTAGGTGTGGTGGTATACACCTGTAGTCCCAGCTACTTGTGAGGCTGAGGCAGGAGGATTGCTTGAGCCCAACAGTTTGAGGTTGCACTAAGCTATAATGATGCCACTGTACTAACCCAGGCAACAGACCAAGAATCTGTCTCTATTAAAAAAACAAAAAATTAGCCATAAATTTTGGAAATTCCTATTTTTGGAATATCTCATGCTGTCTAAAAGACAGGAAAATGTCAGGTAAAGAGAGTCTAGTATTGTGTTAATTGGCAATAGCTCATGCCAAAGTGAATCATTACCAAAAAAAGAAATGAATCACCATCAATGGAAAAGGTTTCAGGACATAGGAAACTTGAAAATAATAGTATAATATGGGTTGGTGAATGGCAATGCTGTTAAGTAAGTTAGAGGTGGCAGAGGGAAAAAAAGACAGGAAATTATTAAAAGATAGGAAATTATTATATTTCAATTTTAGATGTATTAAATCGGAAGTATTTGGGGCTCCCTGCAGAGATAATAGAAGTAGGAAATTAACAGGCTGAGCCTGGAGCTTAGGTATTCATGTGAAATACTGAATAGATGAGAATTAGTGATGCAGATTTAAAAGTTAACAGCGGTTAGTGGTGGTCATAGCAACAGCAGTAGTCACAGGGCAGCAGCAGCAGCAGAGTATGAGAGAGAAAAAGATTAACCTGTAAATGGGGTAAGGAACCTCGTGGAACACCAGTATTTAAGGTATAGAAATAGCAAGTGAAAGAGACAGAAGGAACAAAGAAGAGAGAAAAGAACAAGGACTTTTTTACTCATTACTCTTTTTCTTGTTCCTATTTAATCAAAAGCCAAGGAAAGAAAGCGTCAAATCTGAAGCTAGAAAGAAATGCATGAGGACTGAGAAGACAGTTGTGGACAGAGAAGAGAGTCAGATTAGAAAGCAGAAGCAATGTACCAGAATCTTTAAAATTTGATATTGAGGTTCAGGAGACAAATGTGGTGCTAACTTAAAAGGAAAAATAGGATTTAGGATTTTTGAGGGGCAAGGTGAGGAGTTCTTTTTCTTTTAAAATGGGAGGAGGGATAAAAGTATATCTGTAGGCAGAAGAATGAGCCATTGAACAGGAAGATTAAAAATTCAAGAGAGTTGTTCACGCAAAAAAAATAAAAAATAAAAATTCAAGAGGGTTAATTTTTGATGGAGTAAGGTGCTAGAAGAGATGAGAGCAGAATAGGATTAAGATCAAAGGAAGTTAACTACTTTGAAAAAAAAGATAGCATTTCCTAGTGTCTCAGTGGTCTCACGACCACCCACTGGTTTGGTGATTCACTGGAAGGATTCACATGACTCACTATAAAGTTATACTCATAGCTAAGATTTATTACACTGAAGAAACATCAGGAAAAAGTTATATGTAGGTGAAGGCTAGAAAAGTCAAACACAGGCTTTCTTATCCTCCATCTGTGGGGATTACCTGGTCACGTCTTTCTCCAGCTGCAAACTACAGGGACATATGTGAGATGTCCTTGTCCATGGGAGGAACATGGCAAAATTGACCCTAACATAACAATAATTGCATTAAATGTAAATGGTCTAAATATACCAATTATAAGATAGATATTGATAGAATGGATAAAAAACCATAACCCAACTGTGTACTCTCTATAGGAAATTCACTTCAAATATAATGATATAGATAGGTCAAAAATAAAAGGATGCATGTGGCATGGTGGCTCATGCCTTTAATTCTAGCACTTTGGGAGGCCAAGGCAGGAGGATCACTTTAGGCCAGGAGTTCAAGACCAGCCTGGGCAACATGACAAGACCCTGCCTCTACAAAAGATAAAAAAAATTAACCTAGCATGGTGGTACATACCTGTAGTCCTAGCTACGTGGTAGACTGAGGCAAGAGGATGGCTTGAGCCCAGGAGTTCGAGGCTATCGTGAGCTATAATCACACCACTGCACTCCAGCCTGGGTGCTGGGTGACAGAGTGAGACACTGTCTCTAAAAAAAAAAAAAGTTAAAGGATGGAAAAATATATACTGTGAAATATTTTCACAGTTTCTTTAACAAACATACACTTATCATATGACCCAGCAATTGCACTCCTATGCATTTATCCCAGATAAATGTAAACCTATATCTAAAGAAATGCAAAATGTTAACAGCACAAATTTTAATACGCACATGTTAATAGCAGATTTGTAATAGCCTAAAACTGGAAACAGTCAAAGTCTTTCAATAGGTGAATGGTTAAACAAACTGGTTTGGCGTGGAATACTACTCAGTAAAAAGAAACTGTAATGAGGAGTCTGACACCATTTCTTGATGTTTGACTACTGACAGCTTTTAAACCTCACCCCTGCCTCTTCCCCTTATTGCCCACATCTGGCCAAAATGATAAGCCTATGTGCTCCTTCTTTGTCACCATTGGGTGATTCAGACCACACAAGCCCTACCCATGCACAGGAACCCTCACCCAGCCCCACTTCCTAACCAAGGTAAACACCCAGGCCAGCCTGCTTTCCTTGCTCTCTCAGGCCATTTCCGACCTGCTTAAGAGGGCTGCTCTACTCTCCCTAGAGACCTCAATTATGTAAGTAAGAAAACTTTTCCTACCCTCATGTTGTGTTTGTGGTGTCATCCGTCTCAACATCCAAACTGAACTTTGGGTGGGGGAGGGGGTCCCTCCTGCTTTTGCTGGGTGACTATAACAGAAGCAAACACAGTAACTTGGATTAACAAGCAATCACAAGGACATTAAACTGAGTAGAAAAAGCCAATCGCAAAGAGTCCCATACTGTTTGGTTTCATATATATAAAACATTCTTGAAATGACAAAATTATAGAGATAGAGAAGAAATTAGTGTTTATTAGAGGTTAGGGATGGTGAGCAGGGAGGGGCATGTGTGTGACCATAAAATCATTTATAAACGACTTTATAAAGGGAAATCTTTGTGGTGATAGCATAGTTCTGTATCTTAATAGTGGTGGTGATTACATGAAACTACACATGTGATGAAATAAGACTATCATCAATATACACAGCACCAATGTCAATTTCCTAGTTTTGATATTATAATAGTGTACTATAGTTATGTAAGCTGCAACCTTTGGGGGAAACAGGGTGAAAGATACATGGGACCTCTGTCCTATCTTTGTAACTTCCATGGATCTCTAATTATTTCAAAATAAAAAGGTTTTCTTATGTGAACTAACTAGAGCTATATATAGCAATATAGATGGATCTTATGAACATAATGTTGAGTCATAGATACAAGACACAATAGACTATTTATAGTATTATTTCATTTAAAGTTCTGAGAGGCAAAACTCAATTATTTTGTTTAAAGATGTATACATAAGAGATAAAACCATAACGAAAGTCAAAGAACTGATGACCGTAAAAGTTGGAACGGTAATTCCTCTTGGTGGGGACAGAAGGAGTTATGTTCTGGAAATGATACACAGAGAGCTTTTCTTTTGCTGTCAGTGTCTTCACCTGGGTGGTGGGTACACTGTATTCACATTATAATTAGTCAGTAAGCTGTACATGTTATGTTTCATCCACCATTCTATATGTGTGTAGTTTCACAATAGAAAATATTTTTTAAGAGAGCATAGGTAGAAGGATTAACCTTGAAAAGAATAAGGACACTCCTTCCTGTGAGATTGGCAGAAAGGAGGGAAAGATGAATGAAGGTATAAATATAATTTGAACTAAAGGGAGGAAAGTTGTATCTTCCCTATGAAGTATAGAATAAAGCTAAGCTAATAATGCAGTAGAGGCTTAAGGAAGTTGTCAAAGATTTAGAAAAACTGTTAGCAGGGATAGAGAAGTAACTAAACCACACTGAGTAAAGAGGATAGTCCAGCAATTTGAAGCCTTACATGAAATTGGTAACAGTATGCATTTATGATTGCCAATCAAGAAAATCATCAAAACAAAATTTAATAGTATTCAACATGTTCTATGAGGCCAAATAAATGTACAGTATATTTGGAAAGATGTCTGTCAAAATGAATTAAATATTTTAAAGATGTAGTGTTTGGAGTAGTAGTCAGTATGTGTCTAGCCATTCTGAGAATTTAGGAACAAGATCAGGGAAAGACCACCCTCTTGATCTGAACGTGATCAGATTAGCATAAGATGAGTGATAATACTCCTTTAAAAAGTATGTGTTGAGGAGACTTGAAAAATACCCAGTTCAAATCACAGTTGTCGAGTTTATCCTCAAGATTAGAATATAATTAGAAGAAATAACGAATCTGTTGATTATAGTGTAAGTTGACTATATATAGGAAAAATGCTATATACTGTTGAAAACTGAATGAAGGTAAGCTGGTTTAAACTGAACATATGTACCCAAACTGTGATTTTCCTTCTTCTTGTTTTAATTAGGAATTGAAATTTATCTACATTGCTAACTGAAAATATTGTCATTACTCACACACTTACTGCATATGGTTCTGTTTCTTGTCAACTTTGTGTTTAGTTTCATTCTGTGCAATCTTTTGACTAAGTATTACCCAGTACTTTCTTTTATTCAGATGGGCCAGTTTTACTATTCAGCCAAAGCTTTTGATGTCCTAGAGAGACTGGATCCCAACCCTGAATATTGGGAAGGCAAAAGGGGTGCCTGTGTGGGCATTTTCCAGATGATCTTAGCTGGCAGAGAGCCCAAGTAAGTAAACAGATAAGAAATATTGCCTCTTTTCATTTGTTGCTGGTTTTTGAGGGAAAATAATTATTTTCTTGGATGATATCTTCTGAAAAATCAAAATTATAATGATGTTTTAGAATGATGAAAAAATTTTAAGATATTAACTATTTCTATCTAACTATCTTCCTCTGGAAATGATTTGTTTTATAGAATCAGATCATTCTAAATCATATATACTAGGGACACTGGGTACACTAACAGCTCTTAAATATAAGACCAAGATGTATATTTGGTTCCAAATGCATAGCCATTTTCATAAACAAAGTCTTTTTCACTCTT
>VBSM01003176.1:7969465-7983850 GCA_008086735.1 Cheirogaleus medius | reverse complement strand
TCTTTGGGAGCAGGGTTGCCCTCAAGCACACTGATCTGCCCCTGAAGGCACACATACCTTAGTAGGCTCCTCCAAATATCCCCTCTGTGCCCCGGGCAATGCGAGACCTGGGTGCACAGGATCTAGTCCCCAGGTCTGACCTCTGGGCCCTGGAGTTCAATCCCTGACCCCACCAGGGAGAGGAGTGCCAGTCCTAATTCCTCCACGGGGAGCCCAAACTGGGTAGATGTCTCTTAGCCTCAGGGTCTGCCCCGTTTTCCTGGAATGACTGGGCCAGCAGCACCTGGGAAGGCTGGCAGGTAGGGAGCTCCTCATCTGAGTACCCCTGAGTCAGCTGTGGGGCCCCAAAAGGGAAGGTCCCGTTCCCTGGAGATGCCTCCGACTGGTGGCTATATTGTCTCTCTCGGCAGCCGCGGTAGGGGCAGGGGAGGGGAGAGTGCAGCAATATGGCGCCTGCAATGTGGTCGGGTCTGTGCACACGGAGGGGCCGAGGGGGTTGGGAGCCTGGTGCCGCGTCCGCTACAGGCTCACCGCTCCGTGGCGGCGGCCATCTCTGGACTGGTGTCCGCAGGTCTCTCCAACCGCAGGGGAGCCCACCAGCAGTCCGAGATGCAAGGGAGGGGAAGTTAACCGCTCCACCTACCCTTGCTGCTGGTCTCCACGCTGCTCGCTCGGGAGGTCTCTTCTACTGGTCCTCCTCTGCAACCTCCTCCTGTGGAGTCTCCCGTAGTCTCCGGTACCCCTCCTTCCGACCCCCGTCAAATGTATGGTTGTCTGCTTGCTTCTTTCTTCTAATATCTTCTAGAAGCTGTCTTTTCTGCAGAGACACTCTCTCTGCCGGTGTTTCTCGTCCACCATCTTTGTGTTTGTCTCGAAATATTGTTTATAATAGTGTAGAAGGGAAACAACTTAAGTGATTGCTCACAAATATATCCCTAGCACCTAACATGGAACATACCGTGTTTCCCCGAAAATAAGACCTACCCATAACATAAGCCCTAGCGGGATTTCTAAGCATTTGCACAATATAAGCCCTGCCCCGAAAATAAGACCTAGTGATGGGCATGGCTACGCAGCGTATCTGCACAACCCATGCATTTTGTCATGGAGCGGTAAAGAAGACAAGCAGCCCTTCTCATCTGCCCCATCGTGACAGCTACTATCCCAGAGGTGACCAGAAAGGTGCGGGCAGCCCCACCAACAAAGTCTGCTTCCCCTGTCAGGTCTTGGCCATCCTGTGCGTGCTGCAAGCTGAGGCTTTGAGGGGAAAATAACACATTCCCTGAAAATAAGCCCTAGGGTATCTTCTTGAGGAAAAATAAATATAAGACCTTGTCTTATTTTCGGGGAAACATGGTAGTAGCTACCCAATGAATATGTATTAAGTGAATTAGTAAATGAATATCAACAAACCTGGTTAAATAAATCCAGGTACATCTATACCATGTAATACTTTGTAATCATTAAAAAATAGTGAGGTAGATTTACATTGAATGACTGTGGTAGGCAGAATAATGGTACCCCCCGAAAGACATCCACATCTGAATCCCTAGAATCTAAGAAAGTGTGCAGCTACATGGCAGAGGGGAATTAAGGTTGCAGATAGAACTAAAGTTACTAATAAACTGGCCTTAAATTGGGAGATAATCCTGAATTATGCAGGTGGGACTAATGTAATCACAGAGGTCCTTGAAAGTGGAAGAGGGAGAACCAAAGAGATGGAAGCATGAGAAGGACTCAGCCAAGGCTGCTGGCTTTGAAGATGGAGGAAGAGAGATGTGAAACAAGCAATGTGGGCTACCTGTAGAAGCTGAAAAGGGCAAGGAAATAGATTCTCCCTTGGAGCTTCCAGAAAGGAATGCAGCCCTGCCAACAATTTCACTGTAGCCCAGGTTAGATCCATTTTCAGACTTTTGACCTATAAAACTGTGAGATAAATGTGTTTTGTTTCAAGCCACTAAGTTTGTGATAATTTGTAACACCAACAAAGGCAAACTAATACGCTGTAGAAAGATTTATAAGATATTGTTGAATTTAAAATGTAGGTTACAAGATAACATTTTTGTTGCTATAGTTTGAATGTGTCCCCCAAAATTCATGTGTTGGAAACTTAATTACCAATGCAACAGTGTCATGAAGGCTCTGCCCCATGAATGGATTAAGGTCACTATAAAAAGGGCTTGCAGCAATGAGTTCACTTACTCTTGCCCTTCTGCCTTCCTTCATGTGAGGACACAACAAGGCCTTCACCAGATGTTGGTGCCTTCACTTTGGTCTTCTCAGCCTTCAGAACTGTGAGAGAGTAACATTCAGTTCTTCATAAATTACCCAGTCTCATATATTCTGTTATAGCAGCACAAAATGGGCTAAGACAGGTGTGATTCCATTTTTGCATACATGTTTGTGTGTATATACATAAAGATATCAAGAAGGATGCTCAAGAAAAGTTAAATTTAGACCTTTATTAGTATCTAAAGAATGGAGAAACAAACACCACATGTACTTGCTATTAAACTGGAACTAACCGATGAGCTCACTTGTGCACAGAGGGAAGTAAAATTCAATGGAAATCATGTAGGGGGGAGGAGGGAATAGGCAAAAACCTACCTAATAGGTACAGTGAACACTATCTGGGTAATGGACACACTTATAAACCTTACTCAAGCATAACAAAATCGATACATGGAACCAAAAACTTTTGTACCCCCATATTATTTTGAAAAAAATTTAGACCTTTATTAATAATCATTATGCATCTTCTAAGAGTAGTTGAAAAAAATAAGGGTGTTTTTTTTTCCTTGTCATATAACCAAAAGACTAGAAGTAGGTGGTTACTGGTATAGGTTCAGCAGAAGGGAAATGACCAGTGGGTGACTTTGCAGATCCAGTGAACCCACAGTAAAATGGACTTTGGCCAGGACTGCATTTATTACCTGGTGTCCCAACTTATCACTGTTTACTAACACACTGTATCTCATAATCCTCCAAATAGCTAGGTATCCCCTAGTGTACTGTCAACTGAGTAAATGGCCATAGGTCCTATTGGGAAAACACTGGGGAAATCATTAAAGCACATGTCTATGGTAGTCATTACATGACTGTATACATTTGCCAAAACTCATAAAACTGTGCAATAAGAGATGATTTTTTTGTACACTAAAGCTATGTTTTTAAAAAAGAATCCTAGGTTTAAGTTCATTTTCACTCTCTATGGTCACAACTACTATTCAGAGACTGAAATTAGACCTGGGCATCAGTCCAGAGTATCAATGGGATTAAAACTATAGAAACACCAGAGACAAAGAGAATTAAAACTTCTGTTGGAGGTAGGTGGGCACAAATTGCAAACAAATAATCAAAAATCAGATTGACAAATGACAGCGGGCTTCTCAATAACAACTCTGAATGCTGTAAAACAATGATACAATCCCTTAAGAATTCTAAAGAAAAGATGTTTCCAACTAGAAACTGTCATTCAAATATTTAGTAGAATGAACATCTTTTCAGCCATGCATATAACATAAAATTATCTCCTGAATAATGCACTCCATCACAAATATGGAATGAACCAAGAAAAAAAGAAGACATGGCTTATAAGAAACAGGGGCCCCAAACTTAAAAGAAGGGTGAAGGAATGCCCAGGATAAAGGGGACATAAGCTCTGTGACAGTCCCAGACATCAACCAGCACAGAGTGGAGCTGACAGAAGGCTCTGGGAGTGGCTCATTCATGATTAAATACATAGAATAGGCTGGGCGTGGTGGCTCACACCTGTAATCCTAGCACTCTGGGAGGCTGAGGCAGGAGGATCACTCAAGGTCAGGAGTTCGAAACCATCCTGAGCAAGAGCGAGACCCCATCTTTACTAAAAAAAAAAAAAAAAATAGAAAGAAATTAATTGGTCAACTAAAAATATATAGAAAAAATTAGCCGGGCATGGTAGCACATGCCTGTAGTCCCAGCTACTCGGGAGGCTGAGGCAGAAGGATCACTTGAGCCCAGGAATTTGAGGCTGCTGTGAGCTAGGCTGACACCACGGCACCCTAGCCTGGGCAACAAAGTGAGACTCTTAGAATTATAGAATACATAGAATTCCTCATTTATTAACATATTAACACTTATTAACATAGAGTTTAGAGGTGAGTTACGTAGAAAACTAAGCAAATAAGAAAAGTATTATTTCTTGTTAAGAAGAAAAATATTAAGGAAAAGTATAATATACTTTGTGGATCATCTGTATAAAGCATTTATATGGTCATAAAACTATAAGCACTGAATGCTGATTCAACCAAAAATTGATCCATCTGTGTTAGGACGATGAGGGGAGATAGGAAGTATCCACCTGTGTGTGTGTGTGTGTGTGAGAGAGAGAGAGAGAGAGATAAAGCCTCATATTTTATGCAACATAATAAATGCATGCATTTAGACAAAAAATGTCTAAGATTCAGTTCTGAGAAGCAGAGGAGGCTGAGCAAAACAGACTCACAGAGATAAGCCATATTTGTAGGAAGCACTTTGCCCTGTGGCAGAGAAGATATCATTGTGAGCAGCTCCACAGCTCCTTATCAAATAAGATGGAGAAGAGTAAATGCAAAACTCTGAGTCACTTGGTAAATGTCTGCTACATGGGCATGGCCCAGGAGTCCCCCTACATACATATTCATCAAAATAGCTGGTCCAGAAAAGTTCATCTTCCTTAAACATGAGTAACCAAACCAAATAGACAACATGTCTTAGAGTCTATAGAAAATTAACACAAGAAAAAATAAAAAAGGAAAGGAACAAAAAAATAAAATGGTTGACAGAGAATATCAGTAAAAAAATTTATAACTAGAAAATTGGTGTATATTAAAGCTATAACCAAATATTTTACTCTGACAGAAAGGTAGAAAGTAGTTTAGTACATTGGTATCTTTAAGATATCATTTAGGTCAGGCGCAGTGGCTCACGCCTGTAATCCTAGCACTTTGGGAGGCCGAGGCGGGTGGATCGTTTGAGCTCAGGAGTTCAAGACCAGCCTGAGCAAGAGCGAGACCCCGTCTCTACCAAAAATAGAAAGAAGTTATTTGGACAGCTAAAAATATATAGAAAAAATGAGCTGGGCATGGTGGCGCATGCCTGTAGTCCCAGCTGCTTGGGAGGCTGAGGCAGAAGGATTGCTTGAGCCCAGGAGTTTGAGGTTGCTGTGAGCTAGGCTGATGCCATGGCACTCTAGCCCAGGCAACAAAGTGAGACTCTACCTCAAAAAAAAAAAAAAGATATCATTTAAAGGTGATGAATCAAGTAGTAGGTATATGAGTGTGTTTTACAGCACAAAGTCAAACACAAAGTGTAGAAAAAGAGAAAATACATTAATTTCATCATTGGAATTATGGTATGAAATTATAGACAATGTCTAAAGAAATTAACGATTAAGGGCATTAAAAATTATTCCATTAAAACAAATACATAAGCCTTCCAAATTATCAGAAGTAACACACACAAAACAAAGCAAATAGATAACCTCATGGAGGATTTTTTAAAAGGTTTAAAGGAGAAAGAATGACAAAATAATGTGCCAGATCTATGCTCAAACATACCTCTTGTGTCAAATATGTAAATGGGCTTAACCTACCTATTAAAAGAAAAAGACTGGCAGATTGGATCACAAAACAAAATCTAACTCTGTGCTGTTACTTCCATTCAGAACAAAGTAATGCATAAATGTTGATAATAAAAGATGGGCAATAGTACCATTAGGCAAATGCAAATAAAAAGAGAGCAGGTGTCACAATCAAACAAGGTTGAATCTGGGTCAAAATCATTAAGCAAGTCAAAGAAACATACTTTGAATTATAAAAGGTCCATTTCCCAATGAAGATATTAACAGTTATGAATATGCAACAAAGAAAATAGCATCAATATTCAAAAACAAAAATGATAAGAGTCACAAGGATACTAGTAGCAGAAGATTACAGCTCGTGACAGTCAAAATGAAAAAAATGTAAGTAAAGCTTGTAGGTAATCTAAATATCACAAATAATAAGGATAAATTGTTTTTTTTAATGTAATACTGTTTAACTTCCAAAACATTTCAGCATTCTAAATATAAAAAGTAACAGAACATTGCAAATCTGTTTGAGTACAGAAGGTTCTTGAACTTTCATTGATGCAGTGGCTCTTCCGCTTTGCTGACAATGAAGAGTTCTACAGTTTAAAAACTATCTCACTTAACTAAAAAAAAAGAATCCAAATGCTTCTCATGCCAGCTGACTCCCCTTTGTCCACAGCTAAGAATGGCAGCAGAATGCTATGTCACTATATAAGTGACAACCTGAAGCTAAATGGATGCCCGCTGCAGTGTCAACAGGTCTAGCTCACAGCGCACGCCTGAGCAACAGCGTGCATTTCCCCACAGCCTCAGTGCCAAGCAAGGAGCAGCAAGCGTTGGTCTCAGTTGTTTCGTTCTTTTTACAAACTATGAAACTGTCTGGTCCTAGTCTTTCTTTTTTTCTTTGGAGTAGGGGAGCAGTTAACTCTTTGGCAACATTCTTGATTTCTCCTATAGTAATTGGTCTAGATTTTCTGGAATCAATTTTGTTATACTTATATAATTTTTTTCCTATGGATAAACCATCACTGTGATTCACATTTTTACCATGAAGTGTCATCTGTAGTTTTGTTCTGTTATCTCATGCTTTGACATCAGGTGGATTGCCTGGAAGGCCCCTTGCCCTTTCTTGGAACAGTGTCCTGTCCCCCAAGCCACCCTCCACCTCAGCAGAAGCTCCTCGTAGACATACTTTTCCTCTGGGGCTGAGCACCTGACTCAAACTAGGTCAATCACAGATCCTTCCCCAGGATTCTGGAATTAGGGGAAAGGGTTTCCAGTCTTAGTCTGGGCTTAAACACAGAAGATGTAAAAAATTGGTGGGAAATATAACAAGGCCATATTTTTAAACATGTCAGGTTTAAAACAGGTTTTTAAACATTCAGGAGCAGAGAAAGCTCATTGGCAGAGAGAGGGAAGCAGAATGAAGCAGATCTCAGAGAGAAGCAGAAATAAGACAGAGAGAAAATTGTCTGGAGTTCATGGGGCTTTTTTAGTTCCTAATTCTGGTTCCATCTTCATGGGGCCTGGCTGCATTCCTTCCCTTGGGTTTTGGGTGGCACCCCTACATCTGCTGCATAAACTCATCTGTTTAAACTAGCTTGAGTTGATTTCTTTTATGATACTTCCAACCAAACTTGTTAACATATTTTTTTGGTTCTAATTCCCACTGCCCTTCTTCTAACTCTGTTACGATGTGGCAGCTCCTACCACCCTCCAGGTTGCTAGAGTCCATCTCTAACTCTATGGTGAGGCCTGGCTTATTCTATTCATCCACATCCTCATCAAGTCCCTGTTTCCTTCATGAAGTTTTCTCTGACTATTCCAAACGTCTTGGATTTCTCCCTACACTGAATTTCCATATTACATTTATATATGCTTGGGGACAGCTGAAAAATTTTCCTCCAGCTATGCAAATAACACTCAAAGCTTTTCCCTCTCAAGCAACTGAATGCCTTTCACACAGAATATTTTAGTCCTCCTGCTTCTGCAGTGAAATTCTCACAGCCTTGCCCCATGATTACAATCTAGTGAAACTATTCAAGACAAAATCTACTATTTTATTAGTTTAGTATTTCACTACTTATAGCACAATTTACAATAAAACAGGTTCTGCTCACGGGAACTGTTTAACATTAATTCCATGACATTTCCCTTAAAATTAAAACAGAAAATTATTATACTTTATAAGTGTAGATACTGAATAGTATATAAAATGTCCATTAATACATTCACAGTCTAAACATATTGTGGTGTATTCATAAATGGAATGTTATGCAGCACAAAAAAAGAATAAACTACTGATAATATGCAATGACATGCATGAATTTCAGAGCCATTATGTTGAAAGAAGCCAGATGTAATATATATGAGTACATACTGAATGATTCCATGTACATAAAGTTCAAGAATGGGCAAAACTAACTTGTGGTGATAGAAGTCAGAATGGGGGCTACATCTGAGAGAATATTGACTAGAAAGAGGCAAGATGGACCTATTGGGATGGTGGAAATCATATGCATCTTGAGTGGACAGTGGTTAAAGGAGTGTGTGCAAAAAGAAAATTCATCCAGTTGAATGCATCTTTCTGTATGTTAAGAATTCATTAGTTTTGGCCGGGTACGGTGGCTCACGCCTGTAATCCTAGCACTCTGGGAGGCCGAGGCGGGTGGATCGCTCGAGGTCAGGAGTTCAAAACCAGCCTCAGCAAGAACAAGACCCCATCTCTACTAAAAAATAGAAATAAATTAATTGGCCAACTAAAAATATATAGAAAAAATTAGCCGGGCATGGTGGCGCGTGCCTGTAGTCCCAGCTACTAGGGAGGCTGAGGCAGGAGGATCGCTTGAGCCCAGGAGTTTGAGGTTTCTGTGAGCGAGGCTGATGCCATGGCACTCTAGCCTGGGCAACAAAGACTCTGCCTAAAAAAAAAAAAAAAAAAGAATTCATTAGTTTAAAAATTTTAAAAGATGCAAATGTTGAGCTACCAGAGTTTCCTCCAAGGCAAAACAAGCATAGCTGGACTGTCTCCATAGTTAAACCTAAGGGTCTTTCTTCTGTTTCTAAAACTGGGCCACATAACATCTCTCCCAACATCTCTTCTCAGTATTGTGAATATGCATCCAGAGACTTTATACACACACACACACACATATATATACACACACAGACATGTTTATATATACACATACATACATAAACATATACAAATAATACATTATTTCTCCCTTTTAACAAAATGTTCCTCCTCTTTTTATCCTAATGGTAGTATACTAAATATTGTTATGCATATTTCTTTTTTTGCTTAAGAATAGATCTTGGTAATCAGATTTTTGAAAGATTACATAGAATTCCACTGTATGGATTGACTCATAATAAGAGAAATGTACACCAAAATAATTTTTTGAAATATATCAGCTTGGCTGGCAAAGATTAAAAAATTTGATAACATAGTATGTCGCCAAGGGTACAGAGAAATAGAGCCCCTCATACATAACCTAGTGGAATTTAAATTGGTACTTTCTAAGAGGGATAATTTATCAAAGCTAGAAATGCACATATTCCTTGGTTCAGCAATTGTTGAGCTTCTGAATGAGACCTAGAACAACGGGAGAAAAAAAAGAAAAAAAAAGATAAAAAAATAAAAAATAATAATAATAAAAAAAGCAATTGTTGAGCATATTTCATTTGCTTAAGTCTTGCATTTCCTTTCCTGTGAACTATCTGTTCATATCTTTCTCTGTTTTTCTATTAGGTCACTGTTGTTTCTTTGCTCTGGAGTGCAGTGGCGCCATCACAGCTCACTGTAACCTCATACTCCTGGCCTCAAGCAATCCTCCCACTATGACCCCCCAAAGCACTGGAATCTCAGGCACCTGGCTAATGCTGTCTTTCTGACATGCTAAAACTTATTTTAAGTAGTTGAAATTATCAATCATACTTGGAAAGGGCTTCCCTAGTCTGAGATTTTTTTTTTTAATTTCAGCTGATTTCTTCTTAACATGTTTTGACTTCATTTTTTACATTTAAAACATTTATTCAGTAGAAATTTATCCTTTTGTAAGATGTGAGATATAATTTCATTCTAGTCTAGATGACTACCTAGTTGTGTTATGCTATTTATTGAAGAATCCATGCTTTCCTTGCTGATTTGAAATCCTTGTATATTCAACAAGAAGAGAGGAATCATAATGGAAAAATAGGCAATTTACAGGAGAGGAAACTTAAAAGATTAGCAGGTATAGGAAGAAATTCTCAGATTCCTTAGTCATCAGAGTAATGCAAATCAAAATAATAATAACTGGCAAAAATTAAGCTGGATTTATCGGTGGCAGCCTGGTGGGAGGAGAGGAGTGACACAGGAACCGTCATGCGCTGCATATCCATTCTGGAGGGTAGTCCCTTAGTGTGTATGGATGCTCTAGGACCTAATGGCTCTCTCCTGGGGCTACATCCCAAACAAATTTTCACACAGATCCAAAGAGCACACAAAAGAGGATGTTCATAGCTGCACTGTGGTGGTGGTGGTGGGTGGTTGGAGTCAATTTGAGTGTCCGGCACTGAGGAAGTGAACAGGCAAAATGTGCTATTGCAGATTACTAGTCAAAAGTTATAAACTGGATGTATTATACATGACAATATGGGTGGATCTTAAAAATATGGTGTTGAGCAAAACACAAAACAGAATGAGATATATAACAAGAAATTTACAAATTAAAAATATATGTACATAAAATAATACACACATATCCAAGGTCACATGCAAATAAATAGTTATATTTAGAATTTTTGCCATTGGAGGCAAGGAATAGAAACAAAGAGGAATTTCAGAGAGAGAGACTGAGATACAGTCAGAAGAGAGAAAGAGAGAGACAAAGATTGAGAAGGGCCTTGAATAGACAAATGACAATAATGTGCCACAAACTGTGGAATAGGATTAATTCAACCTTCTTTGCCTGAAGTGAAAATTTAAAAAAACCAGCTCATCAAGGTCAACAATAATCTCCATTTTGCCAAACCCAGCAATCATCTCTCTGCTCTCATCTTACTAGACTTCTTGGGAGCATTCAACACAGTTGGTTGACTATTCCCACTTTCTCAAAATGTGTTTGTTGTACAATCAAGTCACTTCTCTATTTAAAATTTTCCAATGGCTTCTGGTTTCATTTATAACAAAATCCGAATTCCTTATGCCATTCCATCACCTGGCCCCTGGCTCCCACTGAGATTTCATCGCTGCCCACCTTGCTCTCTGCCACTTTAACCTTCCTTCCAACCCACCACGCTCACTCCCCTCACAGACTCTGCACTTGCTTTTCCTTCTCCGTGACACTCATCCTTTGGATCTTCACAGACATACTGGTCTTAACTCAAATGCTGTCAAAAAGGTATGAGCAGCTCAATCTCACAAGGTTATTTATTTTTTTAAAAAAAATAAGAGTGCCTGATCTGATCTTATAGCACTACAGTTAAATAAAATTAAAGATATTCTGACTTGGCATTCAACAGGAATTGACTTTTACCTCTTCCCAGCCTCCTTGAAGGCCCCCACTCACTATTCAACAAAAGCAGTTAGGATTTTCCAAATTTGCTCAGAAATGCGTAGGTAGACATGCTCTACCCGGAGTCCCTAGTAACAAAATTACTTTTTCCTCATCTGTTCAGTCTCTATCTGCTAAATTGGATAATCTATTTCAAATTGGTGATTGCAACCAATTCGAGAATTGTGAAATCAGTTTTGAGGGTCACAAGCAGCATTTTTTTTCAAAAAAGAAATAGACTGAAACAGAATTTAATAGCAAATTTCAAAATGCACTGTACTGATCCTTATCCAGAACTGATGACACTTCAACTGCGGGTGCAGAGCAGGGCCTAGGGCAGGGAGTGAGCGGTGACTACATGCACTGGGGTCTCACTGGAACTCCTGCATTCATTTTTTTGGACAGATAACATTGTGGAGCCTAATTTTATATTATCATAACTACCTGTGACTTATGAAATGAAGTACAGGAGAACTTTGTTGATAGAAAACCCAGAATTTTCAACTGGATTCTAGTGAAGAACTTACAGTATGTTTTTGGGAAAGGATGTCATCAGTATGATGTGTGTGTGTGAACTATGATATGTTAAACTAGGATAAATTGACCTCAAAGAGGTTGTTTTATTACTAGAAGAAAAAGGAACAAGAAAGGGAAAAATACAGAAATGTTCAAATTGAACTGCTGGATCTGGAATTGTAAATACTGAAAATACTAAGAAAATGTTCACTCTAATCAACAAACATTCACTTCACATCTCATTCTAAAAAAAGATAAGTGCATTTCCTGCAAATGAAAGCTTAATACCTTTCAAATTAAAAGGACATCTGAAGATACAGTATGATGAACTTGTCAATAAGCCCCTCAAATATGTTCTTAAGAAAAAAAGGAAGTAAAGTTATTGACATAATTTCTCAGTTGTTCCACAAAGCTTGAGAAAGACAATCTTTGTATTTAGTTGCCTATTGATGTGGCAAAAGAAAAATGGATCATACTAAGTGCCGAAAACCTTTTTCATCTCATATTTATAGGTATGGAGCTTTTGGTGACAAATCAGCTGATAAATGAAAAACTTCTGGTGGTAATGTAAGGTTTTAGTATGAAATGTCAGTTCTTAGCATGCTTATGGCTGAAGAATGACCAGACATGCCAAAGTTAGGCAAGCACAAAAAAGAGGTTTATTGAGTAAAGAAAGATAGGATTATAGGTCAAGAGCAAGATATAGGTTTACGGATCATAGTATATATGCCACAGCTGACAACTGGGCCCTTTGTCACAGCAAAGGGAGAGCCAAAGGAAAGGTGCAAAAAGGGCCTGGTTATGGTCTGTGTCATGTTTTACAGTGCAGGGATTTGGGACCTCCCTCGTGGCTCAGATGTGGCCATGGAATCGCTTGATTGGACAGTTGGGAGTTGCATGACCTGTGTCTTACTGCACATGGAGATCTCCCATGAGCCTCTCTGAAGGCCCATTGGCAGGGGTGAATTTCAGGCTGTACCCACTTTCGTTCCTAGGAGACCCAGAATCCCTTACTATCTACTTAACAGTAACACAATATCAAGTCTATTACTATAGAACATTTAGAAGCAGCAATGGTTATGATGCAGTCACAGTCCAACTTGATGAGGGCACCTATACTGCAAGTTCCAATTCTGAATCCTGGCTTAGATATGGAATCTCTGTCTATTTGCATATGGCTTTGTGAACAAGGAATTAACCTAGGAGCTTTACCATCGGTTATTAAGAAACTTCACAAGGCTACTGAAGCACTAAAGGCTGCTGGAAATATGATGAGCTGACTTTCTAGAGAAATCCTGATATGTCAAGCTCAGCAAGAGGATCTGAAGATTGCGTTATCGTCAAGAATGCACAATGAAATTACCACATGCAGCACAGTAGAAAAATTTTCCTTTTTAAAGGGATTATAAAGCCATAGCTTTATAAATCAGTAAAAAGTGGCTTACAGAGAGAACTATCAGATGTGTTTACATAGCATCTTATTCACATTTTTTTAACAGCCCTAGTGCTTTGGTATTGCTATGTTCATATTTATGTATTCCTTATTTATAGCTCTGATAGCTTTAATTGTCTAAGCAGTCTACCAGATGTGCACATCTGCTGTGCCTAGTTGAAGTATAGTGGAACCTATCAGTAGTGATGTATAGTAGTTACGACTTGACATTTCCATTATAATCTTTAATTTTGAATTGTTTATGCATAAACAATTGTTGTATTGGGCTGAAAGGTGACAGGATTTTTCAGCCACCATTTGTGAATTGTGATTTAGATTCATTATGTATATCAGAATATTATTTTTTAAAATACGAGCATGGAAAATATTTCTTGTAATCTGCTCTTTAACAAAGAAGATTTAGGTTTTGTGTGTTTGGTTGGTTTTGGGTTTTTTTTGTTTTTGTTTTTTTTGAGACAGAGTCTCACTCTGTGGCCCCCACTAGAGTGCAGTGGCGTCATCATAGCTCGCAACTTCAAACTCCTGGGTTCAAGCGATCCTCCTGCCTCAGCCTCTGAGAAGCGGGGACTACAGGTGTGCAGCATTATGCTTGGCTAATTTTTCTATTTTTTGTAGAGACAGGGTCTCACTCTTCTTGCTTAGGCTGGAGATTTAGCTTTTTAAACAGTTTATTGGGCAGTTAATCATGTGAACCAGATCATTTTTGTATTGATTGAAAATGAAACTATTAGAACCTAAGATTTTAAACGGAATGACAATACTTACCTTAGTATTACTTGTAGTTTGAATAATTTAAAGCTAATGAGAATATTAGGTGAGAATGTTTTTCTTTCTCAGTTTTATACCCTATAAATGAAGACCTAAAAAAATAATGTATAAAATGAAACACAGACAACATGCAAAATTCCTGTTTACTTTTATTACATACAAGTAATCTGAGCGCTTACCTAATGCATCTTGAGTGGTTATTTAATAAATCAATACATAGGTGGTATGTTTCAACAGATATTTAATATTTTCTGAAGAAATTAGGATTTCCAGTCATTAAACAAAAACTAAATAATCAAAGGTTCTGTATCAAGAATTATAAACATGGCAGGGTGCGGTGGCTCATGCCTGTAATCCTAGCACTCTGGGAGGCCGAGGCGGGAGGGTCGCTTGAGCTCAGGAGTTCGAGACCAGCCTTCGAAAGAGCGAGACCCAGTGTCTACTAAAAATAGAAAGTAATTAGTTGGACAACTGAAAATATATAGAAAAAATTAGCCGGGCATGGTGGCGCATGCCCG
>VBSM01003176.1:7953308-7969365 GCA_008086735.1 Cheirogaleus medius | reverse complement strand
TTGCTGTGAGCTAGGCTGACGCCACAGCACTCTACTCCGGGCAAAGAGTAAGACTCTGTCTCAAAAAATAATAATAAATAAAATAAAATAAAGAAAAAGATCAGGCTCAATCAGTAGACCAGATTGTCCTGGTACCATTGTCCTCAAGAATTCTGAAGTGGAATAAATCTATGAACAGGCAAAGACTTCCATGGCAGTAAATAAAATCTTTCTTAATTTGCTTCTATTTATATTAAGCTTTGTTTCTAACTGTATTATAAAATATTTTTCTATTAAATTTATTTTTACTGTATCCTACACAAGAAGGTAAGTATTGTGAGACTTATATTTCAGATATGGACACGTGTGTGTACATTGGGTTACAAAGTAAAATCTATTTCTTCTATGGCTTTTGGATCAAAAAATTGGAAAAACATCCAACTTTAGCAGAAGTTAGCAGAAGATAATGTTGGATAAGTAACACAACTGCAGGACGATCTGGCCCACAGACCACCAGTTTGCAGCCTCTGAGCTAAATTGCAGAAAATATTGAATATAAGTATAGAACATAGTTTGTAGGTAAGTTGAGGCTAGGACAGAAAATGATATAATCAAAAGCAGTGTTTCAGAAGCATTAAAATGGCCCCATTGCAAGACAGGCAGGAATAAAGACTGAGGAGAGAAAGACCACTTAAGTACTACTAAGTCAATCCAAAATGAGACCCTAATCCGTAATCAGAAGAGGAGCTATGCAAAAGGAGATAACGGAGGCAAAACATGGTGCCAAGGAGAAATGACAGCATTTTAGAGCTGGGAGGGACCTTTGGAATCATCGATTCCATCACCATCTTCGTACAAGCATGGAAAGTAATGGAAGAGCAAAAAATTGAACCTACTCACAATTTGTTTATGACGTCACACTGACTCAATCAAAATTCCTCAACAGTTAATCCAGTTAATGCAATTAACAGAAGGCTTGGATTCCCTTCAGGATGTGGGCGAGTCCTCAAATATACTTTCCATTCAATGGATTAAAATGGAAATTCTCGCCCTTTTAAATCTGAATTCCAATTAGTTATCACAGGCGCGCCTACAAGACGTGCCCAATCAACACTCCTCCACCAGCCTCAAATGGGTCATTCAGCATTCTTTCAGGGAGTGCATCCCCTAAGATAACCGCCAAACCCTCAAGAAGTTTTCTATTGACGTCAACAGTTAAGGCCCTACAAATGAGCCCAGGACTGTTCATTTGCTTGTTAATTTTCCAACTACACAGCGTTACTGAGCATATACGACCGTGCCCCACGCAACGCCCACTGCGGCAGGGTGAGGAGAACAGGAGTTGGTCCAGGAACAGAGGAGCCACTATGGCGAGTCTGGCTGGAGCTGGGCATTTCCTTTCTTCCTTTGGTACTTCGGGCTGTGGGGGCACTGGGCGCGCAGGCACAGTGGACAGTCCGCGCGTCCCTCTGCCCTTGCCCAGTGTCCACCTTCGACAGTCAGCTAACAGCCCCAACTCCCTAGAATCGAGAGCGAGTGGCAGTGTCTGGCAGGACGCGGCGCCATGGCTGGGTCGGTCCCAGGCACATCGCAACGCTCGCCCTTCGAAGCTCCAAACGCGCCTTCGGTTTCCGGGTGCTAATAGGAAGCTCCTTGGGAAACGCCAGAACCCTCCCTTTGAGGAAGGGCGCAGACGGCGTCTCTGTTTCCAAGGAAACAGGTCGTTCCGTGACGTCACTTCCGCCGACCTGTCTGGACTCCAGACTGTTGGGAGGAAAAGAGGAAAACTGAGCAACAGCCACGACAGTGGACGCGAGCGTCTCCTCTCTGCGCATGCGCCCGCTCAGCGGCCTGCTTCTATTTATGTGGGGGATCCAACATGGCGGATACGGCGACCCTGGCGATGGCGGCGGAACCCATCAGAACATAGTAGCGGGGAAGGGGGCACGGTCCGCATTCACCGTGGCGCCGGCGGAGACGGCTGAGGGTGGTGGAGGGAAGAAAAGCGACGGAGAGCAAAAGGAAGGGCGGGCAGGCACGCAACGCGGCGTAGAAGCGAGCGCCGGCTCGAGCGAAAGCCGAGGGCCAGAACAGTGGGGATGGCGGAGCCGCGCAGAGTAGCGTTCATTAGCTTGTCACCGGTGAGGCGGCGCGAGGCCGAGTACCCGGGAGCGGAGCGCGAGCCCGAGTATCCCCGCGAGCCCCCCCGGCTGGAGCCGCAGCCGTACCGCGAGCCGGCCCGGGCGGAGCCGCCTGCCCCGCGGGATCCTGCCCCCCGCTCGGACGCGCAGCCCCCGCCGCGGGAGAAGCCGCTCCCCCAGCGCGAGGTCAGCCGCGCCGAGCCGCCCATGTCGCTGCAGCGCGAGCCCCCGCGGCCCGAGCCGCCGCCGCCGCCGCCGCTCCCGCAGCTGCCCTTGCAGCCGCCCCCGCTGCGGGAGTCAGCTTCCCGGGCGGAGCAGCCGCCGCGGCCGCCGAGGGAGACCGTGCGCCTGGAGCTGGTGCTCAAGGACCCCACCGACGAAAGCTGCGTGGAGTTCAGTTACCCGGAGCTGCTGCTGTGCGGAGAACAACGGGTACAGAAGATTCCTCCCTCCTGCCCCAGACCCCGGGAGCCTCAGGACCCGCCGCCTTCCCCAGCTGGTTTGCACCTTCGGGCGCCCACGGAGCACGTCCTGGTCGCCCCGAGGTTGGGGTGGAGGGGGCAGGGGCCGAGCGGGTGGACGGGGCGGTGAGCGCTGCTTTGCTCCGCTCCCCGGGGTTGCCGAGGCTCTCACCCGGCCGCGCCGACACCCCCCTGCCCGCATTCGCTCCCAGCACCGCGCCGAGCCTGTTTTCCTCTGCACCTTTCGAAACCTCAGATTTTCCTCCTTTCCTTTCTGCTCCCCACACAAAATCTTGGGGCCCTGCAAGCCGTGCGGCTGGGGTTCTTGTGGCGCTCCAGCTGTCGTTCCGGTAGAAAGGAAGAGAAAAACCTTGGGGGACACGCCCCCCACTCTGAAGCAGAGAGATTGTGTAACCCCTCTGGTATCATCCTCATCCTCATCACTATTTGTTATGCGGGGCGCCGTGGCTGCTGAGGTGTGCTTGCGTGCGTGTGGTATTTTTTATTTTAATTGAAGGGGCTTTAAGAGTAATTAAAGATTTTCAGAGACTAAGGATTCCACTTTAGGAATGGAGAAGCGGGTTGGTTATCTGGTTACGTATTTTTCTCCCTTTCGTTAGTATTGGTAAACCTTTTTAGATTTGCTTTCTGTGGAGTTTGTTCATATTGTAATTGAATGGGAAGGTGTCTCCTGTTTTATTTGGCGCCTACTCATTCTTATTTGAGTGTGTATCATTAGTTTATAGGAGGATATTATTGTATTTGGCCATTGAAATTTTTGGAGAATGATAAAAACACTTAGCTTAGAATTTTTACAAACTTATTGAAAATATATAAGAATGCTTTTGATGTAATTGGTGAACAATGGAGATAGGACAGGGGTTTGTTGGTAATTTTAATTTTTACTGTCGTGGGTTGATGATGGATCTTTAGAAGTAAGTTAGTAAAGGAAATGTTAGAGTAATAGTAAAGAAAGAGAACAATTTCCTCTGTTGTTGAGCAGTTATGCCTTTTATTAGGTTTTGCTTTAGCATAGGTCTAATGGACTCTAGAAAGTCACTTGTTTTGTTTTCATCAACTATGTTTATAGTTGAGGTGATGACTCCTTAGTCAAAAAGTATCATGTTAAACAGTGTCACTGGATTTTGTTTATTTTATGGCCGGCTAATTTTTTGATCATTATATACAAATGTTGTATGGTCAAATCTTGACTAAATTGTTTTCAACCAAGATGAATTTCTAAGGGTTTAGATCATTTTGGTCACTTCCACATAACATATTACCCTTTAGACTAATTTTACTGCTCCTCTTTATAAATGTGATAATCATTTTTTCCCAAAAGAGTATTGAAAACATTGGATTGGAGCATTTTTTCAAATAAATTGTATTGACCTGCTATTCTAAGTAGGTTTGCAATTTTTTTAAAGTACCGGTGAAAAGCATTATCTTTGGGTAAAACTATATAATAATAGCTAACATTTACTGAGTTCTTACTATGTGCTAGACATAGCTCTAAGCAAGCACTGTACATGGTTTACCTAGTTTGGTTCAGCAGAACTCCATGAGGTAAGAACCATTATGCCCATTTTACAAATGTATGAAATTTTATTAGTACTTCTTTCCATAGTAGTACCAATCCTTAGTAAAGCAAAACTTCTTACAATTAACTTAATACAGTTTAAATTTAGAGGATCCTGCCAAAATGAAGTAAAATTAGAGGCACAGTAGAAATACAAAGTCCTCTATTATAACTCTCTTTATGGTGTAATACTCATGCCATGGTAAATTAATAATAGACATGTATCTTTTAATTATAAAAGAGAAAGTTTAGGAAAAAAGTTCATTTTGACACCCTAGCTTTGTTAACTTGAGAATACCAGAACTACTACTTTCATGCAATAGGAGAAAGATGAATAATTCCATTTAATTTTTGTGTTTACACTATCAATTTAGGAGTTTATTGGTCCAATTTTCTCATTGTATATTCAGCCATACATCTTTTGTCCTGTTCCACTGAACAAAAAACTCCATTGTTTATACAGTGCACCTTTGCAACAAAGATTTGCCACATTTGTTTATGATTACTCCTATGAATATATTTATTGCATAAGAAAGTGTAGAAAACATCTCTAAGTAAAATTGTTCTGGATCCATGAATGGAAATCCTGAAGAGAGACCATCAAAAAGCGAAATGTGAATATTAGAATTTGTCTGGAAAGTGGTGGTTCCCAAATCTGGTTTTTCCTTCCCTCTGAAGGAGAGTCCATTTATTTTTAGGGATGTTGTAATATTTTCAAAATAGTTTTAATTTTGAGTTATTGTAATTGAACAGTGTACCTTGTAGTAGGCTGAAAGTAAAGAGAGAAGGAAAAGAGATCTTGTAAAATATCTTTCTGAATGAGATTTTAGTTCCAGATCCTGAAGTTGATAGATGTAGAGCTGTGAAAAAAAAAAAAAAAAGTGTTACATGTGGATACCACCTATATTAGGGTACATTTAAATCAGCCCTTCACAAATACTAAATCAACGGTAAAACCCTGATTAACCAGAATGCAATCTGAACGTTCTCTGTGCTCTATTTTTGTTAATGGGGAAAAGGACAATTAAATAAGCTTATGCTGGGAAAATATGAAAAACAAAACCACAGGTTGGCTAAACCCTTAATCTTGTTATCTTTATGCAGTCCTGTGCTGTGATAGAGGTGATTTAGAATGATGACAGGCATTGGAATCATCCCTATTCTGAAAGATTAGTTTGTTAACCATTTCTGGCTAAAGGGTAATATTTGTATTCTAGAAATAAGTTTGGCAGTGATTGATACTAAAGAAAACATTTTTTTAACTCTTAGTACACCAGAAAATCAGCTAACCAGAACACCCTTTTATGACATGATTAATTGAACATTTATTGTAAAAAGGAAAATAAGTTATTATAGTGTTAATGTAACTATGCTATTTGAGAATTCTGTGGTATTTCATTGTTTGTAATATTTCATATTTTGGATAAGATTTGTGATAGATGTCCTGAAAATGGTATTGATGAGTTAAGATCAAAGAACAAAATTATTGCATTGGTTTTGAATGTGGGCAGTTGGTAATTTTGAGATTTTTTTTTCACCTGAAAAAACAAAGATGCTCACTTAGTCTTGATTGGGGAGGAGGGTTAGTAACTATAAAGAAAATGAGTCCGTTTTTAAAAATTTTTTGTAGATTGTCAAGAGTAATTAAAAGATATACTTCTGATGCTTATATAAAGCACACAAAATATTTTAGAATGCCATGTAAGATGATCCTTATGAAAAATATAGATCCACGTGTTTATATTTACACATATAAAATGGGTCAGACCAGTAGTAAGACCTAGTATTTGGGCTTCCTAAGTCCATGAAGAGCAAGGTATAGTGGTTGGTCAGTCCTTAACTTTAGTCTCGAGTTAAGGCTATACCCTGAACATTCCTTATTTATTCCTAGTATTCCTTATTTCCTTATCAGTTTATTCTCAGTAGTTTATTTCCTTTTGGATCATGTTTATATTTTCCATTGCTAACTCTGTTGGGATACAGGATTTAATTATTTATTACCATAATTTAAAAAATTGATTCTAAAATTAACTCCTTTTAAGCTTTAAGGAGTAGTCCTTTATTCTAATGTCCCAGGTATGATGAATTGTTTGATGTTCATTCTGTCCATGTTTTTCTGCCATGTTTTTTAGACTGATCATATCTCAGCCTTTATATCCAGGATGAAGTATCTCAATTCCAAAGTGGGCAAATCATCCCGTCTGCATTTTTTTCTTGCCACTCAGGGTTTGCTGAATCTGTATCTAGTATTTCAGCTGTAATATACTTTCATTTTTAATTACCTGAAGATTAGGCTTCAGTAAAAGCATCTAACCTTCCTTTTTTTTAACTTTCTAATCAATCTTCTGAAACTGGATAAAAATAGTATTTTTATCTATAAATAGCTCCTTGTTTTGACTTCTTTGTATATTGAAAAACCATATGTATAAAATGTGTCTGCTAACTTAGCAAATTCGAGGATGTGATTTATCTTTTTGTTTGTTTGTTTTGGTAAATGGATGGATCCTAGCTCTGTGTGTGCATGTTTTTAAACCATGTATTATAAACTATTACTCCTCTCTGCTAGAAGGAAGCCATGGTAATATAATCTTTTTGCAGCTATTTCACTTTTCTAGCTTTGTTTAAAAGTATTGTGTATTCCCTGAGTGGCTATCCAGTGTAAGGATATTGGTGATGGAGAGATTGTTCATACTGAGTCTCCAATAGCTGTAGTAGCTACAGATACTAAACTGATAACTCCCAGGCAGATAATTAAACATTGACCCCAATTAATAATCTAGATATTCTTTTAGAAGCATTTTCTGACCAAAACAGTTAATTTTTGTTAGGGAAAATGGCAAACTAGAGTTATAAGTGGGATTTTCCTTTTTTTAACCTAATGTTTGTGGGGGTTTTTTTCCTTGTTATTTGGATAAGGATGACCATATGATCATTTTGCAGGTGAAGACAATTTGGATTGTTGGGTTCTTAGTCACTAAAAAACTGGAATGTGTAATATATATGAGTTAGTCCATTAAAACTGCAAATACATTTTGCTATGAACCTTTATTTCTTTCTAGTTACTTTTAATGCTTCTGATTTATTTGTTTGTATTGGGAAAGATTGTCTTTCATTATTGATTAAATTTAAGGATATATTCAACTCTGATAATATTAATACAATTATATGACACATAATATTTTTGAGTATAATTATACATTCAATTATATTAAAATATAATTGAAGTAGTTGATATAAAACAATAACAAATATATAACAATAATAGTTGCAGTAATACTAATACTTCTATTTCTTTTCCCATTCACCTTGAATCAGAAGAAGCTCATTCACACAGAAGACCCATTTTATGATGAGCATCAGGAGAGGCAAGAAGTGGAAATGTTGGCTAAGAAGTTTGAAATGAAATATGTGAGTATAATAAACTGTTTGCTTAGGTAACTTTATCCTGTTGGCCTATTTCTGTGGCTAGCTGGGAGGGCTTATAAATATCTATTGCCTGCCTTATTTGTTCTCCAAATTGAAACCAAATGAATGGTTAGACAGTCAAATAAAGATGCTGATAAGTTTGTGATGGCTATAATAGTAGCCATTGTTTATTATAATCCTTCTAGAGCCTAGGCAGTTTATTTAATAATTATATTATCTCTAATCCTTGCAACAAAACTACAAGCTAAGTGATATTGACCACATTTTACAGATGAAGAAACTGAGGCTCTGAGCTCAAGGTTTAAGTAAGTGATCTAAGGTTACACAGTGGCAAGAATAGGCTGTCTATTCCAACCCTATTCCACTGCCATTGAGAGCATTCTTTTAATTCCCTTGATGTAGTAGTTCTCAAACCTTCCTGCCTCTTAAGAGTTTGAGTGAATGTGTATACTTCTAGGCCCCTTGGATCAGACTCAGAAGCAGCATAAAAATTCTGTGAAAGTGTTATGTTTACCTTAAGTATTTATGTGCATTCTATATTCTGTGCCATAATATACTGGTGTTTGTTTTCATATAAGAATAATTTTTAATTACCTGATTGTTAAGTTGCTTAATATTTTTCTAAAATTTTCTAGTGTAATTGACTTTGTAGGAAGCCCCACTCCTCACCCTATCTTTTATACCATATCTGTAAGTACTCTTGGCACTTTGCTAAAATGTAACCCAGTTGAGAAGTAAGACTTTATCCCTCTTATTTCCATGTGTGCATTGAACAGTATCTTACAGAGATTAGGATGTCATCTCACACTAGTGCTGTCATTCATATTGTCCTCAAGATGCAGATAGAATCTTGGCCGACACTTGCTAGCTCCTTGTGATAATTAAGAAACTGTTTGTGGGTGGCAGAAATATATGAGAATAGATTGGGATTGAAGTCAGTACTTTGCCACCTACTAATTATATCCTTTTGGTGAGATTATTTAACTTCTTTGGGCCACAATTTTCTTATCTATAAATCAATTTTTATAGATTCAGATTTTTCAGAGACCCTTCTGGCTCTTACAGATTATATTCTGTTATAGTGTGATGTATAAAAAAATAAACAGTATTTTAGGATTTATACAAGTTATATATTGGTTAAATTTAATGTTTTAACCAAGCAGTACATTTACGTGGTTCAAAATTCAAAAACTAAAAGAATAAATAGAGTGAAAAAATCTTCCTTTTGTTGTATTGCCCACCCACCTAATCCCACTTGCTAGGCAAGTAACATTCTTGGGGGTCCTAGGGATATTATATCTCTGTACATATACATCTGTTCCTCCCCCACTCCCCTTTTATACATATAGAATATTATACATAACTTCTGCTCTTTGCTTTTTTGTGTTTACTATATCTTGGAGTTTGGGTTTTTTGTATCAGTACAAAGAGCTTTCTCTTTTTTAAGGCTGCATGGTATTTCATTATATGGAACTATCACAATTTATTTAACCAGTCCTCAAATGATTTAGGCTGTTTTAAAAAATTTGCTCTTATAAACTATGCTGCTATAAATTACTTTGTAAAATGGCATTTTATACATTTTCAAGTTTACCTGTAGGACAAATTCCTAGAAGTGGGAGATTTTGGTCAGAGGATTTATGCATTTATAATTTTGGTATATATTACTAAGTTACCAGTTTCCACTCCTTCCAGTACTATATTGGAGTGCGTATTTTGCTGTGGGTTACAAAACCCAGGATTAGAATTGCCCTTTGCAAATGGAAAGATTTGTAGCATATGATTCTATAAGTAATGTGATTCAGTATATGATATACTGCCTCAAAGTTGGCATTAAATTTTATTGATTAACCCTAGAATAGTACTTGGCATAGAATACCCAATGTTCTAAAGAAGTTGTTTGATGTGTAAGATTGAATTTCAAATAACTTGGATATATCCAAGCATTGTCATTGTGCAGGGATAAAATATTACTCTTGTTATAATCCAAATTAATGGGCTATATTTCTTCTCTAGATTTTTATTTTGCTAACTTACTGTCTTATTTCCAATCTAGTTAGAGATTTAAAATGTCTTACATGATGAAAGTTTTATGTACATTAACCTAAAAGCATGCCACAGGTATTATATTAAATATAAATATTAATAAATTGTTTGGAACCTTTTAAGAAAATCATCAGGTCAAAAGTGACCTAAGAGAAGCTACCTTCTCCAGCTCTAGGATCTAGACCTAGAGCTTTAGGGTATCACAAAAGATCTCTCTTAAACAACAAAGATTTTTTTTTTTTTTTTGAGGCAGGGTCTCACTCTGTTCCCTGGCTAGAGTACAGTCATCATAGCTCACTGCAACCTTAAACTCCTGGTCTTAAGTGATCCTCCTGTCTCAGCCTAGCTATGAGACTACAGGCATGTGCCACCACGCTCAGCTAATTTTTCTATTTTTTGTAGTGATGGGGTCTTGAACTTCTTGGCTTCAAGCAATCCTCCTGCTTTAGCCTCCTAAAGTGCTAGGATTATAGGTATGAGCCACTGTGCCTGGCATAACAAAGATCCTTATAGGTGTTCAGGGATAGTAAAGTCAGATGTTCTAGTAGTTGAAATCGGCAATATCAGAGATTATAGAGTAAAATTGTAAAAGGAGTACCCTGGATTGAATTTACAGGGTTTCCCCCTCCTGTTCCTTCCTATTTTTATGGCCTACATTATATTTCCTGTTATGTTGCTCTTATGCTCAGATAATGTGACATTTCATATTCAGCCGCAATTGCTAAATAGTTTTTTGGGGAAAGGTCAATATGACTATTAAGTAATTATTTTTACCTGGAGTATGCTAAATTGGTAATTGTACATAAGTCTTACTACATAGCTAAGTTCAAGTTTTGACATTTCTACCACTGTGTAGGCTCCAACTTTAGGCTTGTTGGTTGCTGTAGGAAGAAAGCAGGATGCAGTTTAAGAGGCCCCTATGCCTTCCCTCATTCTCAGTTAAGACTCCAAGTGTTTAGGCTAAACATTCTAGTTTCCAACTCAATTTTTAGATGGTTTCTAGGTGGTTTATGCCTTATCTATAGTCTAGAGCAGGGAATAAGGTTCAGTTTGATAGGTATAGACTTGTTCTTTTAGCCTTCTAGGACATAGGATAATCTGTACACATTGTTGGAAGATTACTGTTAGGGATTTTTCTCACTCAGTTACCCTAGCCATCTTGAAAGATCATGCTATCCTAGAACTGGTTATAAATTCAGTGATCTGAACGAAAACACCTAGCATATTACCTGGTGCCTCTAGCAGGGGCTCTTTTAAGACTCTCTGAATCTGAATGACTGGGTAGGAAGACATGTATTCTGCCATGAGTTTATTAACATTTCATGAAATTATAGTATAACTTTAAAGTCTGCTTACTGTGCCATACAGTCTTTGAATACCACCTTTCATGCTTAGTTCTATGTGATTTTGGACTATCAGAGTCCTACTAGCTTCCTGTTTATTTTAAAAGGGAGAATAGAGGTAGATTTGATGGTATAAAAGTATTTCTGAGCAGTCTTATAAACAGTCGATCAAATGGAGTAATACTCTTTTTACTCAAAGACAAATTATATTTTTAAAAAGATTTGATTTCTTATACTTGCTGAGGGATTAAAGAGAAAAAAAATTAAATAAATAAAAAAAGATTTGGTTTTCTTTTGATATGACTTATGAAACTGATTTCATGCAGATATGTTTTACAGAATGGCAATATCTTTGGATAACTGTATAATTGATGATTGACTTCTTCACAGTAAATACTACTCAATTGAGTGGAAAGAAATAAAATTTTGTCTTAGAGTAATTATGGATTTTTTTTAAAGTGTCTTTAACCATGAGACTGATACAAGTGCGTGTTTTGAAAGCATTTATGTATTCTTTCTGGAGTTTCAAGAATTATATCAGTTACTTACATATTAATTAATCGTCCACACCTGTGAGGGGTTAGAGCTTCCTTGGGAACTTCTTAGGCTGGTTTTCCTGTTTGTTTTGGCCTTATGTTGGGTCTGGCCCCAAGAATCAACTTGGTAGAGCTTTGGGTAAAGGAGTTTGTTTGGGTAAACTTGTTAACAACTCCAATAAATAAACTCCGTTGCAAAACAAATACCATTGTATTTAGGGTTCTGTAGACCAACAATAGTATGATATTACATATACAGTAAAAACATAAAATAACCTTTGAAAACAAACAGAGAAGGAAGAGGGTCTTAAATAAAGGGCAAAGAAGAATTCCTAGCTCAGATAATAGTTTCTTTATTGTGGTTACCAATTCTAATTGCTTGTCATGACATGCCCTTTTAATTCTTTGGCCTCTTTGAGCTAAGTAAATTTTCTTCAACCTCCTTTAATCCTTTAGGAACAATTGGGAATCATAAGTTTTAGAGATATTTGGGAGGAAGGTCCTAGATTTGTAAGTGGTGATTATAGAAATCTGTGTATACTATTTCTGTGCTGTGTAGTCAGCTCTTGGCTATCTTCCCACTGACTTGAAACTCTATGCTTTTCTAGTGGTAGGTTGAAGAAATAGGCATAGATGTAAAGAGATAAGGTTGTGGCAGGAATGGGACAAATAGGGAGGCTTATAACCAGGGCATGTTTTCTTCTCACTTATAAGACTAAAGTCTTTCTTAGCAATTAGTGTCATGCTTGCTCTGTTTACCAGAAGTGATCAATGAATGTTGGTTATTAGTTCGGTTAACTATTAGCTGGAGGCAGTGGGGTTGTCCAGTCTAAGAACATCTTGTTTGCTTATTTTCCAGTTTAGTGTTACAGTATAATGAAACTGCATTGGCTTGAAACACTGATTATCAGGTTAAGCAAGTACTAGTGACTCAGTAAGTAATATTCTTCTGAGTCACAATGAACTAGTGCCTAGAGGAATAGATATAAAGGGGGTTCTTCATTTTATAAGTAGCAAAATTCCAGTGGTGGTTTGTTTGGAAAATATGTTTTGATTTTTATAAGATCTATTTAATGTATAAATTATGTGATAACACCTGCAAAAGTCCAGAAAATTTATTAAGTATGACTTTGATTCTGCTGCAGGGATTGTTTTTGCTAAGGATGCTGAAAAAGAGAGTAATTCAAAATATGTCTGTCTAGTAGGAAATATACTACAATATAATCCTTTACCTGTCTAGCTTAAGTTCCTTTAGGTTAAATTTTAATATTTGTGAAGTAATTTATACATTCCGTTTTGCTGTCAAAAGTTTGGTTCCAGTTTATATAATTTGCACATCATTGACTTTCAACACGATGAGGGAACTGGAGAGTGGAGAATAGAAAGGGGGGAGGTAAGGCAGGAGGCAGGTCAGGGTAGAAGTTTTCCAGGAAGTCCAAAAGGTGAGGAAAAGTAAACTATGGCTAGAAAACTGTACTCTAGTAGCCTCTGTGATGAAGGCAGGAACTGGAATGTGCCTAATAGGAAGTGCTTTAGTGGAGATCTGTTAATGGGTGGAGCAAAGCTGTTGGAACCCTGGCTTTTTTAGAGGAAGAAAGAGCTACTCAGGTGTGTGCGTGTCAAATACAGGTTTTCCCAAGCTCTTGTCCCATAGTGGGACTGGAAAGCAGAACCATATGAGGAGTCCAAAACTTTGGTATTGAACAAATAATATTTCTTGACTGAGTAGTACATGTACTTAATAAAAACTCAAAATATGCCAAAGATAATGTGATGAACAGTAAATGTCCCTCCTGCCCCTGGCTCCCAGCTAACCAGTTCTTCCTCCAGACTCTGTGTGAATTTCTTGTCCCAGAGAGCTATGTGTATGTAGGCATTTACACATTTCAAAGTTGTTTTTTTTTTCACTGTAAAAGAATGTATAAACACAGATAAACAAAAAGAAGAAAGTAAAAATCAGCTAATCATCTGTAAGCCCACTACCGACCGGGTAGGACCACTGAATAGTTTGATGGTTTGATGTGTATCCTTTCAGGACTTTAAAAAAATTTATGTGCAATTACATATGTGCTTTCTTGCTCTTTAAAAAAAGTTTGTTAATCACCTGAGCAATACATGAATACGTTCTTGTATTAAAAGCAAATTCAAATAATACGTGTTAAGCCACAGTCTTCCTTCATTACTCCCTCCAATTATATTCCTTCCCCACTGATAATAACCATAATTGTCTGCTTGTTGTGTATTCTTTGAGTATTTTATACATATCTATAGATATATATGGGTGTGTTGTGTTTTTCATAAATGAGATTATCCTGTTCGTATGATAGTGGAAAAAACAATCTTGTTATTTAGATGTTGTCTCCATGATTACCAGTTAGGTTGAGCAGCTTTTCAAATGCCTAGGGAACATTGATATTACCTTTTCTGTGAATTGCCTTAACTATACATAACATTTGGTAAACTGCTTTTGTTACTGTCTATACTAATAAGTATTCTTCTACCACATTGTTTTTAAATGGCTATTAATATGAATGGGTATGTTATAGCTTTTTAATTTATACTTTTATTGTTGTGATGCTATAATCAATTTGATGCTTGGTAAAGATCTTGTTTTGTTAAGAACATATTTTGGGAGGCATTTTGATCAGACTAATAATATTATCAAGTAAAACTTTATTTTGTTTACTCATTGATAAGATTCACACTTATTTAACAGCACTAACCATTTTATTGCAGTACTGGATTATGGACTCAGAACTATTAACAACAGTCATAATTTCCAGTGGAAACAAACTAGTCACCGTGACTAGACATAGATGTTCCTAAATCTAATTACCTGAAAATTATCTGCACTTCTGCATATGTCTGATTGTGTCCATTACAACACAACCTATCTGGTTATTTATTAATAGTTTTTCCCAGATAAATCTTATAGGCAGCTAGTTATGCCTAGACAAAAAATATGTTAGGAGAGCAGAAAACGATCATTTTCTTTGTGATTTTATTTAGAAAGCATTCTGGAGAACCAAGATTTAAAACTTAGGCTGATCTGTGAGGGATGGGAGGATTCAGTGAGGAGTAAGAGACTTCCAAATAAAGGGAAAGCACCAGGAAAAGTGATCAGGTGTGTTCAGGGAACAGTCAGTAGTTTAAACGAATCAAGTGTTCACATTGGGAAATGGTGAGAAAAAAGTTGGAAAGGTAGCACTTGGTGAATGATCATGATTGGTATTTAAATATATATTTTATGTCCCCAGTAACTGGTGACTTTCTTTCAAATTTCTGCATTTTTTTCCCTTTCTAGCTGATCTCCCCCGCAACTGTGTTAATTCCCCATACAATAGCCAGAGGATTTTGTTAAACACTAATCTCATGAGTTACCTCCCTGTGCTGATCCTTTCAGTGGCTTCCATCAGTGCTTAACTCCACTTGTGCTCATCTAGGTGTCGGTGTCTTAGCAAAAGGGCTTGATGGGCCTCCGGTTAAAAAGATCTCCATACAACCTGTCATTTTCCTTTCTACTGTTTATAGCTACTGTAGCTATTTGTTTAATCTTTCTCCTCTCCTCTCTGTACTTAACTGCTTGTGTGTAACTATAAAATGTACAAAGGCTGGCATGTGGTGAGTGCTCAGTGTATTTGTTGAGATTATCTTATTTTAAGTTTCTTGAGGACAAGGACTTTTCATATTTAAATTCTTATATTTTAACATATTTCTCTCTATGGCATAAGTTCTTAACAGATACTTTTGAATCTAAGTAGTAGTTTGAAGTAAGCTACATAACTTAGTCAAATTATTGGGTCAAATAAGATAAAGATAAGAAAATGTAAGTATTGCAAAGTCTCTTGGCAGATGATTCTGATTGCTTTCCAAAAGGTTCTGTTGGTATACTATAGCAATGTTTGGGCAGTCCTATTTCTGTTCCATCTTTCCAAAATTTAAAAGTTTGTAATTTGATAGATACAATTGGTATTTTACTTTAATGTCATTTATTTGATTTATTAATCATTCTCTGTTGAGTTGTAATGCTTCCTTTTTCATCTCAAATTCTTATATAGTAAAGTATGTTTCTTAACAATGCTGTATTGTATTCTTGCTGTATCTATGTTGACTCCCATAACTTTAAAAATATTTAATATGTGGCAGGGCTAGTCCTCTTCATTAGTTTTATATGTGTATTTTTATATTCTTCTTAGAGCTCTCCCTCTCTCAGTTTTTAGGGTGAAACCACCCCTTATGTACTTAACTGCTTGTGTGTAACTTTTTCACAATGGAAGTACCTCTTCTGATCCTAGAAATATCTGTTCCCTTCCCCTGACTTCTGATTCTCACTGTAATTCCATAACCAAATGTAAAGGTCTCAGTTTGCAGACCTGGCAAAATGAAAAAAATAAAGACAATTTAGCATGTATGTTGCATCTAAGCATACATATATGTTGTATGTGTATATGTATATATACTACATCTGTATATATGCACATGTATGTATGTATGTTGTTTATGGTTGCCAGTTGGTATTAATATTTCTTTTCTTTTTTTTTTTTTT
>VBSM01003176.1:7932523-7953208 GCA_008086735.1 Cheirogaleus medius | reverse complement strand
CCGCCTCGGCCTCCCAGAGTGCTAGGATTACAGGTGTGAGCCACTGCACCCAGCTGGTATTAATATTTCTTGAGAAGGATTGTTGTTCTGAGATTATGCCTTCCATGGCTTCATTTAGCAAAATAAAAGCATTGCCACTCTGTATTAGTCCCTAGAATTGTTTGGAAACTTTTACTTAACTTGTAAAATCTAAAAATATGGGAACTATTACTTTATCTCACACCATATTGCCTCTCTTGGTGGTGATGGTATAATAACAGTGTGGTTTTGTCCGCTGAAAAGCATACAGTGGAATCATAGCTTATGTGGGGATAAGGTTTTTTAACGTCAGTATGTAATACAAACATAGTATTTAGTCAGTATTACTTTTGCTTTACTTGTAAAGCAGTGGCACCATGTTGGAGACGTCTCTGATAAGTCCAGCATACTTCATTTTTCCCTCAAGCACTGGAACAGATCACTGTTTCTTTGCATGGAAACAAGATGAAGCAGTTTGTCTTTAAGGGCCACGTTGCATACAACTTACCCATCTTTAACCATTAGAATCACATTTTACATTGAGAAGTATGCGCTGTGAGAACTGAAATCAAACTAGGTGGTAGAGATTCACATCTTGCACTTTCTGCTTTTTGCAAGGCTCACTGTGGCTCATTGGTGACATACCGGTCGGCAGAATTCTTTGTACTAAATGTTTTCTCTCTTTCCCCCTCTTTGTGAGCATCCTTTTCCCCACTCCAGCACCAAAAAAATCATAGGGCAGGGAGGTGTGTTAGAAGATGCTTAGAAAGTTTAGTTAAATTTGGGCGAGTAAATTTAAGTATCTAAAATGAGTCTTGAAGATTAAGCTAACATGCCATACTTGTTTTAGTAGTGCCCTGATAATAGCAACTGCTTACACTGAGCTTATACATAACCTTCAAAATACATGTGACATTTTATACCTGAGATATGAGTTCTTTATAACTGTAATCAGCCAGAGTCCAGAGCCTCTGCAAGATACGACCTGAATAATGAAATCTACAGTGTTTTGTTTTGTTGTTGTTTTACTTTTAAAAGCCTTTTTATTTAAAAATAATTATAGACTCACAAGAAGTTACAAATACAGTACATAGAAATCGCTTGTGCCCATCACCCAGCTTCTCCAATGGTGATATCTTACATATTTACAGTTGTCCAAACTAGGAAATTGACATTGGCACAATTCAATAACTGGACGATAAACCTCAGATTTTACCAGTTTTTGCACATACTCATATTTCATTTTCTTGTAGGTATGTCTATGTGTATAATTCTATATGACATTTAAAAGATAATTTTAAGAATAGTTTTAGATTTACAGAAAAGTTGCCGAGATAATACAGAGTTTCCATACAATCCTCACCCCCTTTCCTCTATTGTTAACATCTTACGTTCATATTGTTTATAACATTTGTTATAACTAAGGAACCAACATTGGGACATTACTATTAATGGAACTCCATCCTTTATTTGGATGTTACTAGTTTTACCCTAATGTCCTTTCTCAGTTCCTGAATCTCATCCAGGATACCACATTACATTTAGTTATTATTTCTCTTTATTGCTCATCGAGACTGTGGCAGGTTTTCAGATTTTCTTTGTTTTTGATAATCTTGACAGTTTCGAAGAACACTGTTCACTTTTTGTAGAATGTCCTTCAATTTGGATTTATCTGATGTTTTTCTAGTGGTTAGGCTGTGTTATAGGCTTTTGAGAGGAAGACCACAGAGATAAAGTGCAATTTTTATCGCATTGTGTCAGTGATACATGCCATCAACATGACTTATCCCTTTTGATGTTCACTGTGATCACCTGGTGAGGTAATGTTGGCCAGGTTTTCCACTATAAAGTTACTCTGTTCCCACCCCAATCCCCATTCATACTCTACTCTGGAAGCAAGTCACTAAGTGTAATTTACACTCAAGATGTGTGTGTGGGGGAGAGATTATCTATAAAAATTGTTAGAATTCTTCCAACAGGTGTTTTTAACTTTATGGAAACAGCATGAATACTGAATGAGTCTAACGTATCTGTTCTTTGCAGGGTGGGAAACCCCGTAAACACCGGAAGGATCGGCTACAAGATTTAATTGATATAGGCTTTGGCTATGATGAGACAGATCCATTTATTGATAACTCAGAGGCTGTGAGTAATGCATGTTTAACATAGCAGCAAATTCTTTTTTTGGGATAGTAGAAGTCAAGGGTGAAGTATGTTAATAGTTCAGTGAATGTTTTTATATGTGCTTTTTAAAGCTATGTTCACTGCTTAAAGATTTTTTTAAAAAAAGAATACTGCAGATTTAAAATTCTGTAATGTTGGGTTGGTCAGCAGTGAGTCATTATTATACTGTTATACTAAACCAGGTTTTAGCAAACTTTTTTCCATAAAGGGCCACATCCATGTAGTAAATATTATAGACTTTGTCCCCTGGGCCATATGTTCTCTGTCACAACTACTCAACTCTGTGTTGTAGTGTGAGAGCAGCCATAGACAATAAGCAAATGAATGAGTATGGCTGTGTTAAAATGAACTTTATTTAAGGACTCTGAAATTTAAATTTCATGTAATTTTCATGTGTCACAAAAATATTAATCTTTTGATATTTTTTCAATCATTTAAAAAATGTAAGATCATTTTTTTCAATCATTTAAAAAATGTAAGATCCCTTCTTAGCTTGCAAGCTATATGGAAACAAACTGGCAGGCTGGGTTTGGCCGGCTCAGTGCATGATTTGCTGACCGTGTGCTCTACCAGCAGTGTGGTATTTTCAGTGTGCTGGACTCCTTTCCAGTTCCTGAAGGAGTTCCTTGAGGTCTTTAATAGTTGCTCATTTTCAGACATGTGTAATTAGCATTGATTCTGTCATAACCCGTTTCCCAAACTGAGAACAAAAATAAGTTTAATAAAAGGGAAAAAGGAAAAAATTTCTAACCAAATGCTGAAAACCAGTGTATTAAACTAAATGCTTCTCAATCAGGGATGAAAATCAGGGGTGAAAAATATTGGTATACTTGTCTTAAGTCAGACTTACTGAATTAGAATTTCTGGAGGTGAAGCCTGTTTAGATTGTTTAAGAGATTTTTGGTGTTTGTGGGTTTTCTGGTTTTATTTTTGGTGTTTTCTTATTATAAAATTAATATATGTTTATGGTAAAGCAACAATAAAGCACAAGATAGTGACGAAGTAGAAAGTAAAGTACCTTAAAGACCTCACTCCCAAGAGATAAATACTAATAAGTGTCTTGTATAGTTGGCCAGAAATTTCCATGTATATTAAACCTACAACCTATTATCCTTTTTCAAATTTAACACAAATAAGATTATAGTATCTTATCATATTTTAGACATTGCTTTTCTATTAAAATACAACATATTTTAATATTTACATATCAGCACATTGATATATTCCTTTTAATGACTGTTAGAGAATATACTTAAATTGTATAATTTATTTAATCTAATTTGATGTACATCTAAATTATTTCCAGTTTTATATGCTTACAAATAATTAGGCATCTGTGTACATTTAGCATCTTGAATAAATGTGTATGAAGGATATTTATAGAGTGCAAATGTATGGGTAGGATAAATTTCTAGCAGTGGAATTTATTGGCCAAAGAGTATTTGCATCTTGAATTTTTATTAATATTCCCAAACTTGGGCAGGTGTGTTTTGAAATGACTTCCAAGATGAGAACCACACTATCCTGAATATTGATGCCACTGGCTTGAAATTAGTCTAATAGACATCTTTAAAATGTACTTAATTTTTTTTTATTGCTGCCATGCCTTACTACAATGATGGTATACTGAATGCCAGTCTGTATCACCAGCCTGTTTTCATCAAGCCCTACAGCTTTTCCCCAGGAATCCTCTTTCTCTTATAAAAGGAAGAGGAATTTAGGAGAGCATTTAGGGACTGTAGCAGTCCCTTGATCATAGCAGATGAATGAGGGCAAGTCATGTTTTGCAGTAGGTAAGGTATATGTTCTTCCATTCTTATTACTAATCTAATCCCTGGGATTATCATGTACTCTGCAGTGTGCAGTGATTACTAGGATACACAGAAAGTGACACTAGGTTACTATTACACCACCCATAAATTAGTATGTCTTTTTCCTGTTGCTACAGTGCTTGGTTGTAAAGTTCTAAAGCATATTCAGGTAGGAGAGTGATAGGAAGAACTTCAAGCATAAGACATACTGGATACTTTGTCATACTCCTAAATTATTTCTGATGTCTTGACATAAACTTGTTTGTCATACCAGGCAGCCTGGTCTGTAGAAGTAACATGTTGATGATGCCCTTTGAAGTAGAGAAGCCCTTCCTATTACCAAAAAGGTTGTCAACCAGTAAGTTAGGGTATGGAATGTTTTCAGGAGTCTTGACCTTGATTTGAATCTCAGTGCAGAAGTCCTAGGTTCTAGTCCTAACTCCATTTCTAATTCACCATGCGACCAGGAGTCTTTTAGCATCACCCAGTTTTCTCTGCTATGACTTGCATATCCCCCAGAATTATTCTGAGACTCAAATAAGGTTATGAATGTGAACATGCTGAAAAGCATAAAGCAGGTGAAGTTTTAGATTCATAGCAAAATTGAATGGAAAATGCAGAGAGTTTCCATGTATACCCTGTCCCCATGCATGCACAACTTCCCCTACTATTGATGTCATGTATCACAATGGTACATTTGTTATAATTGATGAACTTTCATTGTGACACATCATTATCACCAAAGTCCGTAGCTTACATTAAGGTTCACTCTTGGTGTTGTATGGGTTTGGACAAATGTATGATGACATGTGTCCACCATTATATTATCACACAGAATAGTTTCACTGTTGTAAATATCCTCTGTGCCCTGCCTATCGGCTCCCCGCTTGCTCCTAACCCTGGCAGCAACCCATAATTGGATTATGTATCAATTTAGTGTGACCAGTATTTTTAAAGAAAATGGAATCTAATAGAATAGGAGCTATCATAGTACATCACTAGTAGATTATATTTTTATTGTGTGTGTGCTGGGTTTTGATTTGTAATGCATTTTTCACTTGGGTTGTGGCAAAGAAAATTTGAAACTACTGCTTTTAGTAAGTAAGGATAAATTTTGTGGGTATAACTTTAAAATTAGTTACTGACATTTGTAGGACAATGTAGGTCCCTGTTTTAAAAGAGGAAATTGAACTAAAATATAGGTTGACTTGCAAAATAACTTCAGTGTCATTACTCTAAACATATTATTTGCTTATTTTTATGAGATAATTCAGACATAAAACAATTACGGGCAAACAAAATGATTTTTTGTTCTTCTAGCTGGTTGTGTTATCAGTAAGCTTTCAGTGTTGGTATATTATTTGATGGAGTGAAAATCTGTTTCTAATTAATTTTCAGAATCATGTACTACTTACTACTAAAAATACCTAAAATAAATGCTTTTGAAGATTATTTTTAGTCTCACATTTATGCTGCCAAATTGTAAAAGGACTGAAAATGTTTTTATTTATTATTAATACCAAGCATCAGTAACACTTTTTTATTTATGTTGTCCGTTTAAAACATTACTAGAATTTTGTGAAGTAATGTCCTTGTTTTACAACCCCTGAAAAATTGATGTTAAGTGATTTGCCCTGGGTCACAATAGCTAGTCATTGACAGCGGATCTAAATCTAGGCCTTCTCATTCTCAAGTTCAGTGTCCATTGCCTCTGAACACATTCTTTAATGGCTAAATTAAATATTCATGAAGAGTTTATTCACCAGAAGGGTGTTCTGATAGGGAAAGCTGAGCAAAATATTGCTTGGGAAGATAGACTTTGAGCATGTTAAAATTGCCCTCTATACTGGGTGATGAATGTGTTTCCCATGTGAAGAAGCTGTTTGGTGTGTTGGATGGGTTGGAGGCACCAGTAACTTTGCCATAAACATATAAAATTGCTTTTGTAAGGTACTTATCTGGTTTTCACTTATATAATGGGAATAATATTTGCCTTTCTTGCCTTACAAAGGTATCTTGAGGACCAAATGAAATAATTTATATGGAGAAGCATTGAAAATTATAAAGCATTGTACAAGTACATGTAAGCAAAGAGTACAGGTGTATTTTTCTTAATCACAGTTAAACATTTTCAAAATAATTACTACAAAGTCTTTTCACTTTTAACCCATCACTCCTTTACTTGCAGATTGTACTGGCCCTTTTCCGTGAGGTCTTACCTGTAGATCTTTATAGTACAGTATCAATTAGAACAATAAGAAAATAGTTCATTTTTTTCTTCACTCATTTTATTTCTTTTTAATTCAGTGTGATTAAACTGGACACTCTTTCCTATTTCATTCTCTATATAATTTAAAAGAATACAGGTTAAAATCACAACTTTTTTATGTAGCCTTAATATTCTTACAGTAACTAGTAAGATATGTATGATGCATTTCTCACCCATGGCAAAGAATTTTCCTTAAAAGTGTGACTTTCTTAAAGACTAGATTATATGAAGAACCTCAAAAGTAGAGTTCTGGGGGCCCCAGGTAGCAGATACCTCTCAGCTGTTAGATAAGTAGTTTCTTTTTTCTTTCCCCCTTTGAACACCTTCATTTGGTTAAGATTGGCCTTCATTTAATGTTTGCATTTTATACATCCTCATCAGGTGAGATGATGATAAACCTTAAAATCCAGCCTTTGGGGACGTAAATCTGATTTAGACAACTTGTGTCCCTTGCTCCAAGCAAAGTGCCTGGCTCATTCTAGGTCCTCAAATATATGTTTACTGAACTGGACATTTGTTTTTCTGCTTCTCTTTAAAATATATGTGCTATTTTTCTTTTTAATGTTTAAAAAATTTTCCCCACTTAAAAGCCATAGAGCTAAGACAGAAAAAATAGTTTTGTTACTCTTTATAATCTCAAGAATAAAATTTTATACTGATATGGTGGGAAATGAAATTTGTTCCTTATCTAGACAGTCATCTGTTTTAACTTTTCAGTTTCTTATCAGACTTAAGATTAGTAGCAGTGGGCCAGGTGTGGTGGCTCACACCTATAATCCTAGCACTCTAGGAGGCTGAGGCAGGAGGATTGCTTGAGCTCAGAAGTTTGAGACTAGCCTAAGTAAGAGTGAGACCCCATTTCTACCAAAAAGAAAGGAGGGGGAAAAAAAACCAGCAGGGCATTGCAGCACACACCTGTAATCCCAGCTACCCGGGAGGCTGAGGCAGAAGGATCACTTAGAGCCTAGGGATTGGAGGTTGCAGTGAGTTACAATGACGCCACTGCACTCTACCCAGGGCAAGAGAGTGAGACTCTGTTTCGACAACAAATAAAAAAACAAGGCAACTGAACACCCCTTCTCATAAGCCCCCACCCCTTCAAAAAATGAAAAAAAAAAATAGTAGCAGTGGGAAGGAAAAAAAAAGTAATGGTAGCTATAATCCTTAAGTTTTTCTCAGCAGTTGATATATTTAGAATTTGCTTTGTTACTATAGAAGTTTCTTATATATACTGAGTGATCAGAGCCAATTTTTATTCCAGGTGTTAACTTTTTCTAAATTTATTTCATAAATATCCTCATTGTAGTCAGTTTTACAGTTAGGATTTAAAGAAGATGCTGCCATGGTGAATGAATTTTTTGGGCATTTATAGAGTTAAAGACAATAGGATATAGCTGAAAATTTTTTTTTTAATCTAGTATGATGAATTAGTTCCTGCTTCTCTGACAACAAAATATGGAGGCTTTTATATCAACACTGGCACTCTACAGTTTCGCCAAGCTTCAGATACTGAAGAAGAAGATATTGCAGATAACCAAAAGCACAAGCCACCCAAAGTGAGTTTATCTGACATTGCAATGAGAACGTTCAATTAATAGTATATATTTTTTGAATATTAACTTGTGCCACAACTGTGAATGTAAAGAAAAGTAAAATACAAACCATTGTTTACCGAATCTATGGTTAATTATATATTTTTAAATTATGTAGATATGGAAAAATTGGTATTTATATCATAGTAGAATTATATTTTCTTTTAAAACTTCTCTCTACCTATGTGGTTTAATAATCTGTTTCTGGTATAAAATTAAATTTCTAGGATAGGTTAAGATTTACTATAGAAATAATTGTTAATAGCTGTTACCTGTCCTAAGATGTAATTTGTAACTAATTCTATAGAGTTTGCATGTACCATATTTGGGAAAGGAATAGTGTCCTTAGATAATGTTTCTTGAAGTGTGGTCCAAAGAGTGACTTGTACCTTAATAGCTGTTACCTTTCCTAAGATGTAATTTGTAACTAATTCTATAGAGTTTGCATGTACCATATTTGGGAAAGGAATAGTGTCCTTAGATAAATGTTTCTTGAAGTGTGGTCCAAAGAGTGACTTGTACCAGAATTACTAAAATACTTGTTAAAAATGCAAATTATGAGGCCTACCTCAGATAACTGAATCAAAACTAGAGGTAAGAGTGTTTGTGGACCCCAAGAATCTGCATTTTTAACAAGTAATTCTAATGCACACTGACATTTGAGAAAAATGGATCCTGGATTGCTAACATTAAAGAGTAAAGCATTGATACTTAGATAAATGATGCATTCTTTTATCATTTTGCAGATTCCCAAAATAAAAGAAGATGATACTGAGATGAAGAAGCGGAAGCGGAAAGAAGAAGGGGAAAAGGAGAAGAAGCCAAGGAAAAAAGTACCCAAACAACTGGGGTATGTTAAATTAAACCTAATAAGGGAACTAGTGTCACAGTGTGACTGTCTCTCCTTTTAGAAAGATATATTTACCATTAATTAATAAAACTTAGCTGGGTCTAATTTAATATAGTATTTATGAATATTAATGACTGTTAACTTATATTGTAATAATATTATAGTATTTGTTAGTAAGCAGAACGCTTTGTCACCTTAGAGACTCATGGTGTTTTGGATCAAATTTATAGATTGGTTCATTAAGTATTTTGCTTATTACAACTTTTTACCAATAAGAATAAGTTTGAAAAGATATTACTGAACAAACTGTTTTAATTTTTTGGTACTAAAACTAAGCTTAGTTGTTTGGGGATTGAGAAATAGCAGTAGCTATACATAAACAGTTTATGGCTGTTGTAATATAAAATATTTCATTGATTTTATTTAGCTATTCTTAACACTTGTGACTTTAGGTAATGATGGTGCTGCTAGAAACCAAGTAAAATTTCTCAAAAGCCTATGTCAGAAGAATAAAATATTTGTACCATACAATCAAAAATTACCAATTGCCTCTACTTCCAGGGCCTTTTTCACAGAGCTACGGGAAGGACACTTGTGAGAGGCTGAGTTTTCCTCCTCTCCTTAACAAGGAGATATATTTAAATTTAGGGCGATCAGTATCCAGAATGTTGATGTAGGGAGGTATTTCTCCCCTCCAAAACATAGGATTATAGTCATTAATCATGACCTTGAATCATTAAGAAATCATTTTTAAAAAAAGCTATATATCACTAATGGTTGTCTCAAATGTTCATTATTTACAGGTAAACTTCTTTGAACACATAGGCTACAAGTAATGCCTTTTATTGAATTTATTTTCTAAACTTTGTAACTTATTTATTCAGCAAATATTTATTAAGTACCTGTTTATTTTTTTAAGGCACTGTTATAGGTTTTGGGTATATAACAAAGACTGAAATATGGGCCTACCTTCAAGGTATTAATGATCTTTTAGATTCTGTAGCTCACATAGAAGCATAGGCCATAGGATTTAGAAAAGATTTTTTTGAGAGAAGTGTTAGCTAAACTGAGATCTTCCCCATAGTTCCTGTAGGGAGAAGGTTATCACCGAAAATTACACATACCTGTCCGATTGCCTAACATGGCTGTTTCTAGTATGGAAAGAGAAACATAATCAGAAGGCAGTAGCAGACAGATTAGGGTCTAGGAAGACTACATGGTAGTGAGTAAAGGCTCACAGATAGACAGTGGATTTTGTATTTCTTTGGCAGTTTGCAGCACAAGCCACCTGGGGGTGCCAGTTTAGAGATGTATGATGTGAAACATGGCTGGTTGTTAGGCAACTCTATTTTCAGCTAAAGTGCTGAAGATCGTTTTAAAAAAAAAAAAACCTGAAATCACATAGCTTATTCGATCACTTTTTTCTTCACAGAGTTGTGGCTCTAAATTCACACAAGTCTGAAAAAAAGAAGAAACGTTATAAAGATTCTCTTATAGCTGCCATGATACGAAAATTTCAGAAAGAGAAGGATGCATTAAAGAAGGACTCTAACCCTAAAATCCCAGTGACCTTATCAACCTCCTCTCTGAATAAACCCCCCTGTGCTCCTGCAGCACTGGGGAATGACATCCCGGACCTAAATCTTAACAGCGCTGATCCAGACCTTCCCATTTTTGTTAGCACAAATGAACATGAACTATTTCAGGAAGCTGAAAATGCCCTAGAGATGCTAGATCATTTTGACTTGGACAGATTACTGGATGCTGCTTCTGATGGTAGCCCCCTATCTGAATCAGGGGGAGAAAATGGAAACACCACCCAACCAACCTACACCTCTCAGGTTATGCCCAAGGTGGTACCTACACTTCCAGAGGGTCTACCTGTACTTCTTGAGAAACGTATCGAAGACCTCCGTGTAGTAAGTGTAATAATTCTCTTGATTTTTATTTCTTCTACAAATATAACAGTAAATGCTTTTCTTTTAAAGACAAAATAACCCACAATCCTTCTAACAGCTTCTTATTTTTCATATTTCCTTTTAGGCATTGGCTATTTACCTTATAAGTATTTTTTGCATAGGTTTCATAGATTCAGTTTTTATGAGCTACATAGTTACATAAATAAAATACAGTGAAGAAGAGAATACAGTAACATTGCAGAAGTGTACCTAAACTTGGTACAAACTGTGTTGACATCTAGTTATTTTATATAATATTTTAAAGCTAATAAGCTAATTAGCTTACTAAAGCTAATAAGCTTTAGTAAGCATGCACTGTGTTCCTACTGGGACAAACATAAAAATTGAGCTTTGTAGCTTGCTTAAATAGATTACTTTCCAGATTGACTTAGATTCATAATCTTCATTCGTTTAACTAGCTGCAAATCCTGTTATATTTCTCACATATTTTGTCTTAAAATGTGCCAAACCTTGCTTAAATTGTCTTTTTTTTTTTTAATTTTTATTTCAGCATATTATGGGGGTACAAATATTATGGTTACATATATTGCCCTTGCCCCCCTCCCCCCTCGAGGCAGAACCTCAAGCATGACCATCCCCCAAACGTTGCACATCTCACTCATTATGTTTGTATATACCCATCCCCTCCTCCCCCCTCCCACCCGCCCGACACCCGACAAATGTTATTCCTATATGTCCACTTAGGTGTTGATCCCTTAATACCATAAATTGTCCTTTTTTGATTACTTAAGCATGTTTGAACCTATTCCATATTTTAGTCATTTGGGGGTTCTCCCCCCCCCCCCCATTACGAAAGTAATACAGGCTGGGCACAGTGACTCATGTCTGTTATCCCAGCACTTTGGGAATCCTAGGCGGGAGGATCACTTGGGCCGAGGAGTTCGAGACCAGCCTGGACGATATAGCCAGACCCTGTCTCTACAAAACTTTTTAAAGATTAGCCAGGCATGGTGGTACATGCCTGTAGTCCCAGCTACTTAGGAGGCTGAGGCAAGAGGATTTATCGCTTGAGCCCAGGAGTTTGAGGTTATAGTGAGCTATGATCAGGCTACTGCACTCCAGTCTGGCCAACAGAGTGGGACCCTGTCTCTAAATTAATAAATGAATGAATGTATGAATGTTAATGGGATTGTAATGTATGGACTTATTCTACAACCTGCTTTTTTTCTCCTAGGATTTCTCTATTTAAATCATATTTTAAAATTTATCGATCATCTCTACGTTATATTTATTTCTTTAAACTTTTTCTGAATTTTAAATATCTGATTAGGGGAACAAGATATTTATTTAATTTTTCCAACAACTGGCTCTTGGATTTTATTTCTCAATTCTGTACTTTTTTCTATTTTTTGTTCTTCAATGTTTCTTCTGAGGTCTTGACTTACTAGTTAGATCTTTTATATTTTTACTTATTTTAATCTACTTCATCCATCCAGGAGTTAGAGAAGTGTGTTAAAATATCTCATTGCCATTGTTTCTTTTAGTTATAGCTTGTCTCTACCATAGTTTTTGCTGTTTATTTCTATGCTGGTTTATGTATGGTTCATGGGATTCTTGATGACTATATCTTCATTATGATGATTATCATTTTTGTCCTATTAATACTTTCACCTTAATTTTAATTTTGTCTGATTTTACTGTAGACTCTTCTCTTTGTTTATTCTTGCATGGTAGAACTTTTCCCATCATTTGCATTTACTCTGTCACTCAGGCTGGAGTGCATTTGTGTGATAATAGCTCACTGTAGCCTAGAACTCCTGGCCTCAAGCTGTCCTCCTGCCTAAGCCTTCCAAAGTGCTGGGATTACAGGCATGAGCCACTGCACCTGGCTTGTCTTCAGTCTTTTTGAGTTCCCTTATTTTAGCTCTTTCTCTTATAGATAGCATAGAAATGAAAATTTGTTTATTGACCTAATTTGAGGCTTTTTTCTGTTAACAAAAGATTTTATCTGACCTTCAGTTGTTATAATTGGTCTTCATTGCATTTTCTTTTATATTCTGTTTTATTGTTCCCTCCTCCTTAGTTGTCATTCTTTTGCTATTTTCTGTGCTTGTTTTTTTTGAAAAGTATACAATCTGTTTGTAGTTTTATTAATCAAATAGGTCTCTTGTTTAATCTTTTCAACTTTATGTATGAAGTATATGTATTATTTCCTTTTTATGGGTAAGAGACTTAAGTTTAGATAGGTTAAATAACTTGACCAAGGCCACACAGCTAGTAAGTGATGGAGCCAGAATTTAAACACCAGGATTCACTTGACTTCAGAGTATGTGCTTTCTGCTATCCCGTGTTGCCCCATCTCTAAAACCTTTAGTTTCTTCTAGGCTTTAAAAAGTGCTAGGGATGTGATTCAGGTTTTTCAAGATGTAATTATTAATATTAATAATAATAGCTATTTTTATTAGGCAAAAACCAATCCTGTGTATTGGGTGCAGTGCTGCTTTGTCCCACCGCTTCCCAAGGCCCCATTTACCTCTCAGGACACAGTGGCCCTGACTGGGTTTTTTAGATTTTACGTACTGCATAGTCTGATCCTCCCAACAATCATGTGAGTAAGTAGTATTTCTCCTATTTAACAGATGAGGAAACTAGGTTCAAAAGGTTAAATGATTTGCCCGAGGCCACGTAATTTTTAACTGGTGGAGCCAGGATTTAAAGTCAGGACCGTCAGTCCCGTCAGTCCCGTCAGTCCCGTCAGTCCCTGTAGCAGATATTCTGCTGTATTCTATGTTCATGCTCACTTCCTAAACAAAAATTGGTTAGTGATGAATGTGTTTCAATCTTCTAAGGCTGCCATGTCTCATATAAAAAAATATCATATGTCTCTTCAGTAGTTATGCCAGGATTTATACGGTTTCTTCCCAACTCCTTAGTAAGAAATTATCAATAATAAGATTCATTTTACTTACTGATACCTGTGAATTCTCCATATTTTTCTTTGAAATATGAGATGATACATTTTCTTTAGGAAATGAGAATTCATCTTCAGCAAAAATACTCACGTCTGTCTGATAAGCTGTTTCTTGCTGCTCTTTTCTTACTTTGCTGCATTCTTCCGCTGTTTAACCTCTTGACTTTTTTTGATTCCCTTTCTTAAAGTTTAGTTTTAATTCTGACTTTATTTCTATATTTCTGCCCCCTGTCCCCATGCCCAGTCTTTATCCTCTTTAGGAAGCACATCTCAAAAATTTGCTACTGCTGCTTGCTTAGCTTTGGCAAAAAAAAAAAAAAAAAAATTGCTTCTAGTTATAGCATGTAAAATTATCAAATAACTTGGTAGAGTGACAGAGTCAGCATATGGCTTGTTCAGGTTCTTGGATCAGGTCTCTCCATGTTTTACATCTCATGGATCTCAAGGTACACTATATCTTTGTGATTTCCTTAAAATTTTGCCCTAACTGATTATTGTAGACTATCTTGACTTATAAACTTTGTTTTTGGTCATCTGGTTAAGGTAGGAAACATAGTGATAAAAATATTATCCTTAAGCTTATTTAATTAATTTGTGCTTATCCTTTGTTAATAACCTTGGCTAATTTTTTCCGTTGTTATTAATTACATAGAACCCAGACTGGCTGCAGTAAGCAAGTGTCTTTGTGCTGGGTGGCAGTGTTGCGCAGTTGAGGTCAGAAAGCTGCTGGTCTGAATCCTGGATCCCACCACACATTAGCAGTGTGATTTGGGGGCATATAATGTAGTCTCTCTAAAGTTGAGGTTCCTTGTTTATAAGATGAGGGCTATAGGCCAGGTGCGGTGGCTCACGCCTATAATCCTAGCACTCTGAGAGGCCGAGGCAGGCGGATCGTTTGAGCTCAGGAGTTTGAGACCAGCCTGATCAAGAGTGAGACCCCATCTCTACTAAAAGAAAAATAGAAAGAAATTATCTAGACAACTTAAAAATATATTGAAAAAATTAGCCAGGCATGGTGGCACATGCCTACAGTCCTAGCTACTTGGGAGGCTGAGGCAGGAGGATCGCCTGAGCCCAGGAGTTTGAGGTTGCTGTGAGCTAAGCTGATGCCACGGCACTCTAGCCCGGGCAACAGAGTGAGATGAGACTCTGTCTCAAAAAAAAAAAAAAAAAAAAGATGAGGGCTATAATACCAATTTCTGTTATGAAGATTAAACATGGTAATGATTATATAGTGCATAATAAAATGACAGGCACATTGTAGACAATCAGTAATGTTTGTAGAAAATGAGACATCTGCTTTCTGTTATCTTAGAGATCGTAGCAAGAATTAATAAACTTGTGGATAGTAAAAATATACAAGACACCCAAAGCACTAAAAAGTCTTGTGCGTATCATTTTGTGAATTTAGGAAAATTGAGATAAATACAGATATTATACGTATGTATCAAATATGAAAGAAAGATATATATACTAAATTTTGTTTTAACTACTTTGTGATAGATACTAAGCTGGGTACCAAGGATACAAAGCTAAGTAAATCATAGCTCTTCAAGGAGCTTATTCTTTAGTTAACAGGTATGGAAATAAATAATATCTTATTTTTTAAACTGTGGGTTGTGGTCCATCAGTGGGTTGTGAAATCACATTAGTATTACTAGGTAAGAACCAGCATTTTAAAAAAATGAAATAAAATAAATATATGTACCAATACATCAAAAGTGAGGTCAATAAGTATTGTATAACATTTTTATTTATATGCATACACATTTGTGACTATTAGATGACTAAATTTGATTTTCCATAACTAGGGAAAACAAAAACTTAAGGTTATAAAGTTTGAAATGTCATCAAAAATTCTTATTTATAAGTATTTTTACTCAAAAGAAATATGTCTTTTCTTTATTCACTGTAGGCTTTTGGTAAGTATTGTAGGCATCATGAAGAGAAGATTATTACTTAATTTTCAGTTTCATACTTTTTTATGATCTGTGATAATGATTGAAACTATTAAAATAAAAACAGGCAGTAATAATTTTTTATTCCCATTGCTTCTTTTTAAATACTGTTTTTCCCTTCACCAAATCATCAGTTAAATTGCATTTTAAAAAATCCTTTATTTCAACAGTTGTACCTTCAATTCCATCTTACTTCACTTATTCACTATATGTTTGGCTTTTAGCTTCCTCTTGGGGGTTACCAACTCTACAGATATTTTTGTTGACCATATCTAATGTTATCCCTCCCTCCATATATAGCCTTTTGCCTCCAGCCACACATTTCAGCTGGATTGTTGACTATATTCTGGTCAGCAATCCTGATGGAGTACAGTGAACCCTATTTACAATTATGTCAATGACTCCATAACTTAAGGATGTGATCATGGAATCTATGTTCTTGTTAGATACATTACCAAATTGTTTTGTCTACTCATAAAAGTCTGCAACTTCAACTTGGATTGATCACATGATTGGACTTTACATTTCTTTGACCTATACTATTTTTTTGATACATATTATGATGTACATATTTTGGGAGTGCATGTAATAATTTGATGTGTTCATATAATCAAATCAGACTAAGTGAGAATATCCATCGCCTTTTATATTTATCTTTTCTTTACTCTGAATTACTTTCTTACAGTTATTTTGAAATTTACAGTAGCTTAATGTTAACTATAGTTACCCTACTGTGACCTATACTAATTCTAAAAGTCTTTTCTATTTAATTCTAAAGAACTTTAACCTTTATGGGAATTGATCTTTTGTTTTTTCGTATTCCTAGGGTCATATAAATTTTATAGATTTTTAAAAATACCTGTAGTTGGCCTTCAAAAGATACCCATATTCTAATACCTGAAATCTGTGAGTGTTATTTTATATGGCAAAAGGGGAGAGGAATCTTTGCATATGTGATTAAGTTAAGGATCTTGAGATGGGAGTGTTATCCTAGATCCCATGGGCCTTAAATGCAATCACATGTATCCTTAGAAGAGGGAGGCGGAGGAGATCCTATACACACAGAGGAGAAGGCCAGGTGAAGGGAGGGTGTGGAGAGATTTGAAGATGTTGGCCTTGAAGACTGCAGTGCTACAGCTGCAACCACAAAATGCCAGCAAGCCACTAGAAGGTAGAAGATGCAAGGAATGAATGAGTTGTTCCCTGGAGTCTCTGGAAGGAACTCAGCCCTGTTGACACTTTGGTTTCAGCCCAGTGATAATGATTTTGGACCTTAGACTGTGAGAGGATAAATTTCTGTTGTTTTAAGCCACCAGAATTGTGGTAATTTGTTATAGCAGCTGTGGGAAACTTACACAATATCCAGTTGAATTTGGATCTCTCAAATAGCTTTGTCTGCCAGTTGATCACAACTCATATGGTAGCCTACCAATATGAAGTTCTTTAGTTTTTTCATTAGATATTCATCTCAAAGTACAATAATTGCTTGTTGCAGAAGGGTGTGGTGGTACGTACCTGTAATTTCAGCTACACAGGAGGATTACTTGAGCCCAGGAGTTTGAAACCAGCCTGGGCAACATAGCAAGACCTCCTCTCAAAGAAAAAAATTGTTTATTGCAAGTGATGACAGTCTTTCTTATGTTTCTCTAGGCTGCCAAACTTTTTGATGAAGAAGGAAGGAAAAAATTCTTTACACAAGATATGAATAATATTCTTCTGGAGTAAGTAATTTTCTTCTTTGACTAAAAAAAAAAACTTAAGAATGATTTATTTTAAAATGTAGTAGGCCTTTGAGATACAGATGCTGAGTGGTTGGCTGGTCTCATGCATTAGCTCTTCCTTTCAGCCTTACAACATATATGATTAATGTTAGTTTCTCAGCAGAATTATGCTTCTCAGTGTGTTGGTTCTACTGGACCACTAGATTTGGCATGATTTTCCATCTGCTTTTCATTACTTATACTTGGGGAAAATAATTCCATTGGCATCTAGTGGGGTTAATTATAATTCATAAAAACTTTTCTAGCCAGTTGGAAAGTGTGGTTTCTTAAAGAAGTCAGGGTTGTGAGATATGATGGAGGTAATGTGGAGAAGACAAAAGAAGTTAAATTAGGAATGAGAAAATGAGTGCCGATTTATGATATAGATTGTGTTTAAATTAACAAGTATTGTATGTAACTTAGCCATAATTTTACACTCTTTGAGTTTGATATTAATGAAGCTCTAGGTTCTAAGATTGTGGTCAAATAAGCTGTACTTGTAAACCTACTGACTTGTAGATATTAACCATTGGTTGCAGGAATCAGTTATATAATTGGCTACAGAACTGGGCAAAAAAGTGCTCATGAGGAAAGCAGCAGATTTTACTCCTTTCTGATGAAAATAATGTGTGCCTGCTCTTGCTGGTTTAGTAGCATCTATATAGAAAGACGCAGGAAAGCAATATTTCTAACACTATGATTCCTGACTTCTAAATACATAACAGAGATAGTTTCTCATGAAATATGAAGAAAGACTGATTGGTTCACTGGTCTTGATAACTGTTGTAATTAATTGCAATCTCTATTATTCTGGAGTACTTAAACATAAAGTCAGAAAACATAACCTAGTGTGCTGTTAGTATGGTGGCAGAGATGTTTCTCATTCCTGTTCTTATTTATTTTAGCTAGGAATTTTCAGATTCAGTCTGTCTGCCTAGAAGCCAGGCAAATGCTTCCTGGCTGTGCCACCTCCTTTTACCTAGCTTCCTAGCCCCCCTTTTAAAATCCCAGACTCAACGACAGTGTAGCCATCACCGATCAGAGCTGCCCCAGATTCTATAATCAGGGATCTGACCGGCTCTTCTTTTTCTTCCCACCTGAGAGCCCTGAGTGTACTAGATCAGCTCCTTCTCTTGTGACTGAGACTGTTCTCTTTTATTTTACTCTTCTGTAAGAGGGAACAACTATTTCTCCCCTGGGAGAGTTAAAGACTATCATTGGGACATAGCATCTCAAATAAGCAGAATACAGCACTTCATTAATAGGCTTCTTTGTTCATTCCACCCATGTCTATCTTAAATCTTCTAGTTTTTTGGAGCCCATCTACTTTTTATTTCACAGAGGGTGTGCCTCCAGTTCCACAAGCCCCAGTGTTCAGAGTTGAATTTTTTCCCTTTTAGTCACTTTCTTATTACCCCAGCCTCTTTTTCCACTTTCCTACACAAACATGCGCCATTTTTCTGAACTGAGTTGCTCTTTTAAGGGCATATGGAACATAATTATATGGGATAGTAATTCCTATGTCGTTATCCAAGTGTATTGGCTCTGCCTCACCATTGCTTCCCTTTGCTAGGGGAAAAAAGAGATGAATTTGCTGGAATAGGGGAACCCTGTTTATTTTTGCTTAATTGAATTTTGACGTGGATCAACAAATATACAACATGCTGATTTGATTTCATTCCCTGTTACCTGAAGCAGACATTGCTAACAAATTGTGACACTCTTTGTCTGTGATCTTGATTCAGCCTAACAAATTTCTACCTAATAAATTGCTTTAGACAGGTAGGTATTACTGGTAGTCTGGAGCTGGTATTGGACACTTGCAGTGAGACCTAGTTGCCATCTCTTTGTTAGATGTTCCTTTAAGGAACTTGTGAATGAGTAGTGACTTGAATCTCAATATAAAGGGACTTATCAATTGTATTCTCATCAGAGAGTCAACTCTTCCTATAGCTGAGTTAACCTTTTTGGAAACCACTGACTTTTATAAGTAGGTGTTGTGTCAGTCTGTCCTTACCTGTCATCCCTTAGTACTTGGAGTTTATATTTTATTTTTAAGCTTAACTAATTTTTAATAATAGAGCAAGCCTAAAAGGCCACCTACCTAGAGTCTAGACTTTTAATAAAGATTTAACCACATACAGGTATCTAACCAAATGTTTATGCACAGAACCTCACGGCCATAGTGATTGTTTTCCATATGCACCCTTGCATTTGACCCTCTGGTTCTTACAGTTCTTAAGCTTCTTGCCAGTTTTTATTGTCTGTCTGGCTTCTCTAATACCAAGAATTTTCTATTACCAATTGCAGGGAGAATAATTTTTCCATATTTCTTTTTATTTTATTTTTTTCCTGAAATTGCAGTATATCTTAAACGTTATGGATACATTTGATATGATAGGGTTTCTTTTCTTCCCAAAAAGCTATTTATTGAATTTTCAGATGCATAATGCATTTATGAGAAGTACTTAAGTCTGTCTGTACCTTCTCCTATAATAGAATGTGATGATTTAGACACAGGTTGTTGCCAAGAGCCCCAATTTGGTCTTGACCTAACATCTGTTCTCATCTTTCTGCAGTAGCAGCTGCCAGGTAAAATGTCTTCCATCTTGGGAGACACCTCAATTATTTATTAGTAGGTGTGTCCTGCTGAAAATATGATGGCTGTTACAAACTGTTCTCTTTAAAAAAAAAAAAAAAAAAGCTATTAGGCTAAATACACATTGAACAACTTGTTTTCTGTCTCAAAAGCCTAATTTTTAAGTGGAACTGGGAACTGGAGAACTTGAATGAATTGAACAAACTATTAAATACTGTATATAGTTCGTACAGTACAAACACAATAAAAGAAACGAAGATGGGTAAGATAGCTTATATATATAGTTAGAGGGGCTTTACCTCTTCTGAATCTTTACTTTTTCAAACACTTATAAGGAAAAGAATACTCTAGGAACTCAGTGAAACTATGACATGCTCAGGTAGCAGTTGTGGGGATAGAGGGATAGTATAATATTTCTTTGAGGAAATAAGCTTTTGGTTAGTGATGGATTTTTTGGGCTTTACCCAAAAATTTAGACTTTGCCCTGTCACCAAAAAGGTATTGCCTTATTGCCTCCTTATTTGTGGTCATATAAATTCTGCTTTTAAACTAGACTTGAACTATTTTCTGTAGCGTTACTAGTTATTGGATAGGGTTTTTTTGCATGAAGGATACTAGGACCAGGGGCGGTGGCTCATGCCTCTAATCCTAGAACTCTGGGAGGCCGAGGCGGGAGGATCACTTGAAGTCAGTACTTCGTAGACCAGCCTGAGCAAGAGTGAGACCCTGTCTCTACTAAAAACAGAAAAAATTA
>VBSM01003176.1:7894379-7925841 GCA_008086735.1 Cheirogaleus medius | reverse complement strand
TTTTTTTTTTCTTACATTTTGGATACATTGTATAACTTTGCCTCTCCCTAAGGAGGGAAAAAGTTCTTTTAAATTAAATCTCATTCACAACTTCTTGGCAAGATTTAATTTGAGCTTGAAAGTGTTAACAGCCCTTTTAGAATTTGTCTAGCAGGTTTTCTGGTCCTCACCGGAAGACCCAAAAAAATAAATAATTTGAGTTTGAAGTTCCTTGAAGCTCTGTTTTCCTACAGATAATTGTAGATTCTTACCAGTTTTTTGAAGTGAGTCTCCTTAGACAGCTTAGCCTGTTTTGAGTTATGTTATGTTTTATGCATTCATATTTAAGTTTTTAAAAATGTCATCTACATTTCATGTTTTACTAATTGTTTAGCTTTTTGCTGTGTATTCATATGTAAACTGAGCATTTATATATAGCTTCCCTCTTCCAAGAGCTTTCCAAATAGCAGAAGGAATTGTTTACCCACATAATTAAGAGTCTATATGTAATAGTTTTCTAATGAGTGATATAACTGATACTAAAATGGCCTCTTTTTTAACCTTTTAGGGCAAAGAAAAAGGTGATTCCTGCACCTAAACCCAAAGTAAAAGTAAGTATTGAACCAAATCTTTAATTAGTCATAATTAGTGAATGTTGAAATACATTCTTAAGATGAAAAGAATATATGATATTTAGCAAAGATCAATAGGTACTATAAGATGGGTGTTTTCAACTTTGTAAGAATCCTAGGACCTTTGTATTTGGGAGAATAGATGACTGTGTAGCAGTGGAAAATTGGCATACATTAATTAAATTGTACAGCTTAACTTAATTCTACTTAGAAATGCTGGATAAAATATAGCAAATATCCTTTAAAAGCATAGCTGAGACCACAATTATGAAAGAGGCCAAAAACAAAGAAGGAGCTGACAGTGTTAATTTGTTGCTTAAACGTTGATTGCCTTTGGGGGCACTTACCACTTTCTATCCATCACCTTTTTACATTTCTTCTTACAGCATGACAGATCAGGTCTTCTTGGGCTTGTATAGGTCAGAAATTGGAATGAAACTTGCATAAAGCTGGGCCCTCAAAGGATAACATCTTTGGTAAAAGAAAGGACTAGAAAAAACTCTACTCACGAGCAAAAAGATTAAGAAAATTACCTTTTTGGCCTGGATTCTGGATTAGAGGAAGAAATTCTTCCCTGAAAAATTTCCCTGGTTTACAAGTTTATACTACCTGTATAATTTGGGAAAACTCTAAGCTGAGACAGTAACTTAAAGTTACCAGATTGATAATAACCCAGGGCAACTGGCAAAAGCAAATTCTCCCTGGTATAATGTTCTCTATTCCTAGGCCTCAAAGGTTTACCACCTGTAATCCATGTCAGACCTCAGCTTACAATCTGGAATACAGAGTACATGAGCCAAGAAGTTACTGTGAGTGAGAGTAACTCACTCACAATAAACAACAGACTTAGATCCCTAAGAAAGGCATATGGTGGATTTGTTGGGTTTAGAACATAAAATAATTTTACTTAAAATTTTTAATTATTTAATGAAGTAGAAAAGGGAGTAAAAAATATCCTGTAAAAATAAACAAAGTCGATTTGAAAGAGAACCAAGTATAACTTCTAGAAATAAAATCCATAACCATTTGAAATTAAAATTTTAATGAAAGTCCACACTCTTTAGGTTTTAGACTTTTCTCCATAGCTTTCATCTCTTTGAATACATGAGTTTCTTTGCTTGTGAGATTACGGCCAGGTTAGTATTCTGGCCAGGTTAGTATTCTTTCCTCTGTGGCCTTCCAAACTTTTGGTTTTAGAGCCTCTTTAAATACATTAAATCTGTGGAGTTCAGACTTTGACACTTGACTTCATTTTTATTAGAATATTAAACTCTTAATACCCCTCATAAAGGATTGGTTAGATTTTGGTACATCTATTCAAACATATGATTAATAGAATAATTGGGTAGGAAATTTATCAGAATTCTAATGGATGTATTTGGATGATATTGAGGAATCATCAGTTTTTTTCATTTGTTTGCTTCTCAGTGATTAAACTTTTTCCTTTTCCAAAAGTGGAAAAGCTTTATTGATGGTTTTATTTTCTACCCTTACCCTGCCATACTTTATTTTAGTTATAAAGGTAATATAAGGAAATTCCTGTAGTAGAAAATACAAATAATACAGAACCATAAGAAGGAGAAACATAAAAGTATCCAGAAATTTCTCCTCAGAGCAAAAAAGCTCTTGACTTTCTGGTGCACATCTGCCTTCTCTTCTCTGGATCTCTGTTCCTCCCTCCTTTCCATTCATCCATCCAATCATCCATTCATTTATTGAATTAACATTCCATATAAATGAGATAACCTGCTTTTTTGACTCAATTATATATCATGAACAATTTTCTCTGCCAATATAAATCTATATAGTATTCTATTGGGTGGATTTAATGTTATTTTTATAAGAAAAATTAATAATAAAAAGTTACTTAAAATAGCAGTTTTATACTAATAATATTTCCAGTATTGTTCTGATACATTTACTCACTCTCAGTTGTATACTTTTTACAATGATGGAATTTTCACTGATCATGTAATTGTATGGTGTGTCAAAGCAAACATGTGTCTCATCTGTGTTATCCATTCATCTTGATAGACAATTGTGACTTTAATGTAATTAAACCACACGATTCTGATAAGCACTGAGGTTTTTAATCAGGGGTTTTAGAATAAAAGCTTAGAGAAACTGCTAAGGAAGTTAGAGTGTAACAACATTCTTAACACCTTACTTACTGTAATACCTTAGGAGGTGATGGTAAAGACCCTTCCTTTCCATTCTTTCCCCACTATGCTTAAGGTAAGTACTATGGTTGTATAAATCCGTATACAATAAAACATTCTGGTTTTGGGTTTATTTGGGTTTCTTTGTTTTTAAGAAATCAACTGAAGAGATTTTGAAATGACTTTTATGTAATAGTTTTTTTCTTAATCTTAAAAATTAAATGAGTCAAATACTTTATATTTCTCTTAAAAAAGAAACAGTTGCTTTTTAATTCTCTTGCTATTTACATATTATAAACTATTCTCTAATTCTCATCTCTTCCTTGAATTTTAATGTTTTTTTTTGTTGTTATTTTTTTTTTTTTGAGAAAACTCTTAGGTATTGAGAGTTTTAATTCTTAACACCTTGTTTTAGCATAGAGCCTTGCTTATAGTGGACACTTAGTAAATATATGTTGAATAAATTACAAATGAGTAATTTACAAATAAATTGCAAATTCATCTAATGAATAAAAAACATAATTTAAGTATGCTTGGATTGAATCATCTGCCAGTTTGCTGTGCTACTTTCTCTATGTACTAGCTATGGGTAGCTGCAGGACAGAGAATGCAAGGAAGTAGAAAGTGAGGGTCAGCCTCCTAGCACACCACACTAGACGAGAGGGAGGAGTCTTAATATAAAGGCAGAATTTTTCCTGAGTATAAAGAGAATAAAAAGAGCATAGTGTTTGAATAGATGGATTTGGAATAAGAGCTGAAGATCTGATACAGGTGGTAGAGGGTCTCATTAGTAATGTAACTAAAGTGTTAATGTTCCTTCACTTGATTTTAAGCCCTTTTCTCATACAACTCATTTGTTCATTGGGGAGAAAATGTTGAAAAAAGGGAAAAGGCCCTCTTCTTAGAATGGCTCACCACAGTATGGCAGCTGTGTGCAGTATCAGTCAGGACCTCTGTCCCATCAAAAATTATTTTGGTTTTGATAGTCTCTAAAGATTTCCAGTAGACAAACAATTTTAATTATCATGAGAATTTCTTTTTTTTTTTTTTTTGAGACAGAGTCTTACTCTGTTGCCCAGGCTAGAGTGCCATGGTGTCAGCCTAGCTCACAGCAACCTCAAACTCCTGGGCTCAAGCAATCCTTCTGCCTCAGCCTCCCGAATAGCTGGGACTACAGGCATGCGCCACCATGCCAAGCTAATTTTTTCTATATATATTTTTAGTTTGCCAATTGATTTCTTTCTATTTTTAGTAGAGACGGGGTCTCACTCTTGCTCAGGCTGGTTTCGAACTCCTGACCTTGAGCAATCCTGCCTTGGCCTCCCAGAGTGCTAGGATTAGAGGCGTGAGCCACCGTGCCCGGCCATGAGAATTTCTTAGTTCTTTAAAATTGACTTTGTAGTTTTTTATTAACCATTTCTATTTTTTCTAATATCATGTTGCTTGTGCTAGGAATGTAGTCCAAAAAAGGACCAGAAAACTCCTGCATCCTTGGTGGCTTCAGTTGGTGGTCCTCCAACGAGCTCTAGCACATCTGCTGTTGCTGCAGCCAGCTCTAGCTCCGCACCAGCCCAAGAAACCATCTGCCTTGATGACTCGCTGGATGAAGAACTTTCTTTCCATTCACCTTCGCTGGATCTTGTTTCTGAAGCTTTAGCTGTTATCAACAATGGGAACAAGGGCCCTACGATTGGCTCAAGGATAAGCATGCCAACTACAAAACCTCGCCCAGGACTGAGAGAAGAAAAATTAGCAAGTATCATGAGTAAGCTGCCCCTGGCTACTCCTAAAAAACTAGATTCTACTCAGACTGCACATTCTTCAAGTCTTATTGCTGGTCACACAGGGCCAGTACCAAAGAAACCCCAGGATTTAGCTCATACTGGCATCTCTTCAGGCCTTATTGCTGGTTCTTCAATTCAGAACCCTAAAGTTTCTTTAGAACCATTGCCAGCCAGGCTACTTCAGCAAGGACTACAGAGGTCAAGCCAGATTCATGCTTCTTCCTCTTCACAGACTCACGTCTCCTCCTCATCCCAAGCCCAAATTGCTGCCTCCTCTCATACTCTGGGAACATCCGAGGCCCAAGATGCTTCTTCGTTAACACAAGTAACAAAGGTGCACCAGCATTCGGCTGTCCAACAGAACTATGTGTCTCCATTACAAGCAACCATTAGTAAATCACAGACCAACCCAGTGGTGAAATTAAGTAATAATCCCCAACTTTCCTGTTCATCCCCACTTATTAAGACTTCAGATAAGCCACTTATGTACCGCCTTCCCTTATCTACCCCCTCATCTGGAAATGGTTCTCAAGGGTCCCACCCCCTAGTTTCTAGGACAGCACCTAGCACCACTACCTCCAGTAACTATTTAGCCAAGGCTATGGTGTCACAAATCTCCACGCAGGGTTTCAAATCTCCCTTCTCGATGGCTGCATCCCCCAAACTTGCCGCATCTCCCAAGCCTGCAACATCCCCTAAACCCTTGCCCTCACCTAAGCCTTCTGCCTCACCTAAGCCCTCTCTATCAGCAAAGCCTTCAGTATCATCTAAACTTATTTCTAAATCCAACCCAACTCCCAAGCCTACTGTAGCCCCAAGTTCTTCCAGTCCAAATGCGCTAGTAGCCCAGAGTAGCCACCCCAGTAGTAACAACCTAGTCCATAAACAGCCCAGTGGAATAAACATCAGCAGACAGTCTCCCACCTTGAATTTATTGCCCGCTAATCGCACATCAGGCCTTCCGTCTACAAAAAATCTCCAGGCCCCTTCAAAGCTAACAAACTCTTCATCCACTGGAACTGTTGGGAAGAACAGCTTGAGTGGAATTGCAATGAATGTACCTGCCAGCAGAGGTAGCAACCTTAACTCAAGCGGAACTAAAAGGACTAGTCTATCTGGGGGATCAGGAAGTGGAACACAGGGTGCTACTAAACCGTTGTCTACTCCACATAGACCATCCTCTGCCTCAGGGTCTTCAGCGGTAACAGCCAGTGTGCAGGTATGTATGTTCTGTGCATTCATGTGATAAAATGTAAGATTTTATAATCTTTCTTGTGTGTCACTTTTAATAAGCTTATTATAATATATAGATTGTTTATCAATAGGCTTATTACAGCCTATGGCCATGGAATATTCATGATGTCGATATCACAGTGGCCGTTGAGCACACTTGTGGATGAGGTTTTTATTGGGATATGAATTTCTTTTCCCCAGCAAAGTATCACATGCTTACTTAAAAATTTTTTAAAACACAACTAAAATACATATTGAAAACTATATCTCTTATGAAAATCCAGAACAAAGTAGTAATTTATGAATTTAACATACATTCACTTGTCTCTTCCCTTTTTCTCCTGCCAACTTTCTTATTTTTTTATTTAACCAAATTTATACATTCATGTTTTTTCTTAAACCATTTATTTTCTCAAATAAAATTTTTGTTTTGCATTAATTTTATAGTTATGTATAATTCTCTGTGTCAAGTAAGTGTTAGTAGTCCTTTTATACCACAATTTCCCCATTCATGAGTTTTTAATTTAAACTTATTTCTCAATTAGCCAAGTGCCTTGCTTAAGGAATCTTTTCAAGAAGAGTAACACAAATGTGATTTTACCTTAGCTCATACGTGCCTGATAATTTCTTTCTGTTCTGTCACGCTTGAGTAGGTATAGTCTTGGGTCGCTAACTTTTCTACTCGAAATTTTGTAAATACAGCTCCACTGATCTTTGCTTAGTATTTAGGATTATAGAGAAGTCTCAGAATGGTCTGAGGCCATTCTGGTTTTTGTTCCTTTATAAGTAATGCATTTTCTTTGCCTAAATGCTAGTAGGATTTTCTTTTTTCCTTGAAATTAAAGTGTCCCCAGACTATGGCTAGGTTTTTCTAGGTTTCATTAATTGTGTACCTAGATAGAACATAGTAACACCTCTCAATCTCAGACCTGGGTTTTTTAAGCTAGAGAATATTTTATTCTGTTATATATCTGATTATTGTTTCTCATCCATTTATCCTAGGTTTTTTGAGAACTCTTTATTATTCATATATTTCACCTCTGTGTCTTCCATATCATCTTCTGTTTTCATCTCTCTGCTACTTCTTTGTATTCTGACACTTTCTCAGATCTGTCTTTCATATTAATGATTTGACTTCTTTTTTTTCTCCTCTGAAAGTATTACATGTTCACTGTAGGCAATTTTATTTATTTATTTATTTTTATTTTTTTTTACTTTTTTCTTTTTCTTTTTTCTTTTTTTCCTCCTCTACTGAAACTATAGGCAAATTTAGAAAAGCAAAGATAAAAGTCACCTATCATCCAACACTATTTGTACTTTGTAGGTACTGTCTTAGACTCTTTAAGAAAGTATGTTTTATATAATACTCTATTTCATAATCAGCTTTTAAAAAAATTACCATTTTATGATGTGCAAATTTTGGGGTTCTTAAATATGCTTTGAAAACATGACTGGTACTGATTTATGGAATTCTATTGTCTAAAGAAGTATTCTTTGCACTGCCTCCTCCTGTTTATGTGGAACAGGAACATCTAATGAAAGGATTTTCCACTTGCTATTTGTAGAGGTTTCCTGGTGTTCAGAACAGTCTAAGGGTTGATATTGATTATACGTTTAACACCCAAATTGGCCAGGCGAGGTGGCTTATGCCTGTAATTGTAGCATTCTGGGAGGCTGAGGCAGGAGGATTGCTTGAGCCCAGGAGTTTGAGGTTGCAGTGAGTTATGATGATGCCACTGCACTCTACCTGGGGCAAAAGAGCGAGACACTGTCTCAATAATAATAATAACACCCAAATCTTCATTCTGCCACTAATGTAGGCTGAGGAATGACTTGATTCCAGAATTCTAATGTAGAACAAATTCAATTAACTGGTAATTCATTAATTGAAATCTAGGATTAACTGATGTTTTCTATATATAATTTTACTTACATCAGAAATAAGAAAATAATAAAAAACAAATTGATTTTAGGGATTATATGTTAAAATTTAAGTTACATGTAAGGTCTGAGAGTATATCTACATTATATTATCTTTATTGAAAGTTGATTCTTTTTAAAATTAATCTTTAATTTGATAAATAAGTAAAAGGATTATAACAGAAATGACAGTTCCCTACCTCATATCCTCCTTCCTAGTGTTAACTACTTTTAGCTCTCGTTTTTTCCTCTCAGTATTTTTAAATAAAAATAATATATGCAAAACTCTTAATTTCATCAATTTTATTATAAATTTGGGGTTTTTTCCTAGAGTTAAAAATTGCTTTTTATTTTGACTTGTTTTCTTTGAACTTAAGGTTAAATCTTTCTTCATCCTTTGTCATCTCCAGAATCTGTCAGTTCTATTTTATTCCCAAAGACCTTCCTATATTTGATCATTTATCCCAAAAGAACCCATATACTGGCTAACAAATAATTGGTTTGTCAGCATGGAAGCTACATGGCAAAAATCTGTATTTCTGAAAGGTAACTACTCCCTCCTAGTTTTCTTCCTCTCTTAAATGGCTTTATGATTTGGAGACTCGAGTATTCCTGGCTTCATATCTGATCTGTTTTTGTTGTTCTTTTTCTTTTTCCTGTCTTATTGGTTTGACAGAAGAAAAGGTCAGTAATTAAATAAGGTGGTTTCTACCTTTTGGTGAACCCTAAGGTTCTTTTTATTTTTAATATAGCGTCTCACTCAAGTCTTATCAGCTACCTTCTGGCTTCTAGATCCTGTCTTTAGCTCTCCAACCCTGAAAACAGATTTCCTATCTACGCTGCAAAACATTCACCTCCTGTCTGAAAGGCATCTGCAGCTGTCTACTCATTTGCAGAGTAAAAATGACAGGTTCTTTAACAAATGACAAAAGGTAAAATCTTTCTGGGTTCAAGTTATTAGCTCTACCTGCTTTCTGTTTAATAACTTTCCACCCAGGGGTTTCCTCGTCTTTCTTACTCTTCATCTTACTGATTTTCTATGAATCTTGTCTTTGCCACTTTATAATTCAAAAAATCAACTGTTCATTGAGCAAATGTTTTTTGAGTGTTTACTATGTGCCAGGCACTCTTCTAGGTGCTGGGGAAATGGGTGAACAGCATACTCAATATCCCTGCTCTCCTGGAGCATATATTCTAGGTAGGAAGATAAGCAAAACACATGTAGGAAAGTGCCATGAAAGAAATAAAACAGGATGATATGATAAAGAGTGGTTGCTGCTGGTGTAGATAAAGGAATTGGGGAAGGCCTTCTTTGAGGAGGTAGCATTTGAGCTGAGAATTGAATGAGCAGAAGTCATCCATGTGGAAAGAAGAGGGGGAAAAAACAGTCCAGGCCACAGAGAACGGTAGTATAACGACTCTGAGATGGGAAAAGAGCCTCAAGTGAAAGCCTACATGGCTGGACTGTGGAGAGAGACTAGAACCATGCCATGGAGGACCTTGTGGGCCACAATGAGGACTTTGGATTTTACTCTGTGTACAGTGGGAAGCTTTTGGAGGTTCTTAAACAGGGGAGTGGTATGGTCTGATTTACATTTCAAAAGATTACTCTGGGTGGTGTGGAGAATGGGGGCAAATGCAGTTACCAAAATAAAACATGCGTTTTTAAAAAAGATTTAATGCCCACTATGGGAAGAGCAAAGTTTCCCTTCATATTTTCCCCTGGGAATGAAATGTAGAGATCATGGAAAGTGTTTTTGATAATGGGGCATTATCTTGAACAATTTACCTGCTTCATGCTGACAGCTTCTCTTGTATGCTCCCAAGTGATATCAGCCGTGGAATACACCACTTCTGAAAGGTCTCCATCTTTTAGGACAGAGAAATTTATAAATACCCATGTCACATTTAGATTATCTGATGTTTCAGTTTAGATTTATAAACAAAGTGGACATGGACGTTCTTTGAAATAATATAAAATACTACACAGTTATGTGATGGTATTTTTTTATTGCTAATACTCAAGTTATTTAATTGTGTAAATTGCTCTAATTTAAATTTTCCATATATTTTAATGCTTTAATTAGATTCCTCCAGAAAAACTTTAAAAGGGTCTCCTTATTAGCAGTATTTCCTCACTAGAGGACTCCAGTTGGGACACACAGCTTTGGAGACTTCTTATCATCCTAAGGATACAATAGAATTATAATTAAAAAGGAGAAACAACTCTTGTTAATTTTTAAATTGATATAGGATCCTTTCTATCTTATTTGCTTTAAGATGTTATTTCTAATTTGGTAATATTTTCCTAAATGCATCCACTTTTATATATCATGGTTGGCACAGTAGAAGAAAAAACTGGCAAATAAGAAAAGCTGTCAAGTCCAAGCATGAATTGGTGAAGATTTGTACTTAAGTGTAAAAGGAAGATAAAAAAGAATGAGTTTGTTGACTATGAGCTCATCTTGGCCTTCATTTTATGATGTCTGAAAACTAAAGTTTCAAGCCTAAGTGGCTGGAAAGACTGATACTGTTGATGGTAGTAGTTAACAGAAAGTGGGGGAGGGCATTAGAGAAGATGATTTCAATTTTGGATATATCAGGTTGGTGAGTGTTAGATATCTAAGTGGAATTATTACTGAACTCTTGGATAGACAGGATGGAAATTGAGATGAGAGGCTAGAACTATGTATGTAAACTTCAGTGATAACAAATAAAGGAGATAAGGGAAGGGGAGGCAACCTTTCTCTTATTCTTGTGGAAGAATCAGAATAGAAGGCTTCTGGAGGGTGTTCTTCATTTTTTATTCAGTAGTCACATGGACCTTAAGGGTACAAATATATGTAATGTGGCATATATGTATGAGAAAATTGCCTACATTTTTCTCATACATTAAGAAATAAACAATCAGCTCTTTATTAATAATGTTTATTGGTAGAAGCAACACACAAAATTGACAATAGCTGACATTTATTATTGACTTGACTTTAAAAATATTTAGAGAATTCAGTTTTCCTGATCAAATTTAGAACTGTAAACTTTTTGACCAAGGAAATTTGGATTTGGTAAAGTAAGGCTACAAAAGAAAACTTATAGTGGCAGAAACTATAATAGATAATATCTGATACTGGGAAAATTTAATTGTATCAAATCTTTATTGATAAGTATACATAGAAAAGAAAAAAGTCAAAATGGGAAAAATTTAATTACTATACAGAAAATTGTTCAAAGAATGAAAGTGGTTTAAGGAGTATATTTAAGTAATTTCCCAATGAAAACTGACCAGTGTTAGCATATTTCTGATTTAAGTGTTTTTATTCCTAAACATGGCATCAAAGCCCATGTGGGGAAATGTGAAAATACTCTCTAATTTACCTTTTACCTTAGGGAGTCTAAGGTTAGAAAAGTAGTAAATGGAAACCAGCTTTCAGGAGTTAGGAGAGACTAGAAATGTGGAAAATGGAAGCCATCATTCAGTATGTTTGATAGTAAAAGAAAGACAAATAAATTAGTTTGTTGCTAGGAGTTGGGGAAGAACTGGAATAATAGAGAGGTTGTGAAAAGAAATGAGGACTCTGTATCTGAGAAGGTAGAAGAAACATGGAGAAGATGCATTACTATTAATAGATGTTTGTACAAGAAAGTTCTACACGGTGGGATTCACGGTGTACGTAGGTCAGGTGGTTATAGCTTTGGAGAAGGGCAGGTAAGGCTAATGAGAAAGAACATCCGGTATAGCCTCACCTCTGTAGAGTGATGTGATGAAAGTAAAAGATACAGAGGTAGGAGGCTCTAAAAGAGCAGCAGTCTAAAATAGCAGCTGCCGGGACTGTGCCAGGAAAAGATTATAAGACAAATAGTAAAGTGAGCATTTTCAGAGATCCAGTTGGAATTGCATGTAATTATTTACTCCTGGTTCAGGTCTGTGGGCTAGGAGCAAAATTGGAGACGTGGGAATTTAAGGTTAGGAATTAGTAGATTAAGAGTGAATGCTTGTTAATACAGGCACCGTTAAAATGAGTTACGGAGTCTACAGTGGTAATGAAAAGCCTGTCTCACAAAGTTTCTATTAGAGCAGATGTAAGACACAGTCTTGCGTCCGTGAAGATATTATATAAAATAAATCAATTTAGGTTAAATACTTTATTTCTTATATATTTTGACCCCTGGTTTCTGCACAGTCCACAGCAGGAGCATCATTATTGGCTAATGCCTCACCTCTGACTCTCATGACATCACCTTTGTCTGTAACAAATCAAAATGTGACTCCTTTTGGGATGCTGGGTGGCCTTGTTCCAGTGACCATGCCCTTCCAGTTTCCCTTGGAGCTACTTGGCTTTGGAACGGACACCGCTGGAGTGACAACCACCTCGGGATCTACCTCAGCTGCTTTCCACCATAGCCTAACTCAGAGTAAGTGGGGCTCTTTATTTAGTTGGCTATCTAGTTTGACAGAACAGGAAATGTCTTGAATATATTCTTATTGAAAGTAGTCTAGTTGGAGTTAATGAAGATTATAGGGTTTTTGTTTTTTTTTTTAAAGAAATGCAGTTTATTTCATCTGAATATGATAAGTCAAATTATTGGCCTCTGGGGTTTTATTTGCAGTTTTAAAATGAGCCATCTATGCCACATTTCTGTCTTAATGAAATGTATAAGAGGAAGTCAAGTTTGTTTTTTGTATATACATATAAGTTAAATATGTAAATTTAAAAAAATATATGGCTCTAGTTTTAGAAAGCCTTTGAAGTCAGGGGCTGTGCCTGCATTAGATAAATCAAATTATTTTCAATTTTGATCTAAGAGAGCTCAAATCTTAGTTTAAACAAGATAACTAACAAATCTGTTTTCTTCTCAGATTTACTAAAGGGTTTACAGCCAGGAGCTCAGCATGCAGCAACACTTTCCCACTCACCTCTGCCTACACACTTACAACAAACATTTAATGGTAAGAAAACCACCCATTTCTTCATCTCTTTATCATTAGTGTAGGTTTATAGATATGGATTATAGTTTCCTGAAATCAGTGTGATTAGAATGACAAAGGTTGGAAAAAGCAAATTTTCATATGACTGAATTCTCGTTGGCAATAAATTCCTTTTAAGAGAAAGGAAATAGGTGAATGAGATCTTTTGTTACATATGAAAAGAGCCTTTTTGAAGGTGTTTATTATATGGAAATGGTGAATAAGATGCGGATTCATAAGGTAGTTAACAAAAGTCTTGTAATGATAATAATTTATATTTATTGAAAGCTTACTAAATGCCAGATAGTCTTGTGACTGCTTGTGTGGGTTAGCTAACTTAATCCTTGCAACAAGCCCCTGAATGGTAGATGATGATCCCCATTTTACAGACAGGAAACTGAATCAGAGAGGTAAGCAACTCCCCCAAGATAATATACAAGTAAGTGTTTGATCTGAGATATAAACCCAGGAATTCTGACTTCATGGACTGTATTCTTAACCATTAAACTTCTGCATCTTAGCAGTGATTAGATACGAACCAAAATGTATGCCTTATGTATTTGCAGCCCATCCAGATCACTCTGAAATCTGACATTAGGGCTGGGCGTGGTAGCTCATTCCTGTAATCCTAGCACTCTGGGAGGCTGAGGCAGGAGGATTGCTTGAGGTCAGGAGTTTGAGACCAGCCTGAGCAAGAGTGAGACCCTGTCTCTACTATAAATAGAAAAATAATTAGGCGGGCATGGTGGCGAATACCTATAGTCCCAGCCACTCAGAAGGCTGAGGCAGGAGGATTGCTTGAGCCCAGGAGTTGGAGGTTGCTGTGAGCTAGGCTGATGCCACGGCACTCTTGTCTGGAGCAACAGAGCGAGACTCTTTCTCAAAAAAGAAAAAAAAATGAAATCTGACATTAGACAGTGGGCACTATGTATAACATATTGGCCTCCAGCTTCTTGCTCTCACCAGCAGTTGACCTCCATAGACTGCTGAGACCATTCTGAAGCCCATTTTTAGGATCTGTTGAGCAGAAATAACTGCTTAGCTGCCCTCTTGACTTTGATAGTTGACTAGGGCCTCACTGTTCTTTTTGGCCACTGCATTAAAAATGATCTTTGAACCAGTTTACCATTGACCACAATGCATAGATGGGAGCTGTATAGCAATATTTAGGCAACAGATGGTTATTAATCCTCTAAAAGACCTAAGTGAACCACATTTGTGTAAAATAAGTAATAGAAAGTAGGCAAAAATGTTAGCAATCCTGATCTTCAACTCCTTGAGTAGGTTTACATGCTAAAGGAGAATTGCCCTGTGACTAAAGCAGTTCTTCCACGGGTGTGGACAACTGCTTGGTATAATGAATCCAGCTGAGGAATGTGTGCTCATGGGGCAAATTGACATGAATGTGACCACCTGCAAGGAATTAGACAAGCGGAATCTCATGACTCAAAAAGACCCCAGTAGTTGGTTCTTATATGAAGTATCTTACTGTCTGGGTAGCACCACTGTTCCAGATGAAAAAAGGAAATATGACTGTCAATATTTTCCAAATAATTGAAGCTTAAAAGTTTAAGATTTTTTATTTTAAAAACATGTTAAAGTAAGCCAATTAACTTGAGAATCAGGCTTGGAATTTTTAATTCCAGAACTGACAATTTGAGCAAGCTTCTGAACTTTTTTTGACTATCACTTTTCTAGCTTGTAAATTGGGGACAATGTTTTTAATAGCTTCTTAGGAGAATTTAATAAAAATACTTGAATTTAATAAAAAATAATTGATTTAAAGCTTCTAACATGGTACCAGATACATAGTAGAAGCTCAATTAATGTTAATTCTCTTAATTTTATTTAGTCTAAAACAAGGGTCAGCAAAATTTTTCTATAAAGGGCCAAATAGTAAATATTTTAGACTTTGCAGGCCATATGGTCTCTGTCACCACTACTCAACCCTGCCATTGTAGCACAAAAATAGCCCTAGATGATATGTAAATAATGAGTGTGGCTGAGTTCCAATAAAACTTTATTTACAAAAACAGATGGTAGACCAGATTTGGCACTTGGGCTGTAATTTGCCAAGTCGTGGTCTAAAGAATCTCACAGTCCAGCTAATATGAGTATTTCATTTTGCTAATTAACCAAAGCTTCCTTGAGCAAAATCCCATTCAAAAAGTGCCTTGCCATCTTATGAATTTATACCTCAGACCAAATCATTTCTCTCTAGAAATGCAGGCATGTAATATCTTATTATAAATGGAAAAGCCTTAGATGTTGTCACCAAAGTTATTTTAATAGTATTCTGTTTATGCAGCTTTTGAAATAATCATCTTGTTTCATTGATACATCTTTTCTTCAATAGAGGTAGTTTTTTTGTTTTATGTTTTACCAGACTGATTTAGATATCCCATGAGTGGACCTGGCAATGTGACTTGTGGTCTCTTCCAGCCTTAAGGTTCTGTTACTGTAATGCAACAGTTTGTTCCTTTTCCCCTGTACATTTCTACCATTAATGCCTTTTCCCTCAAAGTAAAGGTTTCCTTCCCTATCTTTTTCCTTCAGGCCTGGGTTATCTTCGGGGTTTCATTTTTCTTGCTAAGGCAATGACCTGTTAGAGACTTTCTCTATATTCTTTTGGCTCTCCAGGTCACTGGACCCTACTCTTGCCCACTCTTTTTCTCTTGTCTTTCCAGTTTTTGTAGGTAATTTAGCTGAGATTTAAATGGAGTAATCAACATTTTTCCCCACGAACATTTAAACAGCAGTATGTAAAAATAGAAACCATTGTGAGCCTGGCACAGTGGCATGTGCGTATAGTCCCAGCTACTCGGGAGGCTGAGGCAAGAGGATCGCTTGAGGCCAGGGGTTCCAGGCTGTTGTATGCTATGATCATGTCTGTCATTGGCCACTGCACTCCAGCCTAGGCAATGTCGTAAGACCTGTCTCTAAAAAAAAGCAACCATTGGTCCCAGTAGCATACTTTACTGTCACTTACTGCTAGGTAAGGACCAAAACAAAGACTCAGCTGGATTTTTTCCACTACCAGTGTGCTACATTCATTTACATAAATAATTGGGAATGAATTATCAAATGCTATATTCTGACAAGAAATTTAATTTCAGTTACAAGAAAATGAAATTGACTTTGTCTTCTAAAGAAATTGAAAGATGTGGGGATCCCTTGAAAAGGTGGGAATTGTGTCTTCTGCTTCTTTTATGATCCTCTCAGCATTTGACATAATTGGCTAGGAGATAAATTATAAATTACTTGTTGAAATAGTATATTTAGGACACTGAGAACCAACTGTGAACCACAGTCATTTGAAATAAAAGGACCATTGATTCTTTTTGCTTTGTTTTTCTTACCTATTTTGTATAACATTCAAACTCATACCCATTTAACATCTCTTTTTCTCAGATGGAGGCCAAAGTAAAGGGGACACTAAATTACCACGGAAATCTCAGTGACTTCCCAGCAAGCAAAGGAGATGAAACATTTGGTTGGCTGATGGAATCTACCTGATGGGAAAGTACTTATGTGGTCATAGGGCTGCTGTTTCTGTCGATGTTTACATTCTCTCGTCCCAAGCACTGTGGTGAGGAGGAAAAAGAAAAGAAAACATTACTTGAGCAAAGCCAGGTGCAGGAGGAAAAAATGCTTTTGTGCAAAGTTAGAGACCTTTGGTCTCTTCTAAAGAAAGACAAAGTTACCATATTAACTGACTTGAGAGAGACTCAGTTGTCAAACCCACAGATGTACAAATTTGATTTTTCCCGGGGGAGAAGGAAAGAAGTCCAGAGGATTTGGGTAAACTCCATCCATCCTGGGGGTTGGATCTGAATACTTGTAGACATAAGTACATAATAAAAGGCACTATATCTGGAATTAGGCTAGTTTGTCAGGAGTAATGATCATGTCTATGTAAGTGGACTGTGTAGCAGATTTGCCACAAAAAAATTTAATGGCTCTGTCTGATATAGATAGTAGCTGAAGAAATACTGTACCCTCAAAAATCCTGAGCAAACTTGAATCTTCTTCAGTGTGTAGCAACTCCCCATGTAAATCAGTGGACTAAAGATGCGTCAGGAAAGTTATTTTAGCATAGTGATACTATATTATTAAATCATCTAGATTTTTCAAAGTCAGGAAGTTGAGCCTGTTGCTCTTAACAAACAAAACCTAGATGTCACCTTTTTGTAAAAGGGTCAATTTCATCTTCCATTCAGAAGCAGGTACTTAACTCTTTTCTTCAGGTGATTTGTGCATCTGGTATTGACTGGTTATTCTTACTTCCATTCTTGATGTTAAAATGTGATGGTGTTCACATTTTTTTCTTAAGAAATAGGGATCTTTGATACAGGGCTGCTGCTTTGTTGCTCTTAGCACTTACAGCAACATGAGCTGTAAGTTTCCCCCCAAATGCACTTCACAGCTTCTTCTGTTCTTAACTAGTGGTACTTCAGGTGATTATGAACTATCAGTATAAACAGATAGAAGTGTATGCTTTGTTTCTTCACTGGACATTCAAATGGCATGAATATGGCTTTTGAATTTTTAAGATGGTATTTTAAAGGGAGGAATTACATTAAGGTAACAATCACAGTGTATTTCTACTCCCTATATCCAGTGTAGTGGAATTGTTTGGAGCATTTGGGATCCTAAAGCTTTACTGATAGTATATTTACTCGGAGTATTGATATGTGAGCAAACCTACAGATGATAAGGCTCCTTAGTTATTACAGCTTCCTTATGCAGATAGCATATTCAACGAAGGATGTTAAGGGAAAAATTTATGGTTCTCTTTGGATACATTTTATTGGATTTATTTTTGGCCTCGTGATCATTTTAATGGCTCCTTTTTTTTTTTTTTTAAGCTTTTGAATGTTTTCTAATTAAATCAAGAATGGTATAAGCTTGGTCCATTTATAATGGTAAACTAACTTAAAAACATTAGACTGATAGTAGCAAGATTTCTTGCATATGTTTTTATTACACATTATACTGTTAAGTTTATTCAAATAAGAGTATTAACCAGGCCCTTTTTTCGTTTTATAAACAAAAGTCCCCAGTAGCCTACAGAACTGTGAATAAATAACCACAGATCTGTTCAGATCTGTATGCCTATATTTTCACTTCAAAGTCACATTGGCTTGCTTCATAGCAAAAAAGTTAATGAATAACTGAAAACTTTAGTTCCAAGAACTTGTTACAGTAAGGGGAAAAAATTATTTCAAAGGAATCGTTGATTTAATTTCTTGACTCAAAGAGTTTATTTAACAACAAAACAAATACGGATGTTGTATGAAGCCCTATAGATATTTTGGGAGGATGCTGGGATGTTGCAGAGAGGTTTGACTTGAAATCAGTATGTTTGTTTAAAAGTTTACTTGGTTTTAATTAGGGAAGCTTACCCAATTCTTGATTTATTCCAATGTAGTGGACCTCTTGTGTTTATCAAATTTGGAAAAAAGCCTTTGCCAGTACTGTCTGGGTAAGTGATGGGAGTTTTCCTTTGGGAAGTTAGCCTTTGTTTTATTTCTCATACCAGTAGAGAAGTCAAAGTGCATATTAATTTCTCTTCCTGCTGATAATTATATCTGTATTTGTGTGTATGTGTATATATATGTGTGTGTGTAACACATACACATTCATATAAATTACTAATTTGAGTCAAAAAATAATTTTAATTTCTTAAATTCATCAATTCTGAATCATGCCATATGAAAATCACTGATGAGTCTTTGTCATCGTTAGAAAAGAACAGAATAATCAGTTATTTCCTTCTGTGTCATTTTATACTAACCAGTAAAAATATCTGAATGACTTTGACTCTAAGAATATAATATTGCAATTATATTCTATTCTCTTCAGTCTTGAGTCCTTGAGGACTCCTGTTAGGTCCCCACCTTAACCCCCCACCCCCATTTTCACTGACTGCTCCCATCCATTTCATTCAAGACCTCTCCTTCCTTTTATGTTGTACAAATGAATCAAACATACTTGTATTCCTTCATAGATAAAGTATGATCAGAGAGTTTCTACATGTAAATACCTACATTTCTTTTCTAGATCATAACATTGAAAATGGTGTCCATACTTTATGGTCACCTATCTTTACAGTTTTTATTACTAAAAAAACAAACATAAATTCGTTATTTTTTAACACAGAGACTTGTGACTCATACTGTATTTTTGCACTTAAAAATCAAATTATGTTATTTTTTAAAATGGTGAGTAATTGGAAAGGATATCTATAGAACAATCTGTATTTCTAAAGAGCATTAGCAACATCCAGATGCAAAAATAATCAGCACACATAATTATGTCCCACTCCGTGGGATTCTTGATTCAGGAAGATTAAGCTGTTTGTTTTCAACTGTCTTATATTTTAAATGGCCTTCACTGATATATAAGCTGTTACTGTACATACAAGTTAATCCTCAGTATTCACAAGCAATAATGGTGGTCAGCAAAGTTGTGCTCGGGGACAACAGTGCTGAGCCTCAGTTGGAGACTGGGAGCAAAGTGTCAAGCTCGTTCAAAGCCTCCAGAATAAATGCAAGCAATAATTCCCATTATAAGTCAATTATAATTCTTTCTCATATGCTTCTGAGATCAGACGGTAAACAAAATCATGATTTTTAAAACAGCCTGAAGAAAAAGGTTTTGGAAAAACAAGTGAGGTTAATCTGTAGTCACAAAGTCCTGATTTTTTGAGGCGATCAGAGTTTTGTATTAGTACATTATTTCATGCCCACCACCCCTTTGATGGATGTTGTTAGCCCAAATTACATTTTTTTATATTATAGATATTGAGTAAGGTTTATTGGATCACCAAGGTAGGGGGAAGAACCGGGCACATAAATGTTTGGATACTGTGGGTTTGACACCTGTTTGAAAACAACTCATTGGAAATGATTTATAACCCAGGATATTTTTTTCCCAAAGCAGATCTAAATTGTTTACTACCCAGGGTTGGAAAGGGCAGGCACCTCTAGTCTTTCTCCTCTGGTGGCCCTCTCCCAAACCTCTTTCCACCTCTACTTGGTTAAAGACGTTTTCTGAAATGAAAATTCTACTGTTATTCAAACTGCCATTGATTATGAGAGCTCTGTGTCCTTTGGGATCATCTCTTAGAACTCCAGTTATCTATCATATTTGCTGCTACGTTTGTAAGATGAACTTTGCCTGTATTGGTTGACTTTAATCTAATTTACAGTTCTTTATTTCTGGGAGATTTTGTCCTATAATTTGACCCATGTATAGAATTAGGAAACTTTATTTTAAGAGTGTACCATAAAAGCACACTGGTCCCTATATTGTTTTTATCATTTAGGTTTTGAATTTGTTTGCATTTTTGTTTGTTGGTTTTTGTTATGTTTTGTTTTTGAAGTTGGCAATAGAATGAGAAAACTCTATAATCAGGCCAAACTTGAGAACTTTCCCTGTGCTTCAGCACTATAATTTCTGCTGACCTAATGTTCTCAAAAGAGGCACTTTTACTCTCTATTGTGCATGTATGATTGTTTTTTGTTTTGTTTTTTGCTTTTAGGGGGTTTTGTTTTTGTAATAATAAAGCAGAAGAAAAGTGCAGTAGTAGATAAATGACTGATCACAAACATATTATGCAATTTTATTTTATAAAGTTTTAAGGGGAAAAGTTTAACTCTTTGTAAATCATTTCTTAGCTCTGGTAAAATGCTTATATTACTCCTCTAAAACATGCTCAATTCAGGCCTTTGTCTTTGTTAAGTGCCTTTTTTCTTTCTTTTTTCCCCTCTTTTGAAACTGTTCTCAGATATCTTAAAGTACAGGCTAAGGCAGGGGATTCAAGAGGAAGAATCTCAAACTTGCCAACACCATATCATGCTGTCACCACCCTCTTCCTTTTCTCTCTATGGATATATATGTAAGATCCACATATACAAAACTAGTAGCTGCTGTACCATTGCATCCTTTCCGAACACCCCCCTTTCAGTGTTTGCAAAATTTCTGCCTTGTTCATTCCATTGCTTTTAGTTGACTAAAATGGGCAGATTGGGAAATTATCTTTTCACAAGATGCCATCTTCCCCTTTTGAATATCTATTTGTAGATGTTAGCAACAACAACAAAAATATATATACATAATAAGTTGGTTATTACAAGTAAAATAAATTTGATGGACTCATTGACTATTCCTGGATGTAACCCATGCTCTGTGCCCTGCAAACTTGGCATAAGCAATATTAGAGAAAGCATTGGAATAACAAGTATCTTTTGGGTCAGATTAGTAAGGTACACTATGGCAGGTGAGACTAAACACATGGGAGGGCTGGTGTCACAACTATGGTATGGTATCTGAGTAAGTTTTGAAGGAAGGTAGCAACTTTGTCAACATCAAAAATGTATCAGATTTTCTTCTGAGAAATGATTTTTGAAGAAATCATATAGCTGCATATCTATTAAAAGGTTAATAAACTTAGAAGTAGAAAGACTTCAGATACTGAGGAAAACACTCATATAATCTATAGCATTCTTGAGAAATCTTCAGTTTTCTTTTTATTTGCCAGATAATTACATTTGGCTTAATCTGATTTTATGGTTATTTAGATTTTTTCCTTGAGCAAAATAATATAATCTTCAGTATCTAAGATTCATCTGTTCTTGTTGAAAACAAAGAGATGTGACATGTTAAGGGAGATTAAGTTGAACCATCCCTCATACCCAGTACAAATATATCTAATAAGTGCCCCTTTTTAAATAAATTCTAATTGGAAAGAAGAGACTGGTGGCTAAATAAGAGAAAAGAAAGTCTCCTGGTAATGTTACCTGATAGCAAAACCTGTCAGGTGGCCAGAGTTCAGTTGCAAATATTACTCTTGAATTACTATGTCTAGGGGGGATATCATTTAACCTTCGTGCCTCAGATTACCCATTAGACAATTGGGTATAATAATATTCACCTACCTCCCAGGGATATCAGAGACTTTACTATTTCAAAAATATTTTGCGTTTTTCTAAAATGCCCTATATAAGTAAAAATAGTATTATCATCTTCCTGCAGAGGCTAAAAAATGTTTTCCTTGTGATGAGTATAAAAAGCACCCTATGATTTTTAAGTTCTAAAAAAAAAATCACTGGAATTCTAATTTAGATACATATTTGTTATTTAAACATATTATATATGAGGTGGGATAAAATGGTTAGTTTCAGGTTAACAAAGGGGGAAATGACGCCAAGTTTCTTAATTATAAATAGATTTTTTTAGCCTTTTATGGTGTTACTACTTGTGTGATTTTTGCCAAGGTTGTGGAGCTAAAGTTAGATAAAGTTTGGATGCTTGGTTATTGGAGTTGATAAATGATCCTGAAAGTTTTAACTGCCTCGCTTTTCCAGCTTCTCAATCTAATTTCTTTATATTCCTTGTTTGGTGACAGATAGCTAAGCTTTTCACTTTCTAAGAATGAATGGGAGTCTCCTCATTCTTGTAAATCAGAGACTTTGTGCTCTTCCTATAACTAGGTGTATCCAGCTCTGCACTGAAGGGGCAAACACTGCACACAGCCAGCGGGACAGGGGCTAGCCAGTCTGCCTTTGTAATTCATGCTTCTTCAATCCATGAAAGAGGTGGAACCATCAGCTGCTCAGGTTGTAGGAAAATGGGAGAGGGAAGGCAGGATTCACTTCCTAGGTGGGGGTAGAAGGAAACATGTTTTCCCCAATTCCCAGGAGGATAAGAAGATCATCTTATCCCACCTTCCATCCCTGCATATTAAGTATTACTATGTAGAATTTTTCTTTTATCATTTGAAACAACAGGAAAAAATAGATGCCACATTTTTTGGATGCTAAATGCTGAGCAACATTTGTTGGAGTGTATATGTAGAACTGTTTAAATTGTAGAACATATTCAGGGTCAGAAAAATGAGAACACGGGAGATGAGGAACAAATTTCATCTAGCTCAAGTGAGTTAGGAGAAAGTACCAAACCCAAGCAGACAAAGCATCTGGGTTAATTCCCAGAATTGGCTAAGACCCAGTTAATCCCTGGTAAGATGATGTGTTGGTTTTTTTAATCACTTCTTAGATTTTTGTTGCTTTTTTCAGATAAGGCCTTAGTAGCCTCTAAATAGCAACTATGCAGATAAACATACTCCTTATTTTCCACATTTTCCTCTTTTTCCATCCTCCAATAACAAATGTCAAGACCCAAAGAAATAAGGCATAAGGGTTTTGTTGAATGTATGTTTGTTCCTCTAGGGAAAATTAACACAAGCATAAAATAGAGATAAAATGTTAACTCTATATTCAAAAACTAACTACAGACCCTTTCACTGGTGCAAAACTGTAGTTAGTATCATGGAATGTCTTTGGGTTGTTATGATAAAATCACCCCAGTGTTCAATTCTGAGAACGTTTTAGATTCTGTGATACAATGTTCAGGTTTATAGAGCTGAACAGGTGGTCAAATTTTAATTAAAAATAGCTTGGAATATTAATGTTGAATTCTTTCTTCATTTCCTTTAGTCTGCATCTTCTTTTAATCTGAACTCTTCAGTTAACCATTTCATCAGCGAGTTGCTGTACTAGGATATAAGTTGTGTGTTGTTAGAATGGGGAGGGAAAGTCAAACTGTCTTTTACATAGTCTTCTCACTCGCCTTGGCGATCTAGCCTGTGTCCCCATTGAACTTCAAAGTAAAGCCTACAGGCCTGTTTCAGGAGACTGTTACATCCTAGCAGAAGACTCACGCAGGGATGCTCTTAGGATTTTATTCAGACTGCCTTTGAATAGCTTGATATTAAATTACATTTTTCTCATAGACTCCCAAAGTACCATTTGCTTGAAAGTAGCTATTTGTGATCTTTATTTTTAATTTCCTCATATTGTAATACTTCTGCTTCTCAATCTGTCCTACATATTTCCATTTCATAGTGGGTTAGTACTTAAGCTTTGGACACTTTTCCAAACTGATACCCAAACAGGTCAAGAATGCTTTCCAAAAATCTCATTAGTGTAATTTGGGTCCGTATGTCCAGGACTTAGAGTCAACGGTGGTTATCACTGGTGACTGGATTTTTTTCTCCTCTTCTCCTTTGTATTAAAAAATAGATTTTGCTACTATATAATTTGGTAGTAGCTACATTTCATGCCTTCCCCCTTGATACTTTTCAGTTATTTAAAAGAAATGCAGACCTTTGTTAGGGGTTCTTATTTCTCATAATCGTCTGCCTTATTTTCATACTTCCCCTGGAATATGCCTACTTTTGCAAATAGGCCATATGAATCCTTAGTACCACTTTTATGTTTGTTCCTCAGAAAACTCTCTCCCTTCATTATTTGCTCACATTTTGCTAATGATAATATAGTTACATTATCTTAAATCTGTGTTTTAAGATTTTATAATAGAGCACTAATGGAAACCTAATTGAAATATAAACAAGGCAACTATTACCCAAGATAACTTGGAAATACTTCTATTTTTAAAGTTAACAGCTCCATCTATCCTCAAAGCCCATTTAGGAGTCATATAAACTAAGACCAGCCAGTGGACATGTTTTTCTATGCTACAACCTACCCTTAAATTGTCAAATCTTAGCCATCTTGTATTTTCTATCCTGGCAGCCATAAACTTTCTTCCTTTTTTGCCTATCTCTGCTGTTTGCAGGGGTATTATGCCCTCTGTCAGAAAATTGGGTTTTCTTTACCATACCTGCAAGATTACCAAGGTTTGTCCCAATATTGGTTAAGAGGCATTAAAAGAAAGTGAAGTTATTCTCAGTTGACAAAGGTATTACTGTTTTTAATAGTTTGAAAGTTGGCCAACTTTGGCTGCTTTTTTTTTTTTTTTTTTTTTTTTTTTTGAGTCTTGGCTATGCCTATGTAATTAATTACATATACCTTCTGAGACATTCAGATAATCATGGGCCCCTTCCACCATTGTAGGTTCCCAGCCTACATATAATTTCCTTTGATCCATGGCCAGCCTCCAGAGAAAAGATTTAAGCTTTGCATTGTCCTTTTATTATTGGCTGTCATTGAAAAATTTTTTATTTTAGAAAATATCAAAAATACCAAATTGTTCCTTAAGGAGAGTATGTAAATCTAGGGCTTTCTCTTGCATTTCACTTGCTGAACACTGTCAAACTTGGAAGAAAATAAATCTCTGGCTGGTGAAAATTTTGTGGCCCAAATAATACAAAAAAGTCTATCAAGGTAACTAAGTGATGAATGTTTTCTGTCTTTTATTACCAGCGAGGAATTTTATTTGCAGTTATAAAAATCATCATGAAACTGCAGACCTATTTGCTGTTACTGATTGGAAATAATTATTCTGATTTTTAGTCTGGGTAAGCACATATTTCCAGCCCTTATAGTATGAATTTTGACAAGGGAAAGACTTTTGTTTGGTAGCAGAAGGAAAAACAGGACTTATTTATACAGTGAATGTTCACTCTCCAGAGGAACTTCCCTCCAGTTACACATCTTCCTCTTATGTTAGCCGCCTCCACGCTTGATGTAGATGCCAACATGTTTTGAAACCAGTCTTGAAGAAGCCTGAACAATTTATGATCCTCTAGGTAAAAGGCACGAATCACTGTGTTGCGTTTGCTTATAGGGAGGTGTTTTTGCTAACTTGAAGGGATATACTGTATTTCAAATAAGTGTATGACTTAATATTTTGGGAGTTTTTTTCCCCTCCTTTAAAAACTGGACCTGAACACAAGCTTTGAGTTGGTATTTGTAATAATCTCAGGACCTGAAAGATTGTAGCATTTAGTGTGTCTTAAAAATTATGTACTGTACCAGCCATGGATTTTTGTAAATATACCTGTTTCCCTTTTTTGTATTATTTTAGTAAAAAAAAATAATAATAAATTTAAATAAAAGGGGTGGTGACGACATGTGAATGGATGTGGGTGTGTATGTGTGTGTGTTTGTATAAGGCTCTTTTGAGATGAACTGGTGCTTGTTTGATTTCCAGCTCAAATCGGAGCAGGAATATGGACAAACTGCTGCTACTGAACCCTGCACTGAGCCGAGGTATTTCCATTTTGTCATTTTCCATGTGGTTGATTAAGTGCTAACAGCTACCAGGAAATGACTTATAGGTTAAATTCTTCTTCCCACTGCCATCTTGCCTTTGCATTCTCAGTTCTACATGCCCTTCGAACTTTGATAGTAAAACATTTCAAACTTTGGGTGGTTTGCTGGGCTCTGGTTTTTAGAAAGCTCTTGTCACTCTTTCCTTAAAAAGGGTGGTGGGGGCAGGTAAATTTTTTTAATCAAAAAATATCACACATTTCATAAAGCTCTGATGAATTTTGGATATGCAAGAGGGCATAAACATTCCTAAATATGGATCTGTGAATTTAGTAAATTAACTCTATGGATATACTCCTTCAGTGCAGGGATTTTTGTTTATTTTATATTTTTTTCGCAACAGCCTTGCTCATATTCCAGGTGTAGCTAGCAAACCCCTGTTTTGAAGCAAGAGCCTTATTTGATTCAGTGTAGATGTTTCCTGTCTATCCTTTGTGACAGGGCCTTTTACATTAGTGTTTTTTTCTTTTTGTATGTGTTATGTGTTTGTTGTATTAAATAAAGAGGAATGTACATATTATTCTCGTGTCTGTTGTATTATTGTGTTAACTTGGATTTTAATATCACATTTGTGGCTAGGTGTAATGTCTCACACCTGTAATCCCAGCATTTGGGGAGGTTTAGACCAGCCTGGGCAATATAGCAAGACCCAATCTCTACAAAAAAAATAGCTGGATGTGGTTGTCCACGCCTGTAATCCCAGCTACTCAGGAGGCTGAGGCAGGAGGATTGCTTGAGTGCAGGAGTTCAAGGCTGCAGTGAGCTATGATCGTGACACTGTACTCCAGCCTGGGCAACAGAGTGAGACCCTGTCTCTTGAAAAAAAAAAAAATCACATCCTTTCAGTAGTGGTTGAATAGCTGTTGTCTGTATGGTACTGTGCTAGGCACAGTGAGATACAGAAATAAAGGACACAGCCCCCAACCTCAGTGTATTCACTAGCAATTGCATGAAGTCTTTAATGAGTCATGTTAAAAGATAATGGTTCCAAATTTGTAGAAAAAGTGTGGTACTTGCCACCTGTCGTTTGAATTGTGTAAGGGGGAGAAGTGGGACTGGAGTGATCTAGGCAGTCTTGGTCAAATGGATGGCGCTTGAGGTGGACCTCCAAGGATAGGTGGGAATTGGCAAGAGTCAGGAAGAAGCAGGAAGCAGGCAGTCTGATGTGAGGTGTAAGTTTGAATTAGTAGGGGAGGGCCGAGTGTGGGAGTCTGAATGTGGCTCACTAGGTCCTTCCTTTGGGTGACAGGGTGTGAGCGTTTGATGCTACCAGGGTCAGGGCTTGACATAGATATGGAAGTTATTCACAAAAGGGATTATCTTTTAAAGCCTTACTTATAGAGGACTTCTAGGAAAAGTATTACTGAGAGAAAAAATAGAAAAAATTTGGGGGTGGGCAGGGAGAAAGAAAAAAGAAAAAAATTCAACCTTAGAAATTCAGGTAGGAAACTTGGCTTCTTGGCCTAGGGATATGATTCTGCTTTGAGTGCTAGAAATCCAGGTAGGGAGTGGGAAAAAGATGCAGAGATAGCAACTTGTCAGAGAAACTGGACAGCTTGTCATGTGTAAGTACATATGTATGTGTGCATAGAAAATACAGAAAGGGACATACATCCCAAATATGGAGAATGGTAGTATGGGTGCTTTTTCGTATTTTTTTCCTTTTACTTTGTGGATTTTCAGTGTATTATCACGACAATGAAAAGAAGTAAGATTTCAAAGCGGCATGGTTCTTAGGCACTGGGGGAGGAGGGTGAGCTGCAAGTGCCTCAAGCTAACATTTAAGGACAGCCTTGCAAAAGTGTGTTCTTGGGAGTAATAGCTCCTCAAGATGCTTTTGGGGGGGGGGAAAGCCCTGTTAAATAATTTGCACTTAACTATCTTTTTACCATCTTGTAAATGTATATTAACATATTAAAGGTGTTATTGTTAAAGTTTTTTAATGCATTATTTCCCCAATAGTATTTGACCATGGAACACTTTTCATGTAACTCCAATTAACAGTAAATTATTTAAGACGTGTAAAGCACTTAGCACAATGTCTAACACACAGTAAGCACTAGATAAATATTAGCTTTACTGTCATTTATACTAGTTTTGTTTTATTCTGTACATATAAAAAGAAACTAAGAAAAATTTTTAAAAGGAAAAAAATACAGCCTGAGGAGTTAGGATTTCAGAATAAACTAATGGTTTAGAGAGCCAGGAAATAAGCAAATAGATAAATAAAACCAGTTCTCTAGGGTTGAACTGAATAAAGACAAGATGTCCAGAAGGTAGGGTTATTCAAGGGAGTATAGAAAAATATGTTCCTTAGTTTGAGACAACGTTAAAAAACAAAAAGAAAAAAAAAATAGAAAGAAAAATATGTAAAGCAGGAAGTATGTTTTACACTTCTCCATGTAGGAAAGAAATGGTCTCAGACTGGAGCTTTGGCCTGGGAAAGTGTGGCTGGTTGAGAAAAGGGTGCAGGGAGCAACAGGTGGAGCTGGAAGGCAAATGTAACAAACTGGTGATGAAGCTACTTTGTTTTACAAATTTATTCTAAGGAAAAAATAGACTTGTATAATAAAACAAGTGTCAAAGTGAAACATCAGAGATAGCAACTGTCAAACTTACTACTTAAGGAAATCAGACATTTCATACTTAACCTAATACAAAGGTTTGTGTACAAGGGTATTCATCACAGTGTTGCTTGTGACAGTAAAAGTTGGAAACAATTTAATGCCATGTTAGAGGGGATTGGTTTAATAAACAAAATTAATATTAATTTTTTTAAAAATTCCTCAAGATGTCCATTTATTAAGTGAAAAAGCAGTTGTAAGTTTGTGTGTGTATGTGTGTATGTATATATGCATAGAAAAATATATAGAAGAATATATACCCTAAAATATAAACTAGTGGTATGAATACTTTATTTTTCCTTTTACTTAAATGTATTTTCAATGAACATGGATGAGTAAGTTATTTTGGTTTTTGTTTTTTTTTTTAAGACACAAATAGGTGGACTTGGTTGAAGAGAGGGAGAAAGAAATGGGAAGGAGAGGAAGGAGGCTCTTCTGTCTCATCACTGGAGAAGGGAAAAGAAAAGTATACTACCCAGACCCTGTGAGATCCCAAAAGTGGATTTGGCTTGCAGGGAAGACACAATAAACTGCTTGGTTTAAAATAAAGATTTTTTTTAAAGAGCTTATCCTTGCTTTTGGTGGGGAAAAAAGCACAAAATACATGAGTATACAGTGAGTGCAAAGCATTGTATTCTTCCTACCCCTGATCCCAGTTCCCCTTCCCCAGAGCAACCACCTACCAGTTTCTCCAGTTTTAAGCAGAAATATGTATCTGACTTTTCAATATAAACTTGGCATACATATCCACTGTACCTAGCATTTTTTCTACTTTCTTGGAGATTATTTTGCATCAGTACATAGAGGTCTGTCATGTTCTTTTGAACAGCTACATAGTATTCCATAGTTGTAAAGCCACCTATTTTGGGGCACTTAGATTACTATCACAGGTAAAACCACAATATCCTTTCGATATTTGTAATCTGTGTGTATAGCAAATGGACAATCAAGTTCATTTGGCATGGACAATAAGTGATCTAACTCTAGATTTGAAAGTCAGTGTCTGGAATCTGTGACATTGCTTCCTCTATGTATGAAATTTTGAGTAGTACTTGAGAAAATAAATATTTTTAAATGTTTTGAAAATTGGAAACAGAAGCAAAAGAACTGACTCTGGGTGCACCAAGGGTCGGGTTACATTGCAAGTGATATATATATATATGCTTTTCAAAGGACAATGACAACCTCTCATGTAGGTATACTCCAATATGTCTTGAGTGTCCTTACTTCAAAAACGAATGTGCTTCATCAATATGTGCCCTGATGTGGCTTGTTTTTCTGTCTCTGTATATATTTACCTCTTTTATGTCCCTGTGTGGGTCCCTTCACCATTTCCCCACTATCTTTTGGTTGACATTAGACAGACTTGGGTTCACAAGACCCTATTGCGAAGCTGTGTCACTTTACACAAGATTCTCAGCCCCTTCAAGCCTGGCTCCTCATGTGTACTGTGATAAGACCCCGTGATGGCTGCGTTGTTTGGATTAGAGACAGGTATGAAAAGCACCTAGCGCAGTGCCTAGCACATACTAAGAACTTACAAATGGTGGCTGCTACTATTCTGTCTCTTCTCTGTCTTTTCAATTTCTAAATTGATGCTTCCTCTTGTTCCTCTGATTTTCCAAAATATAGAAGTGAAGCCACAGTGTTTTTAAAGGTCTGGTAGAGTTACTGCTTAAAGTACAGTCATGGGTAAAGATCAGTTAAAATTCTGTCATCACAGTTGTCAGAAACCCCTGGCTCAAGTAAAGGGAATCTTTTGGCTTGTATAACTGAGTAGTTGGAGAGGTAACCCTGGTGCGATAAAAGCTTTCTCCGGTGATTCCATGTCACCAAGATCCAGCGCTCCGTCTTCGCTCCACCACGCCAAGGGCAGGCTCCACAGGCTGCCCCTCAGCCTCTCCCTTCATAGCCAAATGCCTGCTGCAGTTCCAAACCATATGCAAGTGTGTGTTGTGTATAACTTATTGTTACTTCGTTGTACCTCACATGCAAAGCAATGCATTAATCATATGCCTTGGTGCATGGCACATTGTCTTTATCAGTCAGTATGAGAAGTCCTTCCCTCCCTTCCTAGTGCCCCCTCTGCTCTGCCCCACAGGCACCACTCTCACCTTTTTGATATGTGCCCTTTGTTCGGCATCATCCTTCTAAATAAGTCGTGGTGTTTTGTGTGTATGCAACTTTGATTTGTACAAATAGTATGCTATAAATTTTGCTCTATGTCCTACTTTTCTTACCTTCTGAGATTTCTCCATGCTGCTATATGTACATCTTGCATGTTTGCTGTATGTATATCTTACATGTTGCTTCTTACTGCTGCATAGATTCCCCAGTGTGCGTCCACCGCATTGTACATACCTGTTCCCCTAGTGGTGGATACCTCAGTTGTCTTCAGCTGCTTAGTATTAATACCACAAAGAGGGTTATAGGTAGTCTTCCCTTCTGTGAATTGCTTGTCCATCTTTGCTCATTATGCAATTGCATTTCCTGGTTTTTGTTGTTGTCGTTGTAGAAATTAATCTCTTATCAATTTTAAATTTACATTAGTCTATTACCTGTCTTTTAACTTTGTCTATGACATCCATTATTGAATAGAAATCTTGACTTTTTTAATAGATCAAATAAGGCTTTTTGTCATTTGTGTTTTGGGGAGTTTGTTTATAAAATATTGCCCTAACCCTAGACCACAAAAATATCCTCTTGCATTTTTTCCTATTTATAGTTTTACCTTTCACTTTTTTATTTATAATCCATCTGTTGTCCACCTCTGTATATTGTGTAATGTGGGGGATCTAGCTTTATTCTCTGTGTTTAGTAAAACAATCCTCAGCACTATTTTGTGTTAAGAATACTTCTCCCATTAATATGGGAACATTTTTATTGTACGTCAAGCTCTCATGTATGGAAAGGGTCTATTTCTCAGCTCTGTTCTGTTCCATGGTTATTTTTATTTGTGCACCAGTATTAAACTGTTTTTCATTACTGTAGACTTATAGTATGCCTTACTAAATAGTAAACAGAGTCCCTCCCTCTTTGTTCTTTTATATTGATTCAGTTAATTGTTGATTTTTTTTTTTTTTTGA
>VBSM01003176.1:7866738-7883604 GCA_008086735.1 Cheirogaleus medius | reverse complement strand
GCGAGACCTCATCTCTACTATAAATAGAAAGAAATTAGCCAAACAACTAAAAATGGAAAAACAATTAGCTGGGCACGGTGGCGTGTGCCTGTAGTCCCAGTTACCCAGGAGGCTGAGGCAGGAGGATCGCTTGAGACCAGGAGTTTGAGGTTGCTGTGAGCTAGGCTGACACCATGGCACTCTAGCCCAGGCAACAGAGTGAGACTCTGCCTCAAAAAAATAAAAATAAAAAAGTATTTGCTTCAAACATACGCATCCTTAGATGACCTCAATTAATGCAAATTTGGGGTATTTATAGAGGCCACTAGTTTTTTTAAAAAGTGGCAGAGAAATTCATTTTTATATTTAAAAAACCCATATCATAAAATTTACCATTTTAACTATTTTTAGGTGTTAAGTATGTTTACATTGTTATAAAACAGATTTCCAGAACTTTTCCATCTTGCAGAACTGAAACTCTGTACCCATTAAACAATTCCTCTTGGCCTTCTACCCTCAACCGCTGATAACCGCCATTCTACTTTCTGTATCTATGACTTCAACTACGTTAGATACCTCATGTAAGTGGAATCATACAGTATTTGTCCTTTTGTGACTAGCTCATTTCACTCAGCATGACAACTTCAAGGTTCATCCATGTTGCAGCACGTGTCAGAATTTCCTTCCTTTTTAAGGCTGAATAATATTCCATTGCACATGTATACCACATTTCTTTATCCATTCATCCTTTGATTGGACACTCGGGTTGCTTCCACCTCTTGGCTATTGTGCATAATGTTACTATGGACATGGGTGTACAAATATCTGTTTGAGTCTCTACTTTCAATTATTTTGAACACGCACCCAGAAGTGGAGTTACTGATCATATGGTAGTTCTATTTTTAATTTTTTGAAGAACCATCATAGTGTTTTCCACAGTGGTTGCACCATTTTACAATACCGCTGTTAGGTTTTTTTCTCACATCATTTTGACACAAAATAAGGTTTTTGTTTTCCCTCCTGACACTGGCCAACTCTCCAGCTTTCTAGATACCAACTAGGTGTCCTACAATTCCATTAAAATCTGACACAACCTAGAGTTAGTGTCACACTCCGCAGGTTTAAGGGCTCAGTCCCACAAGACTCCACTTGCTCATAAGACCTGGGCCAGTCATAAGCATTGGGTCTCCAGGTTACTCAAACTTCTGTCCAATGTAACTACCAATTTAGGGGTTTCCCTCCTCCAGGTTTGGTAATTTACTAGAATGACTCACAGAACTCAGGAAAGTGCATTGCTTACTGTCACCAGCTCATTATAAAGGATACAACTCAGAGACAGCCAAGTGGACGAAGTGCACAGAGCAATGGTTGGGGATGGAGGAAGCAAGGAGCTTCCTTGCCCACTCTGGGTGCACCCCCAGCACCTCAGTGTGCTCACCAACCCAGAATCTCTCCAAACCCCATCGTGTAGGGGTTTTTGTGGAGTTTTCATATGTAGGCACATGTGGGCATGATTGATTAAATCCCTGGCCACTGGTGATGAACTCAATCTTCAGCCCTTTTCCCCACCCCACAGGGTGAGCACTGGGGCAGAAAGTTCCAAGCTTCTAATCAAGGCTTGGTCTTTCTGATGACCAGCCCCCATTCTTAAGCCACCTAGGGGCCTCCCGAGTCACCCCATTAGAACAAAAGCCACTCCTATCCCCTTATTTATAACTTGGGAAATTCCAAGGACTTTAGTAGCTCTGTACCAGGAACCAGGCACAAATACCAACTATCTTTCTTATAATATCATACCCACCAGCAGAGCACAAGAGTTCCAGCTGCTCTACACCCCTGCAACACTGATTGTTTTCTATTTTTTGATAGTAGCCGGTGGCAGGGAAATCTTACACAGATTTATTCTTTGTATAAATGTGATATGAGCACATATATTCACTTGCTTGATGGTGTTGTAAATAAGGTTTTAAAAAATTCCTTTGAAGATCAATAGGCAGAGTATTTATGTAGCAGAAACCATGAATTACAAAACAAAAACCAAAGTCTTTAAAAGGTTACATGAGTGGGTACTTATTACTTGTAATGACATTTTTAGTGCACCATAAGGTGCAGATTCAAAAAGTGCTTCTGAATTAGCATATTGTATTTAAAAATGTAATTCTAATTAAATTAATAATTAGGATATGTAGCTATTTGGCTATGTCATTTACATTCCTAAAAGTTAATATAGTCATGTTGTCCAAAACTTTTTTAAAAAAGTCTTCTTGAGAAAAATGGAGGAGTGACTTATAATTAAGATCATATTAATATTTGACTAAAATGACACTTAACCTCCCTATCTTGGATTTCTTCATGTGTAATTCATGGTTTCCACTACAAAAACATGGTTTTCAGGAAGTCTTTCTCCTCCAAGAAAACCAGGGCAGGCAAGTAGGAGGGTAGCAGGAGTGAGTAAGCTAATCTGTCGAAGAGCAGATCTGATGGAATACACTAGTCTCCCCACCACTTATCTGTGGTTTCAGTTGCCTGCAGTCAACCTCAGTCCCAAAACAGGTGCACACAGTACAATAAGAAATTTTGAGGCTGGGCTCGGTGGCTTACACCTGTAATCCTAGCTCTCTGGGAGGCTGAGGCAGGAGGATCACTCAAGGTCAGGAGGTCAAAACCAGCCTGAGCAAGAGCGAGACCGGTTTCTACTAAAAAATAGAAAGAAATTAATTGGCCAACTAAAAATATATAGAAAAAATTAGCCGGGCATGGTGGCGCATGCCTGTAGTCCCAGCTACTCGGGAGGCTGAGGCAGGAGAATCGCTTGAGCCCAGGAGTTTGAGGTTGCTGTGAGCTAGGCTGGTGCCACGGCACTCTAGCCCAGGCAACAGAGTGAGACTCTGTCTCAAAAAAAAAAAAAGAAAAAAAGAAATTTTGAGAGAGGAGAGAGATATCACAGTCACATAACTTTTATTACAGGATATAGTTATAATTGTTCTATTTTATTATTATTTATTGTTGTTACTGTGACTAATTTATAAATTAAACTTTATTATGGATATGTATGTATAGGAAAAAAATAGTGTACATAGGGTTTGGCACTGTTCAAGGTTTGGCGCATCCACTGGGGGTCTTGGAACACATCCCCCGTGGATAAGGGGAGACTTCTGTATAGGCCTGCAGGGAAACTACAATGGTTTGAAAAAGCCCATAATGCCCTGGGGAGTGAAAGGATAAAAAAGACTTAGAGTATCAGAGGCAACAAAGAACTCCAACCATAGTTAAGGAACATGAACTTATGATGGAGCAGACAGGTCAGGAAAGGCTGAGGCATGATCCTGGGAAAGAGATGGTCTGGCAGACTGCTAGTTGCTTTCCCCACTATATTCGCTTTTTCTTCTAGAATAGTAGTGTTTTAGCTATTATTAAATATTACCAAATATTACATGGGTACCTAATTAGAGATTACATTTCCCTGCTTCTCCTACAGTGTGACTTTGTCCTCACAAAATAAGAATGATGTAAGTTCTTCATGCCTTGCTTTGAAGGAAATCACTTTCCTTGTGTAGGTATATGGACGTGGAAGCCAACCAGTCTGACCACACCGATGAGAGCAGCACCTTGCGAGAGGCAGGGTGACAAGAGCAAAATGATGAAAGGAAACTAGGTCCTGAGATGATTTTTTGGAGCAGAGCTGCCATACGGACCTAGAGTAACTAGTTCTAGACTATCCTGTAATATTTTTTTATTTAGTTTAATTTAATAATTTTTATTTAATTTTTCATTTAAGCCACTGTGTTTGAAGCTTCTTTGCTACAGCAGTTTAGCGTTTAATTAATACAGATGGAAAATCAAGTCAGGAAGAACAGATAACTGATACACACAGAGCCCAGGTGTTCCATGTGGCTGGAATAGTAAAATTACAATCGCCACAAATATTTTATGCCTCATTGGCACAGATGTGTCCTTTATCTAAAAAAAAAAATATTTTATGTAAAATTACTCTCACCCATTTAAAGTATACAATTCAATGGTTTTTAATAGTTGTATAGCCATGAAGCCACCACCACAAATAAGATGTTTTTTGTCACTATAATTTGCATTTTATATAAATGGATCATATAGTATGTAGCTTTATGTCTCTCTTGTTTTGCTCAGGATAATGATTTTGAGATTCTTATTGCATACGTCAGTAGTTTGTCCTTTTTTTACTGCTGAGGAGTATTCCACTGTATGGATATACCACATTTTGTTTATTCTTTGCCATTGATGGACATTGTAACCAGTTGATTTCTATTATTCACTCATCAAGGGTGACTCCAAATGTGATGTCATTCCTTCTACATTCAAATTCATTTTCCCGTGGTTGAGCAGTCCCTAAGCAATAGCTCAGTGCCTAACACTGCAGCAGTTTCTAGACTGGCTTGCCAAATTTCCATTGATTCAGTCAATAAGGAGACAACAAGTCCAATGGATTCAGATAGTTTATTATTTATATAGACAGCAAAAGCAAGATCAGCATGGTGTCCACTTCCACCTCCCCAGTCCAAAAGTATGACACTGAATCAGAGAGGCCAGTTATAGACACTTCAAGTGGTAGATTACTCTGCCATGGAGGAACAAAATCTAAATCATAGACATGAAGTTTCATAGATTTACACAGAAGTCTGCAGCTGTGCCATCAGAGTGAAATGGAAAGTTCTGTGCTCAACTGAAACTAGAGCAATTGGTGAGAAATGACCTTGTAGTCGTTTCCCAAAAAACAGAGATGAGAAACTGCCTTATGGTAGCTTTTACCTGGCTCATCTTCTTTTGCATCAGGATCAATCACAGGGCACTCTACCCAAAAGTGGGGAAATAGATGTTGGGGCTACCCAACTGCAGTCTACATCGTCTGCATGGAAACATGCAAGGTGGCCAGGATGCCATGGAAAGCTGTTCCCTATTCTCATCTGATGCCATAATGAAATCCTAAGTCACATACTGTAACAACAACAAAATGCACTAGCTTGGTAGTCAAGTGACTAACAGAATCAATTTGTGTAATTCACTGAGCTTAAGATTCCTCACATATTGGTGTGAGGTGTGAGCTTAAGATTTCTCATACCTAAGTGGACATATAGGAATAACATTTGTCAGGTGTTGGGCGGGTGGGGGGGGAGGAGGGGATGGGTATATACAAACATAATGAGTGAGATGTGCAACGTATGGGGGATGGTCATGCTTGAGGCTCTGCCTCGAGGTGGGGGGCATGGGCAATGTACGTAACCATAATATTTGTACTCCCATAATATGCTAAAATAAAAAAACAGATTCCTCACATATAAGAGAAGCACCTAAATAAATTCCAAGATCACTTCTATTTCATTTGAATCAATTCAGACTTGTGACCAAATGATTCTCATTACATTCATGATGCTAGGCAGATATAACCTGATATTCAGGTTTCACCTCAGTAAATCATACAATCTTCCTCAAGTCTTGTAACAACAAAGCATAGTGAATAGGAACTAAACAAGTAAACTGTTTGGGTTTCTAAGAGTCTTAGGACAACACTGTCCTCCTGGAAAGGTCTATGGGATCTCCTTTTGTCAACTGCTGGAAATATAGTGGCAACTGAGAGAGCTGCCTCAGGGTATCATCACTCAGGTATACCATATCCCATAATGGTGGCCCACCACTGAACAAGGCTGACATCACTTGCAGCTTCTATTCTAGAGATCTACTGTTCCAGGGATAGCCCCAAAGACCAAAGATGATCCACACACAGGTCCCACTGGTCCCAGTGAGTTATACTGGTCCCAGTGAGTTATATTACATCATCATGATGAGCCAGTGAAGCACCAAACTCCCTGGGTGATTTAATTCTATCACTGTACATTCACCTTAAGGAAGTTAAGTTTCTCTGGCCAAAAAGTACTATCTGAAAACCCTATTTGAAAATACATAAAGTGTGGGAAACATTCAAAAAGGTAAACAAACTTCAGAAGGTTGTTTAAGATGTTGTGCTTTAATTTCATAATTTAGCCAGTGTGGTAATCAGCTGAAGTGCTGAAGAGAGACTTGTATTGAGACTGCCTTTTGAACAGAATCTCCCAGGTTAAGTCAATACAAATACATTTACTCTGTTTATATTTATTCTCAGGAGCTGCTTTTCTAAAAGGTAAGGCCAGCTGACCAAAGCAACTTGTTTCTCCAAGAAGTAGGCACAGCATGTATTTTTACATTCTCTAAACTTCCTCTTATCCCCCTTTTTTCTTCCTTCTTTCTTTACAAACTAGAATTGTGTGGGCTAAGTGTTCTCTTTGGCGTAAAGTACTTTAAAAGTATTAATTAGTGGCTGATATTTAGAAAGAAAGATATAGTATTTTTTAAAAATGGACTTCCGGCCAGGCTTGGTGGCTCATGCCTGTAATTCAAGCACTTTGGGAGGTCGAGGCAGGAACATCACTTGAGGCCAGGAGTTTCAGACCAGCCTGAGCAACACAGCAAGACCTCATCTCTATTAAAAATAGAAATATTAGCTGGGCATGGTGGTGCACACCTGTAGTTCTAACTACTTGGCTGAGGCAGGAGGATGGCTTGAGCCCAGGAGTTTGAGGTTGCAGTGAACTATGATGATGCCACTGAACTCTAGCCCAGATGACAAAGTGAGACTCTGTCTCAAAAAATAAAAAGGACTTCCAACTTCTCTTGAAAAAAAAATTGCTTTCCTAAATGGCATCAATCAATGGAGGTGAGTAGTGGCCACCCCTGGATGGGTGGGCTGGGTGCTCTCCAGTTCACCAGGTTTCCCACCAAATCTGCTTTACTCATTAATGTACCACTAGTGTTCCATTTGTGTTTGTCATTCCTACTCAATAGCTCATGTCTCCTAGCCATTGGGGCCATAACGTGCCAGGCCCTTTAGGAGCCCCAGACTAAGCTGTCATGATTATACTACTATGGAGTCAGCCTGGTGAACGAACACACTTTTCTGGAGGAACAGGGCTTTTAGAGCTGAACAATCTCCCAGTCTGATGGAGGAAACTGATAACTATTAATATGGCACAATGAGTTATGTATGACAGAATAAATAAAGGGAGCAACAGGAGACCAGAGGAGGTGAAGTGAATCATTTTAATATTGCCATATTGGCCATAAGGGCCTAGGGAAGCATCTAACCTAGACTTCCGGAGTAAGCTGAAGCCCAAAGGGTAAAGAGGAATATATTATAAACACAAACGGTTAAGGAAGAGGGAATAATATGCAATGTGTAGCTGGGAAGGGACAAAGAGAGTTCAGATACTCGGAGCAAAGGGTGACAAGAAACAAATAGTGAAAGATGAAGGTTAAGATATAAGTGACGGTCAACTTAAGAAGACTCCAGTATGTCAATTAAAATAGTCTGAATTTTATCTTAGGGACAATGAGCCACTGACAGACTTTAAGCAAAGGGTAAGGTCGCTGAGACTCTGAGAAGTGACTTGTCCAAGGTATACAATTCAGAACATGAACCAACTCCTAATTACTTCTAATTAACTAATTCCTAATGAATTAACTAAGTTCCCCTTTGTCCCATATCTACCGCTGACCCGCCAACTCAAAGGACAAGCAATAGGTTTCTAACTTGCCATTGGCTCTGAGGAAATGGCCTATGCGTTCAACCGGAAGCAAAAACTGACCGGGGCGCGCGCCACCTAACGGCCGGCTGGAGCGAAGCTAAGCCCGGAAAGTCGCAACACCGGAAGGGGCCTGGCTACTTCCGGTAATATCGCAAGGGAGCAGAAGCTCAAAGGGCGAGTCTCGAAGATCCGGCAAGTTTGCCCAACGAGCTCGGCTCTGCGACGTCGCATGCCCGCTTTTGCGCAGGCGCGGGGGCTACTGCGCAGGCAGGCGCGTACACAAAAGCGTGCGTGCGCCCGTTCTGCGCCCGGCGTCGCGGTGCTGATCGGCGGGTAAAGCCTTTCGAGCTGTAACGCAGGCTTTTGTTCTTTGAACTACAACTCCCAGCGTGCCGCGCCCCTCAACTTGGTGCTAGGTGTGGTCTCCCAGGATAGGGTAAAAAGAAACTTCAGTGATAATGACGTACCAAAGATGAAAAAAATTGAATACGTTGTTTAAGCGCGTCGTTCACAGAAGCCCCAGTGGCCTAATGGATAAGGCATTGGCCTCCTAAGCCAGGGATTGTGGGTTCGAGTCCCATCTGGGGTGGATTAGCTTTTCCTGTCTAAAATTTTCCATTCCTTTCTTAAACAACTATAGCAAAATTTACCAACTTAATTTTATTTTTTCCAAATGAGAAGCATGTTATGTGTGGTTTTACTACATGTTGGGGTACAATTCTCGAGAACCTGCATGCTCTTTTTCCTTCCTCTAAGCCGTAGGTCCCGTAGGGTTTTTGAGAAGTCTGTCAATATGTTGAATTTTGATATCTCTTCTAGAAATCATTACAAAAATATCTTCTCAGCGTGTTCCATATCAAATCCACACTCACTCCCGCTAGGCCCGGTTCTCCGGAGATTCAGCGATCGGTCACCTGGAGGCGTCTTAAATGACGCAGACAGGAAAGGACCTCCTTTCCCCTCGCCGGCCTCTCTCAGGGTTTCAGGACCTGGTACTCAGTTACATTCGGCGTTCGTTTGCTGTCTCTTAACTCGTTAGGGCGCCGCTCGGCGTTCGATGAATATGTCTTGGTAAAACGGGGAAGTGAGACGTTCCACTGCCCGTCAGCCGATAGGGGGAGCCGGTAGTGGGTCCGACCGTACCATTGAGCGCCTGAGCGCAGGGGGTGACGGGGTTAGCGGGGGTTTGTCAGGCCCCAGGCTTCAAGGCAGGAAAATGGCGGCCTTAGGGTCACCGGCGCGCACTTTGCGAGGCCTTCTGCGGGAGTTGCGCTACCTGAACTCGGCTACCGGCCGACCCTATCGCGACTGCGCGGCCTATCGGTATCTCATGAAGGCTTTTCGTGCACATCGGGTACGGAAGCCATGTCGCGGGTAGTCCACGTCCCAGGAAGGGAGGAAGAGTGGGGTACGGGCGGGGGTGGGAGCGCTGAGTCTCTGCATTTCTGAGGCCGACCCTCCACCGAGCCCTGCGCGGACCAGACTCGGGCGTAGGCTCCATGCTGCGGCCTACACCCAGGGACCAAGCAAGGCCGGGCAGGGCGCAAAGTCGTCCTGGGGACGTCGTTCCTGTCCTCCGGAGGGGTGGAGCCGCCCCGAAGGACTTCATTGGCTGGTCTGTGGCCTGTGCGGAGGGGAAAGCGGGAGGAAAAGTGGAATGGAGGAACAGGAGGGGGAAAGAATGAAGATGGGCTTGGTGAAGGGAGGTGCGCCACTAGACTAAGACACAGCATCTGTACAACACTGTTCACACTTACCCTAGAAGAACTATTCTGAGAAGCAATTTTTTGAGGCACAAAAAAACTGTAGGGAGGTGAGGAATATTGGGCGCTTCTTGAAGAACAGGAACTGTTTTATTTATGTTGTAGTCCCCTGCACCACTTAAGAAAATGGTGCCTTGTAGAGCGGTGCTAGAAACCTGTAACGGGGTTGTACCATCAGCTAAAGCGTTAGCTTGGTCTATCACCAGAAACATTTTTAACTTCTGTAGCATATAAATCTAAACAGGCGGGAGGCCATCCCCTGGGAAATACCATTGTGAAACCCACTCTCCATATTCCCCCTTAGGCAAGAGCCAGTGGAAGATACTTTCATTTTTCAAATGGGGAAGTTGAGGCTCAGGGGCAGTGACCTGTACAAGGACTTGTAGAACAATAACTAGAACCTAGGTTACCAGGCTCCCAAATAGGATTCTTACACTTAATTGCTGCCTTTGGCGTTATGGATCTGGCTTGGAAAGAAGTTGCAACCTATCTCATAAATAGTAAATGGGAGAGTCCCTAAAGCTTGGGCTTTAGAGAGGGACACTTGGTATCCCTGAGCAGTAGGAAAAAGGGAGACCCATCATCTTGACTGAATTTCTGAGCCATGGAAGTCAGAATGCAAAATCTTGGAACTAAAATTCACCTAGTTTTTAAAAAATCACAATGTTAGGGACTATGCTAGGAACTTCGGCTGAACACGAAGAATAAGATGCACTTGGTCCTGTCATTTAAGCAGCTTAGGAGGCCTGTAATGAAGCACTTAGAACAAATAAGTGTTAAAGGTGTAGACAACAGGGGACAGCGGTAAAAAGAAGGGGTAGTTAGTGAAAGCTTTCAGGAATAAATTAATTGGGGACCTTAAGGATAAACTGCAGTTAGCAAGTAAATGGGGTTTAGGAAAGTTGAAGATCCAGGTATAAAAGCTGCAGAATTGAAAGCCTGGAGAGAAGAATTGACTGTTGAGAATGGTTGAGTCTTAGGGTGTGGAGATAAAGTGAGGAAGAACAGGTGGTAGGCAGGAATTTAAATTTTATTGTAGGTGTAATGAGAGGCCATTCTAAGATTTGTGAGGAGGTAACATGATTATATTAATAGTTGTGCCTTATGGAAGTAACATTACTCTTGAGAGAGACTTGGTAATGGCTCTGAAATTCCTTGGAAATACATACAAAATTCATGCTAAAAATTCTAGAAACACCACTCTGTGGAATGCATATTAGGATATGGGGAATGGTTTCTATTCCCTTTTGGCTCAGAGCTAACTCAATGACAGTCCATGCCTATTTTCTCTATCCTTTCCCTAGGGAGAAGGGAGGAACCTCTGCTTTCTCCTTTGGGAAAATATAGTGTTCAGTATATTTGGTCTCGGTCTCCATGGTTCATTTACTGTGTCCTGTATGCTGCTGACCTTCTTCTCCTGACGTCTCATGACTCAGGCTCAACTGAATCAAGATCAGTATTCTCCTCTCCTACATTAACCTACAATTCCTGTTTCAAATACTACAGATTTGGATTTATATAATAGAAATGGATGCCACCCTTTGTTAATACTTTGACATTGGTGTCAGTGTGAAAGTCTCATAACATTTTAATTAAAAAGCTAAATTTGGCTGGGTGCAGGGGCTCACACCTGTAATCCTAACACTTTGGGAGGCCAAGGTGGGAGGATCACTTGAGGCCAGGAGTTTGAGACCAGCCTGGGCAACATAGTGAGACCTGGTCTCTACAACAAATTAAAAAATTAGCTAGGTAAGTGTAATAGTATGTGCATGTAGTCCCAGATACTCGGGAGGTTGAGGCAGGAGGATCCTTTGAAACCAGGAGTTTCAGTGAGCTGTGATGATATCACTGCACTCTAGCCCGGGGCAAAAGAGCAAGACTCTGTCTCAAAAAAATAAAGTTAAATTTGATTAAACCAGATGAATTCTATGTTTGAACAGCTAATAAGTGCCACGTTCACACATGTGATCTGCAGATCTTAAACCACACATTCTAATTTTCAGATTCTAGTCCTAGATATTCATATAGGGAAGCAAAGGGGATCACGTAGGCAGTGGTACCCAGAAACTAATCCACACTTGGACATGGCTCCTTCACTCATTCAAGGCTATGTACACATCCCCATCTCACCATTCCTTTCTCACAACCTCAGAACACAAAACTAGTTAAGTAAAAGACAGTGTATTGACTCAATCTCAAAGTTAAGTATGATGAAAAAACAAAGTTTGGAGTCATTGGGGACTCTAAAATGGATATGGAGTTTCCAGCTTCTTAAAGTCATTAAAATCTGGATTTTTCAGATGGATAAGTAAATTGTGAAAGCAAGTACAGTCATCCCTCAGTATCTGTGGGGGACTGGTTCCCACCCCAGAATACCCAAATCCGAAGATGCTCAAGTCCTTGACGTAAAATGGCATAGTATTTGCACAGAACATAAGCACATCCTTCTGTATACTTTAAATCGTCTCTAGATTACTTATAATACCTAATATAATGTAAATGCTGTGTAAATAGTTGATGTATTGTTTAGGAAATAATGACAAGGAAAAAAGTTTGTACATATTCAGTACAGACTCAAACATTCTTGTGTCTTTCTATTTTTGATCCGAGGTAGTTTGAATCCAAGGATGTAGAACCCACAGATACGGAGGGTTGACTGTATAATTAAGTAATATGAATATAAGCATTTTATATGTAAAGCTTTCATTTGTTACTATTGAAGACAAAGTTATGTTTCAGACAAAATAAGTTTTCAATTTTCATTGAAATAAAAGGTTTGTGCTACATTAACCAAAGCCACAGAAACATAAACTAAAGCAGTTCTTCATTTGTTTGAAACGGAGAAAGTTCCATATTATGTTCCTTAGGTGACATTAATGATCATCTCTGCCATTAATCAATCACTGAGCATCTCTGGGCTTTAGTTTCCTCATTTATAAAATGAAGACGTTGAAACTACATGACTTCTAGTATTAAAATATAGGGATATTCAACGAAACTCCTTTTAAAAATCCTCTGATTAACTGGAGGTCAGCTTTTGTAATAAACAATTATAGAGTGAGTTTATAAGTGTATTAAGCATATACATATACATGTTTGTAAATTCCTCTGTGCAATTTACTGTCACTCTAGAGAATGCTAGTTTCAACTGTATCTCTGTGGACCTGTATCTGGGGTGTTAATGGAGTTTCTGACTTGCTACTTCTCCAGGTCACCAGTGAGAAGTTATGCAGAGCCCAACATGAGCTTCATTTCCAAGCTGCCACCTATCTCTGCCTCTTGCGCAGCATCCGGGAACACATGGCTCTTCATCAAGAATTTCATGGCAAGGGTGAGCGCTCAGTGGAGGAGTCTGCTGGCTTGGTGGGTCTCAAGTTGCCCCGTCAGCCTGGAGGGAAGGGCTGGGAGCCATGAACATGGAGAGTTTCCTTGGATGCTGCATTCATATGAGAATTTAATCATTTCTATTAATATGTATTTATCATTAAATTTTTTTTAAAGTTTAGGGGGTTTTTTTCCTGTAATTTTGTTGACTGAATGGTTCTTGGGAATTAACTGGAGATTTCTTCTTTACTCTCAGAGTATTTACTGAACTTCTCACACTAGGCTGATTGATGTTCTTTGCTTTTAATATAATTAGTTTTTTTATTTTAAGGAATTCAAATGTTATAAAAGTCAGCCCTCTTTTCTTGTCCCTCATCCCTCCCCTCGTCTATCCTCATTACCAGGTGGTAACCATTACTAACAGTTTGATATGCATCCTTCCAGATATTCCCTATGCATTTACAATTATAAATAGAAACCTTATTTTAAAAATATACAAATATGATGTGTTAGGGTCCTGGCAGGAAATAATTGGCACACTCAAATAGGGTTATAGAGGAGAGTTAAAGGGATACATAAAGATTTGGGCTGAATTAAGGTCAAGATGGTAATGCTAAGGGACTAACAGCAGTGGGGAGCCCTTGCCTCTGTAGGCCTGACCAGTGCTGGCCCTCAGGTGGAGGAAATGGCCACAGCTCAACTGTAGCCCACAGGGAGGAAGTCCAGGGAGAAGGGGAGGGAATGAGCACAATGACATCTTCTACCTAATCATATAAAATTATTTTTCCTCTTGAGCTCCTTAGCTTGGTAAATGGCTCCACCATACACTTGGCTAATCAAGTCCGAAACTTAGGCTTTGGGCCGGGCACGGTTGCTCACACCTGTAATCCTAGCACTCTGGGAGGCCGAGGGGGAAGGGTTGCTTGAGCTCAGGAGTTTGAGACCAACCTGAGAGTGAGACCCTGTCTCTACTAAAAATAGAAAAATTAGCTGGGTGTCGTGGCCCACACCTGTAGTCCCAGCTACTTAGGAGGCTGAGGCAGGAGAATCGCTTGAGCCCAGGAGTTTGAGGTTGCTGTGAGCTAGGTTGATGCCACTGCACTCTACCCAGGACGACAGAGTGAGACTCTGTCTCAAAAAAAAGGAGAAAAAAAAATGGGCTTTATTTGGTATTCCTCTTTCCTCACACTTCACATTCAACCAGTCAGCAATTTCTGCTTCTAATAGCACTGATAGCCTTCTTGCCCTCTCTATCTCACTGACCACCCTAGTTCAAGCACTGATAATCTTCTGGCTGAACCATTAAGATAGTTTCCTAAATGGTCCCTTTGCTTCTAATGTCCTTAATTCCTCAAATAAAATTATTCTGAGAATTGCCAATACTTCTTTATCTGTGGCCCCTTTATGGCACATATGTCAGTTTCTTCTGGTAGATATGTACTATAACCTCTTTTCCTGTACTGTAAGGTCCTTAAGAATAATGACCATGCCTCATTTATCTTTGTAGTTTCCAGAGCACCTTCCACAGTGATTTACACATAGGATGTATTAAATAAATGTTTTAAAAGTGCATAGCTTAGCTCCACTCACTAGGAGTACACGGCACTCTAGCCAGGGCAACAGAGTGAAACTCTGTCTCAAAAAAAAAAAAGAGGTGATATAGCCATTTATTCAATTGAATGGATAAAAAAAAAAAGAAATGTTTAATATACTTTTAGATTTGTTATTAATATCTGAAGAGATTTTACTTTGGTAAGAGTTAAAAAGCAAAAGGATTAGGATAGGTTGATGGTTTGATTTCCTTTGTTGTTATAATATATAATAAAATTTTTCAAGAAATACTATGGGTTTTTTTTTTTTTTTTTTTAGACAGAGTCTTGCTTTGTTGCCCGGGCTAGAGTGCTGTGGTGTCGGCCTAGCCACAGCAACCTCAAACTCCTGGGCTGAAGAGATCCTCCTGCCTCAGCCTCCCAAGTAGCTGGGACTACAGGCGTTTGCCACCACATCCAGCTAATTTTTTCTATTTTTAGTTGTCTGGCTAATTCCTGTCTATTTTTAGTAGAGACAGGGTCTCACTCTTGCTGAGGCTGGTCTCCAACTCCTGACGTCAAGTGATCCTCCTGCCTTGGCCTCCCAGAGTACTAGGATCACACGTGTGAGCCCCCATGCCAGGCCTATTACGAGTTTTAAGTCATACAGATTTAGGTATTAATCCCACCTTTATAATTTATTTGCTGTGTGATATAGGGCAGGTTAATTGACTAGCGCTTGTTCTCTTCTATAAAATGGGAATGCCAACAAGGTGGTTATAATAAATGAAAATAATGTTTATATAAAACATTTGCATAGTACAAAATGAATGCCAGGCAAAAAGAAAATCTTATTGTGTACATTTTTTTTTGAGACAGAGTCTCTGTTTCCTGGGCTAGATTGCTGTGGCATCAGCCTGTCCCACAGCAACCTCAAACTCCTGGGCTCAAGTGATCCTCCTGCCTCAGCCTCCCAGGTAACTGGGACTACAGGCACATGCCACCATGCCCGGCTAATTTTTTTTCTACTTTTAGTTGTTTGGCTAATTTCTATTTATAGTAGAGATGGGGTCTTGCTCTTGCTCAGGCTGGTCTCAAACTCCTGAGCTCAAACGATCCTCCCACCTCGGCCTCCCAGAGTGCTAGGATTATAGGTGTGAGCCACCGCGCCCAGCCAAAGTAAAATTTATATATAATAAATATACTCATTTTAAATGTACAGGTCAATGAATTTTGACAAATGAATGCACTTGTGTAATAACCATCCCAGTAAAGCTAAGTAACGTTTCCATCACTCCAAAAAGTTCTCTTGTGCCCCTTTGCAGTCGGTCCCCCTTCCCCACACCTGATCCCAGGCAACCACTAACCTGCTTGCTGTCACCATAGATTAGTTTGGGTTGTTCTAGTATTTTATCCAAATGTAGTCATATAGTATGCACTCTTTTGAGTCTGCTTCTTTTGCTCAGCATACTGATTTTGAGGTTACTAAACCATGTTGTTGCTGAATCCATTTTCTGCATTTTTCACTGCCTGTTCACTCTCAGTGCACTGCAGCATGGTTTCTGCCTCTACACTCCACCAAACTGCCTCACAGGATTACAAATGACCTTCAGGCCACTAACCCAGTGGATCCTATTCATTTCTTGTCTGTTCTCTAGGAAGCATTTGACATTGACCATTCCCTCCTTTTCCCTTGGCTTTGATGACACCACATTCTTCTGTTGTCTTCTCTCACTGTAGCCATTTGTTTTCAGTTTTCTGTTCTGTATATCCCTTATATGTTGGTGTTCTTTCAGGGCTCTGATCTAGGTCTTTACCTCACACTCTACATCCTTTCCCCTGGGTGATCTCCACTCCCAAGGCTTCAATTAACCTCAGTGTGCTTTCCTGTGCTTGGTGTTTGTCAAAAAAAAAAAAAAGGAAAAAAATGTGCTGATAACTCCAGTTCAGGCCCCCGCCCAAGCTGAAGACCTGTATGTCCAGCTGCCTGGCAGATGACACCACTTAGAAGACTCACGTGTCCAAAATGGAACTGCACCATATTCCCCTACAATTCTCTTCTGGTATTCCCTATCAGTTCAATGACACTTTCACTTACTCATTAAAGCCAGAAATCTCAGTTATTCTTGACTGCTTTCTCTCCTTCATATCCTCAGTTAATCACTAAATTAGATTCTACCTCCTAAGAATCTCTGTTGCTACTATCCTAGTCTAAACCTCTTACCTCTTGCATCTCTTCCCTTAACCACTGCCCTCCCTCATTAGTCTCTTTTAATTCCAGTCTTGCTCTCTTCAATCCATTTTCCACTATGCACAGATCTGATCTGGTCACCGTCCTACTTACAATCCTTCAAAGTAAAAGGGCCTTCAGGATGTGGTCCTTGCCAAACCCTTTCAGCGTCATCTCTACTCTTTCCCTGTATGTGACAGTTCAGCCATACTGAAATTCAGTTCTTAGGAGTTGTGGTCTTTATTTCAACATCTGGCTGCTCCTTATGTATGGAAAACTCTTCCTTCAATCATACCGCCCTTCCCTAGCTATTTCCTATTCATTCTTCAAGATTTCAGGGTAAATTTCACTTTCTCTCTTTTCTTCCTTCAATAAGCATGGATGCTTATGGATGCCTACTATGTGTTTGAGACTGTCTTAGGTGACCTTTTCACTCTTTTTTTTTTTTT
>VBSM01003176.1:7831598-7866638 GCA_008086735.1 Cheirogaleus medius | reverse complement strand
CTCAGGCTGGTTTTGAACTCCTGACCTTGAGCGATCCACCCGCCTCGGCCTCCTTTTTTCACTCTTAAAAACAGGAAAAGTGTTCTCTTTCAAGTAACATAGTTTGTATATGCTTTTTAATTCCCCTGTCTTTAATAGATCAGTTAACTAGCTCTTTCAGTTTAGGTTTGGCTCTTGCCATTTCTCTTCTCCGCAAACTTCAGGTATTAATGCATTTCCACTTATTTTCACTAGAACCGAGGATGTTTCTGGCTATAAAATAGTTACTAGTATTTTGCTGTCCCTTGTCAGGGTAAGTGTTAGGGATACCAAAAAGAACATGTGATAAGAACAAGATGTTCACATAGTAGGATTATGTAGACGGAAAAGAAATTTATGTTGCTTTGAACGAAAGGCAGGCTGATCCAAGGCATGTTCTGTTTGTAAGGTAAGTTTTTAATCCTTCTGACTAAAAGATATATAATTTTCACAGAACTTGAATTTTTAAATATACCTTTAAATTAACAGGGACCATGTTTAAAACATTTGATTGTAGGTATATACTGATGCCCCAAGAATAACTGCAATATTAATTTTCATTATATAACCTTTAATTATTTACATTTAGTTTATAAATTATAATAAATTGAACACTGGTCTGGACAGCTAGCAAAACATATGTTACTTGTACCTATTCTAATTTTTAACTACCCAGTTTTTAATTTACGGGTTAACCCTACTTTATATAATTCCCTGTTTCCCTCTGAGACCTTGTTCCTGAAGAAGAATGGTTATTATTGTTAAAATGTAGACAGACATACAGAGTTTGTTTTTCAGATAAGATTAATGCATAACCACATTTAAAAACTGGAGAAAAATTTACAAACAGAACAATTTTCCAATTCTGTTAATGTTAGTCTAGGTATTTGGAGTAAACCTTCCACTGAAGACAACTGAAAAAGAGTGGATGAAATATTTTTTAAAATTCTTAAAATCATTAAAGAACTAATAATAGTGGGGAAATACTGGGCCAAAACTTAGGAGAAGACAACCAAGAAAAGTGTAGCACACAAAGGCACATTTTTGGCTTGAGGGTATTTGTCAATTTGGTAGAAGTATCTTCATTATTGAAACTGAGCTGCACTTGGGGTGAGCCTATAGGACAGGCAGACAAGCACTAAGCTCAACAAGGTAGAGACTCTAATGAACCACATCCACTTTAAGTTAGGACCCTGAGGTTCACCCTCAAGTGTGAATTGGAAGTAAAAAAAAAAAAAAGTCCTTGCCAGACTTTCAGCCCAGATTTTTATCATTTGGTGGTCAAGAGAAACTGAGGTAGTCTCTGACTAGTAATCTCTTCAGTTACCCAACAGAGAAAAATAAAAATCCTCTCTGGAAGAAGATTACATTATATCCTACACTTAGGGCTTATATTATTCCTATACATATTTTTTCAAATACATGTTCAGTACACAGAGATAACCAAACACCCAAGAAAACAAGAATTCATATGCGAGAATCAGCAGAAATGACAGATGATAGAAACAGACCATGAAAACCTTCAGGTACTAATTGACAAACTTGGATCACACAAAATTGTTCACTAAGGTCAAAGAAACAGCCAACCTTAAAAATTTCATCAGGGAACCAGAAACTATAAAGTGATATAGATTTGAAAAAGAATCCAATAAAAATTCTAGGACTCAAAAATAAAGAATTCAACTGATGGATTTAATAGCACATTAGATACAACTGAAGGAGGACTGGTGAACTGTAAAATTTGTCGGAAAAAAAATATCAAGAAGGCAGCTTCAAAAGATGAGGTAGACAAGGTAAAATCAAGAATAAAGAGAGGATACAGTGAAAACTATCTAATATACATGTATTTAAAGGTTCAGAAGGTGAGAGACAATATCTGAGGAGGTAACAGCTGAGAATATCTTGAATTGATGAAAGATGTTGTTAGTTCATGGATTCTCAATGAATGAATGAATGCTCATTGCTCAATGAGTTCCTAGAATAAATAAAAATAAACCCACACCCAGATACATCATAGTAAAACTTCAGAAAACCAAAGACAAAAAGAACACAATTTTAAAGTAGCCAGCTACCTTCAAAGGAGTGACAGATTGAGAACCAACTTCTCAGGAGCAGTGGAAGGTAAAGGCCAGACAGAATCTATGTGCTGAAAGAAAATAACTTCTAACCTAGAGTTCCATAAAAATATCCATCTAGAATTAAACAAATAAATAGATAAATAAAGATCTTTTCAGATAAACAAAAATGGGAAAGGTCCCCACTAGCAGGCCAAGACAAAAGTAAACCCTGAAGCAGGGCAGGCAAACTATTAATATAAAGATCCAGATAGTAAATATTTCTTTCTTGCAGGCCTTATAGTATGGTATCTGTCACAACCACTCAACTCTGCTGTTGTAAGGGCAAAAGCAACCATAGGCAGTATGTAAATGAATGAGCCTAGCAGTATTCTAGTGAAACGTTTTTTGAGACAAAGTCTCACTCCGTTGCCCTGGGAGGAGTGCAGTAGTGTCATCACAGCTCACTGCAATCTCAAATTCCTGGGCTCAAGTGATCTTTCTGCCTCAGCCTCCCAAGTAGCTGGGACTACAGGTGCCCCGCGCCTCCATACCTGGCTAATTTTTTCTAATTTTTGTAGAGACAGGGTCTTGCTCTTGCTCAGACTGGTCTTGAACACCTGACCTCAAGCAATCCTTCCACCTTAGCCTCCCGGAGGGCTAGGATTACAGGCGTAGGCCATCGTGCCCAGCCCTCCTGTGAAACTTTATTCACAAAAACAGGCAGTGGGCTGGATTTGGCCTGTGGACTATAGTTTGCTGAGTCCTGTGTCCTGAAGGATAAACTTCAGACAAAAGGGAAATGATCCCAGATGGACAGGGAGAGATTTCAGAAAGACTGAAGAGCAAAGTGGTAAATAAGTGAACACTGATTATTATAAAACTTGGTTTTAAGAACCATGTAGAACTAAAACATCTGGTAACAACAGCATATAACTTGGGAAAGGGGGTACATGGAGTTAGTGTTCCAGGTTCCTTGTATTAGCTCTCTGGGGGACGTATAAAGGTATTGATTAAATTAGACTTTGATATAATCAGGTATGTACGTTGTAACTTCTAGGGTAATCACTAAAGGAATAAAAGTAAGATAAAACTTCCAAACTACTAGAAGAGGAAGAAATGGGATAATTAAAAATAAGGCAAGAAAGGAGCGAAAATTTAAACATGAAACAGGGTAAGACAAAGAGACAAAAATAAGCGTTAAACCCAAACAGTAATTACATGAATATAAATGATTAAATGTTTCAATTAAAAGACAGTGAATATCAGACTATTTTTAAAAACCCAATTATATGTTTATTTGAGATACATCTAAAATGCAAGCAACTAATAAGGCAGAAAGTAAGTAAAACAAAGGTTAAGAACTAAAATCTCTTCACTAAAACATAATCACTCAATATTTTAGTGTATTTCCTTAAAGATATTGTTTTTCAGGATAAGATCATACTGAATATATAATGGTGCATCCCTCTAGGACATAGCATTTTGCACATTTTTCTATTATTGTAAATCAGTTTTCAAAGGATGATATTCCTAGTATTTGGGGTTGTTTGGAATTTTTTTTTTTTTTTGAGACGGAGTCTCACTCTGTTGCCCAGGCTAGAGTGCCATGGCATCAGCCTAGATCACAGCAAACCTCAAACTCCTGGACTCAATCAATCCTCTTGCCTCAGCCTCCCAAGTAGCTGGGACTACAGGCGCTTGCTACCACACCTGGCTAACTTTTTGTTTCTATTTTTAGTTGGCTGGCTATTTTTTTTCTATTTTTAGTACACACGGGTCTCACTCTTAACTCAGGCTGGTCTTGAACTCCTGCCCTGAAGGGATCCTCCTGCCTTAGCCACCCAGAGTGCTTAGGATTCCCGGTGTGAGCCACCTCACCAGGCCTTGTTTGGAATTTTGAGTTTTCTGAATAACTTCAGGGAAACTATTTTGTCAATTACTAAAGATAATGTGATTCTAAAATTTTTATTGGCCCAATATGCATTTAAAGGAATCTTGGGGCTATGCTTGCTATTTCATGTTAATTTTTTATCCTGCTAATAAATTAGAAGTTCCAAGGCAATGCACATTTAATTTTTTTTTTTTTTTTTTGAGACAGAGTCTCACTCTGTTCCCTGGGCTAGAGTGCCGTGGCGTCAGCCTAGCTCACAGCAACCTCAAACTCCTGGGCTCAAGCGATCCTTCTGCCTCAGCCTCCCAAGTAGCTGGGACTACAGGCACGCGCCACCATGTCCGGCTAATTTTTTCTATATTTTAGTTGGCCAATTAATTTCTATTTTTTTAGTAGAGATGGGGTCTCGCTCTTGCTCAGGCTGGTTTCGAACTCCTGAGCTCAAATGATCCGCCCACCTCGGCCTCCCAGAGTGCTAGGATTACAGGCGTGAGCTACCACGCCCGGCCCACATTTAATTTTAATGAAACAAAAATTTCTACCATTATTCCCTTTCAACGCATCTTGCAAGTGGCTATGTCTCATCTTAAGGAATTAATATTTTACCAGAAAAGATTTTAAAAACACCAAGGAAAGACTCTGCACTAGTTATTGTCTGATAGCTCATTCTGTCCACACAACAACACTCTAAGGGATGTATGGTAATCTCCTTTAGGCATGCGCGATTAAGAAATAACTTGCTGAAGAAACCACGGTTAGTAATTGGCCAACAAGTTTTGTTTTTTCTATTTATTTAATATTTTTTGAGACAAGGTCTAGCTCTGTCGCCCAGGCTGGAGTGCAGTGGCCCAATCATAGCTCATTGCAGCCTTCAACTCCTGGGCTCAAGGGATCCTCCTGCCTCAGCCTCCTGAGTAGCTGCGACTACAGGCCGGTGCCACCAAGCCCGGCTAATTTTTCTATTTTTAGTACAGACGGGGTCTACACCATATTGCTCAGGCTGGTCTCCAACCATGGCCCTCCCAAAGTGCTAGGATTACAGGGTGAGCCACTGTGCCCCGCTAGACCTAGGTTTTGAATCCAAGGCGATGGCAAGCTAAGGAACCCCTGGGCTTTCCCGTGGTCAGAGCTGCTGATACACATCTCTACAATATCTCAAATACCGCTTAATTTTATAGTTTCAAATTTAGACTAACAGCTTCTCGCTATGGTAATGATTAATCCGAATGGGGTGGAGAGCCTGTTTCCTAGTGTACTGATTTCAGGTATTATTTCCTGAACTTGACATAGCCCACTTCGGGAGCCTTAAAGCCCTGGAAGCACAGATGAAGGAGCATGATCCATAAGTCAGCACTCTCGGCTCCTCCTGCGGAGGGCAAGGCTGCACCGAGGGAAAGGTGGCGTCTACACGATTCTGGGTGGGCCCCTGAAACCACGATTATTGGTCGGTGAACATTCGTCAGGAATAGGTCCGTATTAGCTACTAAGACTGCTAACCTCAGTCGAACTGACGACGGGCATGGTCTCTACTTACTTTCGGCTCGGGCTAACTCTCCGGCACTTTTTGCTAATTGGGGTCTGGCTCCCCAGCACTGCGTGCCGCGCGGGCCTAACCAACCTACAGCCGGGAGCCTGAGGTTTGGCGCCTCAGCCCAGTCCGGCTCCAGAGTCGGTTAAGGAATCAGAGTCTCGCGAGATCTGGGCGGAAAGGGGCGGGACACGCCAGCGTGCACGCGCCCGAGAGCCGTTAGGGTGGAACTCCTCCCGGGCGGGGCGGGCGGAGCGAAGACAGTTGGACGCCAGTTGGAGGAGACCCCGCGGAAAACGACTAAGCGCGAGGAGCGTGCGCGCTCCCGTCGCGGCGACGGTGGCGGCGAGCGGCGTCAGAGCTTGGAGGGGGGGGTTGACGTTTTCTGGCGGGTGGCGGTGTTGGAGGCGAGAGCTTGTTTAGCCCGTGTCGCTTCTGTCCCAGGAACTGGACGGAGAGTGAGGGCACGAGGGTCGCTTTCGGGGGCTGCTGCCTTCCACGTACACGTCGTCGTGAGGAGCGCAGCCCGGACTCTCCAGCAACCCCTCCGGCTCCCTTTCCTCACGTCTCGAGGCGGCGGCGGCCACCGAGACAGCTTCGCACCTTCCCCCACCCTTTTCCCTCATCCCCCGCCCAGAAGGGCCCGGTCTGCGCCCCACCCCCGCCGTCCGCCCGCTACGCCGCCGCCATGTCGGCGCAGGCCCAGATGCGTGCGATGCTGGACCAGCTGATGGGCACCTCCCGGGACGGTAAGTCTCTACCGGGGCCCTGGGGGTGGGGGAGGGGATGAGCACTGAGAAGGGAAGGGGGTCCGAGGGCGCACCTGGGCGCGCGACTGTGGCTTGAGTAAGGGGCTCCCAGATTGGTAACACGAGGTCCCCGGCCCCCGCCCCATCCAATCAGGGCTTGGCAGGCGGGCTTGGGGGGCGGTGACAGTGCGGATTGGCGGGAACTGCTGCCAATGGGGTGAGGCAGGGCCTGGAGGCAGAAAGGAGAGTTTGTGCTTTTAATGTTGACTTGGCTGGGGCCGTAGAGTCTCTGTTGCGTAGTCTGGAGGCCCGTTTTGTTGCTGGTTAGGTACCTGTGGACCGCTAAAGCCTCCGCCCCCTGATCTAATTCCTTAACCCAGAGCTTTGGGATCATTTCTCGCCGCCGTCCTCTAGAGTATCTGGAGAGAAGCTCCCCCCCTTCCTCTTCTTGGGTCTGGAGGAAATCTTTGCTCCCAACCCAGTCCCAGAGATTTACCATCGAGCCCCACAGAAACAACCATTTTTATGGAAAATCTGACCCAAACCATGGTTTCTTGAAGTGGGTGTGTTTGGCCCCATTTTGTGAAAAGAAAAAGGTTAATGGCCTGTTTTTCTGAGAGACCTCCATTTTGTTAAACAATTTAATAGAGGCTTTGTTCAGTAAATATTGATAAATCTTGCATGTGCCCCAAATAGAACCATTTTGAAATTTGGTGCCCAGTGAAGTAGAGTTGAGGGAAACAAAGGTCTTTTTAGGCGCTGAGGTTAGACTTTGTATAGAAAGACACTAAGTGCTGGATTATCCTTTTGTTATAATTTCTAAATGATGAAATACTTTTTGCTTTTTTGGTGATGACAATAATGTACTCTTTCAAATTCAAATCAAATCCATGCAAATATGAAAGAAAGGTCTAGTTTAGTACTTTCTCTCAAACACAATGCAAGAGTCCTTGCTAGTTTTTATGTGGTGCTTGTTTAGGCATATAGTTTCTTAGCCACTTAAATGCTTTTTTCCTGACAAGTTATTTAAATTGCTTGATTGAAGAGAAAAGACACATCTTAAATTTAGTTTGTAACAATTACTCTTATAATTTACTTGAGTGCTTTGCAGCAAAATATGTGAGTAGATTAAAAAAAACTATTGCATTCAAATCTTTTTTAGCAATGAATATTTAGAATGGCTTTTCAGTATTCACAGTTGAGTTTTAATAAAAACCCACATGGGAACTTTTCTTCATAGAACATATAGACAGATGGTTGTAGATGGCAAATCTACTTGTGGTTGTGTAGAGAGGAGGGAAAAATTGGGAAGGAAATGAGTTTTATTTGCGTGTAAACCCTTGAAAGTTAACATTAGCTTAAAATGCCACTAGAGAAATTTAATGGTTATCGTTTCTCATGTTTAGATAACAATGGTTACTTTATAACTGTAGCACGTCTAAACATTGCTCCTTTTCAAACATGAGAGAGGGTATTGGGAACATGCTTCATCAGATTTTAGCTAACAGAATAATCTTTGTAATAAAATTATAGAAATTATTTAAGGTTTACTGTACATGATCCTTTTAATCCCTGATGGATACCATTTTTGGTGATCTTCTGTGTGGATTGGATTTTCTCATTTTACTGGGAGGGTAGTTGGATCAAGGTAACCATTACCTGATAAGTTTCTGAACTAAGCAGCCTGTCTAGTATTGCAAAGCTAAATTTAAAATATTTATATATATTTCTGTGTGTGTAGTTAGCAGAAATATGGATTTCTTAAAATCCACTCTGCTTTGTATATTTTTTTAAGTGTATCTGTTACTGGATTTTTTTGCCTTCATACTTTAGAGGACTTATGAATGAACTCATAATAAGGAGTCCATGATATTATTTAGTTGAAATGATTGGGTTTTCACTGCTGTATTGGGGTCAGAAGTAAGAAAGATACTACTTTCAAGGAAAAGAATTGAATGTTTTTTTAGATATCCAAATTTGTTCTTTTATATATGAAAGATAAGAATCAGCACATTCTTTTCCTTCTTACCAGATATTTAATGAGTTTACATATTTCATTTTATGATTCAGGACCTTTAAATAATTAGGATTGTTCTTTTTTAGCATACAGTCAACTTCAAGTTATCCAGGGATAGGGGAACATGGATACGTCCCCTGAATAAACACCATGTAATTTGAAACCATATAATGGGAAGTCTTGTATTGGACACATGAACAGCTTACTGGAATGCTGTTGGGTGTCTTTGGCACTAAGAGGTGGAAATGGGGATCCAGGAGGTGGGAGAGAGGTGGAAAAGGTAGGTGGGAGGGTATTTAAAGCAGCTCTGTCCTTTTTTTAAATCCCAGAGACTATAAAGCAGCCACTCTCTTTTTGGGTAATGGGTTTCAAGGTGGCAATGACTCTCAATCCCTAGTGTCCTATCTGTAAAGGAATCTGAAGTGGCACAAGAGTCCTGGTGCTCTGGGAAAATACTGCTCTCCCCTTCCTCTTCCCAACAGAGTTTTTAATTAGTTCCTTTTAAAACTCTTTGGAGAGATTTAAGTCTGTTAGTTAAAGTACCTTATCTTGAATTACTTAAATCAGTTAATTATTCAAATTACCTAAACTTCACTGGAATCCTTAGGAATAGGAATTTTGGTAGCAGGGAAATGGAGAGGTAACTTTGAATCACTGGGCACTTCAAGAGAGGACAGTCCTGGGTGAGTGGTGGAAGTGGCGGGCTTTGGACAACCAGAGGGCAGCATGATGGTGCTGGGAGGCTGGGCAGGGGATGACCAGGAGGTGGGAGAGGAATGCATAAGGGAGGTGGGAGGGCCAAAGACAAACTTTGCCTTCTTTGCAATTTTGCCTAGGGCCCTGGTGGTGGCAACCGCCTGTGTGCCACTGAAAATCGTGCCGATGCCTGGCATACTGCATAAATGGAAGCAGGGTACCGCGTGAGTTGAAACATTGGTCACACTATATAAAGTTTGTATATGTGAATCAGTGTAACTCATACCCATATAACTGGGGGTCTGACTGTATTTGGATTTTTCTGATAAGGCATCATGGGCTAAGGAAAAGAGCACTGGGCTGAGACTCAGGAGACCTGGTTTCTAGCCCCAGCTGTACCTCTAATTATAACCTTGGGTAAGTCACTTAACCTTTTTTGCCTCAAGTTAAGTCTATAATTTGTTATATGGGAAACCAAATAATTTCCTATGTTATACTAAAAAAATGTTGAAAAATAAATAATTTTAAGTTTTTTTTAGAAAGGAGGAACTATTAAGTAGATATTAATTACTAGTATCTTATTTTATCTCAAGTTTATGATTCATTACATTTTATAAAAACTTTCCTGTTTTGGTTGTTAGCATTAGTAGAGGGGAGAGGGATAATTTGTTTTTCCTGAACATACTTCATTTGAAAGCAAGGAGGAGCTACACAGGAAAATTCAAGAAACAGTTTGAGAATTGTCTTATGTGATAGTTGGAGGAACCTAATGTCCACACACAGACTGTAGTCATTTTTGCTGTGCTGGATTAATTGCAAGAGTGTCCCTTAGCTAAAGCCCTTTTGCCAACACATACAGTTTTGTTGTAATAAGTCTCTGATCCTGATCCCAGGAAGGCCTGGAAGGTGTAAGAGATAGGAATTAAATAAAATTGAGGGTGTGGATTTAGATTACATCCTAAGCTTAGAAATTAGGGAAGTTACAAAAGGTAGTTTTGAGGGTTCCATATCTCTTAATTGCTCCTTTATATGGAGCAATACCTTTAAATGGGAGCAGAGACCATCTCTGAAAGGTTAAAACAGGCCAGGAATGGCAGCCTGCCCTCAAACAACCAGTAGACTAAGATTGTAACATATAGAATAGAATTTTATAGCATCTTAGTTGTCCATGGTGGTTAAGAAATGGGCAAGCTAACTCTTTCAGATAATTTTAGCTATTTTTGATAGTAATCTTTCTAACTGTATGGTGTGCTTCCTTAGTTAATAAGAGTATGTTAATCATAATATTTCTGCTGATCACTTATCTTGTGCAGTAGTTATAGTTTATGGGATGTAAAATTGAAAGGATACTCATCCTGGGAGATACCCAGGAAAATACAGTTCAGAAAGTCATTTACCTGTTTCTAATGTAAGTTTAGTGATAGGACAGTATGACATTGCTACCTTTCTGCAAAATTACTGAATTAAAGGTGGAAGTATTTTCTTTAGTGGATTTTCTTCTTTATAAAATCATCTTTACTGTAATCTGTGTTCCTTGACCTGTCATCAACATTGAAAGCATTTTCTCTTAATTTTCTCTCATTAACATAATGAACCATACTCATTTCTTGGTCAGTTGTGAGCCGTTCTTTAATTCCACTTGTAGCATTCATTTTAATTGAAGGAGGCGGAGCCTTTAATGTACAAGTTCATATTTTTGAAATGATAATGGGATATATCTTAGTCTAGAGCTTGGAAATTTTTTAACATTATGAGAAATTTTAACAAATGTTAACTTAAACAGTAGATTCTCTCAGTTTTAGTAACTATTTGACTTTATCAGTGTTCCAGGCATGTCCAAAACACTGAAAGCTCTGTTAGTACCTGCTTAGTGAATTAGTTAAAAAAAAAAAAAAAAAAAAAAAGTTTTCCTCATCTTGTGGGTTTTTTTTTTTTTTTTTTTTTTTTTTTTTTTTTTTGATAGAGAGATGGGGTCTAGCTATGTTGCCCAGGCTGGTCTTTAACTCCTGGGCTCAAGCAGTTCTCCTGCCTTGGCCTCCCAAAGTGCTGGGATTGCAGGTGTAAGCCACCACGTTTGGCCCTCGTTTTGCATTTTGAACTCTGAATAATATTTCTACAGAGCAGCCTAGAAAACAATAAAAAGTTATCACCTCATATAACCCTGCATTATCCCTGGGTTGTCTGCAGTTGTTTAGCTCTCCTCAAGTAAGCTGATGCTTCTGAGACATTCTTTTATCTCAGGTGAAAAATAAATCAAAACCATAGGAAAATCATTTTGTCTATCTCTGCATCAGCTCTATAAGGAGAAAGTAGTAGCTTTTAGTTTGGGTAGGGTGATGTCATATGAGGATAAAATGGTGGTGAGCTGCGCATTCAAGATGGGTAATAGGGATTTAAAGACAATTAGGTGTCATGGGTCACGGTCAGGTTTAGTGAGTCAGATAGTGTTCAGTAACAGGTAGTTCATACAAGCATTAAGGCTTTAAGTTGCTGAGAGTTCAGGGGAAGCAGTGGGGTTGAGATAGACAGATGGCTTAAAACTGAAGGTCAGTAAGTGTGGGCAAAACTAGATAGATGAGGCAGATTCTCCTCAAAAATAGAATTCCAGAAAGGTGCTTGAAATGGACTGAGTCCTTAAAGCCCAATGCTGTTAGTATATGTAGTTCTTGAGGAAACAAGCAATTCTACCCAGCTTAATCAGTCTACTAAGAAATTGTAGACTAAGAAGATGAAGGAAGTTGGAACATCTTGCTGGAGAAGGAATGAGGGAGTGAAACAGGGTAAGTTTCTGATGGGAATCTTGTGGCTTTAGTAATCTGCAGAAAAGCAATTCTGTTTCTTTTTGGTTTAAATTCTCAAACACTAGCAGCTGCTAGAGTGGATGTTAAAAAGCAAGGCTGAAATGGAACAATTAATCAATTTTGTAAGATTGTTGAGGCTATAGAAAAAAGCAGTTTGTAAAAACTCTGAAATTGTCTACAGCTTCATGTTTTTGTTGAATTGTATAACTTCTGACTTTAAGAAGTCAAAGCCATCAGAAAGTAACATGTAGTTCAGCCAACTGAATAAATGTCATGTTTTGCTATTTAACATGGGCCAGAGGAAAAAAATCTTTAAAACTTCTCTCAAAAAACCACTCACTCAGTATTGACCCATATGTTCTAATGTAGTTGTGAACCACGTACTACAGATGTTTGACCTACTTGACTCAACATGAAAAGAATTTAACCAGCTGCCCTTGATGAATCTTTTGTCATGTCTCCTGAATATGGTAAATAGCTTTTTTTTTCCTCTTCTTGAGACCTCAGATTTCTGCAGACCCCAGTTTTCTCTTTTAGAATTAAACTTTCCAAAGCTTTGCTTTTCAGGTGAAGAGATTGTGGATATTTATTGGATAATAGGTATAGAACACCTGGCTGTTTTGTTCTGTATTCTGCCCTACTATTAGTTTACACAGTATATCCTTTTTAGTTACTTGAGGGTATGTTTTAGATCAGGCTTTGGCACCATGGCCTCCTGCTTTTGTAAATATAAGTTTTATTGAAACTCAAACATGTCCACTTGTATACATATTGCCTATGGCTGCTTTGCCTTTAAACAGCAGAGTTGAATAGTTACAACAGAGTCTTATGTCTCACAAGCCAAAGATTTACTATCTGGCAGTTTATGAAAAAGTGATCACTTGTTTTAGGTAAGTGATTCTCAGAGGTGTGGTCCTTAGACCAGCAGCCTCACTCAGCATTACTTGGGAACTTGTTAGAAATGCAAATTTAGGAGATGGGGCCCCAATAATCTGTGTTTTAAGATGCCTTCCAGGTGATTCCGATGGACATTAAAAGTTTGAGAAACCTTGTCCTAGATAAATGTTTCCTAAATGTTCATCACATATATTGCCTTTATATTTTTTTACTGTTTTCTGTTTATTTAATATTTTTCTTTATGTCAACTAACTTTCTAAAAATTTAAGTTGAGTTTTAAAAGTTTGTATCACCATAAAAATAAATACAAATAAAACAAAATGGTGTATTATAAAGATATAACTAGACCCTATTGTCACCTAGGGTTCCATGTGCTAAAAATTAGAACTTGTGAGATGTATTAAATATACTATTGCCAAATGAGCACTTTTCCCCTGACTTAATCATAATAAATAACTTTTTTTACTAAGTGACCGAATGTTGTTAAAAATGTCATGTTGGCCAGGTGTGGTGGTGCGTGCCTGTAGTCTCAGCTAATGAGAGGCTGAGGCAGGAGGATTGCTTAAGCCTCGGGTGTTTGAGGATGCAGTGAGCTACGATCATGCCACTGTACTTGAGCCTGGGTGATAGTGAGACCCTGCTTCTTAAAAAAAAAAGTGTGTGTGTGTATACGTGTGTGTGTGTAACTGTAAAATTTCATGTTAGTGAAATCATATAACACCTATAATCATCTTTTATGCAAATCTCACTTTGGAAAATAGTGTGCTAGGTAGTATTCATGTGAAAGGAAAGCTGATTGAACTGTATATACCCAAGCCTGTAAGCAGAAATGACTGGCCAGAAATACAAGCCTGTGGCACAGAGAGATGTAGGAGATACCTAGAGAGGCCCATCTAGACCTCCAGGGTGAAATTACCTTATTTAACTCGATTTCTCACCTCTGCTTTAGTGTTTTGGTCCATGGGATCAGCAGTTCTGCAGAATTTCACCAACTGATTTCACAAGGGGAATGTGAAAAGTTGCCTGTCTGTGGGAAAAGCTGGTTATCAAAGAGAAGCCTGGAATAGAAATTCCGGGGGAAGTGGCTATGATTCTGCATCATAGGGGAACAGAGCAGGGCATGCTTGCTAGGAATAGCAGTTGATTCACTTCAGAGTCTAGAAGCCATGTATTGGTATTGAGAAATTCCTATGTTATACGATTTATGATTTAATTTGCCTCCTGTTAGAGGGAATACTTCCCTACACATGGTGTTCTATTTATTTATTAGTTGATGTGCTTTAGGGTATAGTCATTGTTGATAACAATTGAATCTTACTTTCCTTAGTATCCCCAGGTTGCTGAGTTGCTTTAGTTATTTCTTCCTTTCCTTTTCTTAGAGATTGTAGACATACTTGCTTCTGTCATCTTTTGACTCGGTGCTAAAATAATCCTAAAGGGACCAAAAATCTAATGGGGAGTGAAGATTTACATGTTAATAGTTATATTTATTTTTAAGTGATACATTCCATGATACTGATTTTGGGTATCTGATTTTGAAAAAGTGTTTTAAAAAGTATAAAGGACAATCAAACACCTATGTGAATGAGCAAATGTTATTTTGTACATTTCTGTCAAATTTTAAAAAGTGAATAATGCATTGCAAATAAAGTCCCATATGTTCTTCTTCATGGTCTCAGTCCTTTCCCCAGAGGCAACCCTTGCTGTGAATTAGGTGTGTATTCAGTGTGACACAGTATTTCTGCTGTGTTGTTTCAGTAGTTTTAAGGCTCACGTCTCCTTCATGGTAATCCGTTTTTCATTTTAAATTCCTTCCTTTATCATTGAGTTGGTTGTCTGTCACCTCTGTCCTTTAATATTCTCATTTCTTTTTCCTTTTTATTTCTTTCCTTTGTTGGTTTTAGATTTCGGGGGTGGCTCTAGTTGGCTCCTATAGCTTTTACCAGTGGATGAGAACTGTCTTTTTTGATAGATAAATCAGCCAATCACTTTTTCTTTGATTCTTTTCAGCTGTTTCTTCATAGCCAAAGGTAGCTTTCATTACTTCTAATTTTGTGTATAGAAAGTTGTGGATGATAGAAGGTACCAGATATCCAGAGTGCAAGTGTTATTATATCAGAATTGCAGCTCTGCAAGTAAGTATCAAAATATATAATTTAGCAGACTGCAACTTTTTATGACATATATCTTTCATTTGTTTGTTTTGGGGGTGCTCTCTATGTTGCTCAGGCTGATCTGAAACTCCTGGCCTCAAGTAATCCTCCCACCTTGGCCTCCCAAAGTGCTAGGATTACAGGTGTGAGCCATCGTGCCCATCCTTTTATAACACATATCTTAAAACACATTCTATATAACTCACTTTAGAACTTTATTTTTGTTTTCATTTAAAAATTTTTGTTTTTTTAGAGATAGGGTCCCACTCTGTCGCCCAGGGTGGAGGGCAGTGGTGCAATTGATTACAGCTCATTGCAACTTTGAAATCCTGGGCTCATAGAACTTAATTTTAAAGTAACTATTTATTCAGGTTTTTCTAATGTCTCTCTCAAGTCCAAGAAGAGAAAACTACCTGTCACTCAGATGTTCTGAAATAATATGTTAATAGATTTTCTAAAGTAGGCACCCCCAGAAATGTCATGTCATTCATCCCTGCCAGCTGCTAAGACTCTTTGCTTGTATAAGGAGAGAAGATATGGTTGGGGCAGGGAGTGGAATAGGGAGCCCTTGGAATGTAGCTACTCTAGTATTTCTGTTCTCACATTTCCATCATCACCATTCTCAGCTTTTAAAGACCCTACAGGCTTTTTTCGCTACTCCCAAGGCTGATCCCCAGTCTCATACTTTATAATGTTGTTATATGGATTTTCACAGACAAGTGGGCTCGATTTTCAGAATGATCATATCCAACAAGAATGAACTTTTTCTGGAAATTTCTTCTACAGTGGGCATTGTGTTTTTTAAAATTTGGGCTTGTCATGGGGAATATTGGTGGGAATGATATTGGTACTTCTTTGTAATTATAAACTTACAGGGCCATGTGAACCAAAGGATCACAAGGGATGGCCTTTCTGAACTGTATAGTGCCATATGTTTGCATTTTCTGGAGGAAGGGAAAACTACTACTACTCAGTGTGACTTTATAAGTTCTATTAGAAAGAAACGACTTGATACATTTGTAAGACTGCTGTAATTTTTTTCCCCCATTGCCATCTTTGGTGTAGTACTCTTTTCTTTCCTTTCCTTATGTAATAAATATATGCCTGAAAAGTTTAACATATATCAAGTCATATTAAATGTTTTCAAAGCATCTGTAGTCATATTGTGTTAAAACTTGGTGGTGAATCTTTTTATAAAATGAACCCTATACTTTGAACTGTTTAAATATGCAGTGGGTTAAATGGAGTGTATCTATAAACAAGGGAACATAGAGCAGAGGAGTAATAAGGTTTTTTTTTTAAAAGGTTAATCACTAAAGGGTTTGTATAGGTGGATTTTAAGATGACTTCTGAAGGAACAACAAAGGTAGGTGGGAGAAGTTAGTAGAGTTGGTGAGAAAGTTTGAAGGGGGTGTAAAAATTGGTTCCTCAGTATAGTAGTTACTGTGCAGCAGTAGTCATCTATCTGCTTTTACCTTGGTTCCACATGAAGACACAGATTTTACTTGTGCATTTCTTAAGGTCTCTTTCTGCCCTGGACTAGACTAGAAATTGGCCATGGGTCTTTATACAGTTCTCACATTATTATGTGGACTTGGTAACTTATGTTGGAACAAATGGAGGGAGGAAATTGGAGGGAAAAAGAGGGAGGAACATTTTTTTTCTGCCTTTGAGAATTCAAGGGGTCAGGGAAACAAGACATTTTAAGCTTTCAGTTCTATACCTCACTAAATCTAGCTTTCTTTTCACTGAAGTGTTAATGGATCTTTCAGAGGGAAGGGGCCTGCCCTGTCTCAAGCCCACTGTGACACATGGCCCCTAACAACTATACTTGTGGGGAGGGTTTTGATTGTTACACTGGAGAATATGGGAGGGCTTCCCCTCCCCTTCCCCTATTTATAGACATGGGGATGCTTCCATTGCTTTGTGTGCTGTTGCATTTTCTCCTCCCTCTTTGTTTTCCCTAAGCTAAGCTCTAAGCTAATTCTGTACAAAAGAATACTGATTGTTTTTGTAAATTGCTTGCCATTAATGCCTGATAATATGCAGTAAAATAGGATTCTGCATACCATTAAATATGTCAAATATTACAAACTTGAAGGTTCTTTTGAAATTACAATACTAAACTCAGTTCACTTTTGCTTAGCCTTCACAGTTGTTGATCACATAGCATGGTCATCCACTCACAGCTTAAAAAAATACAGGGAGCATCGGAGAGAATGGGTAAAGTAAAATTTTGATGTTTTTAAAATAGCAACTAAATCTATGAAAGTTGATTTGATTTCTTGTTTGTATGGGAGGGAGAGGGTGGGTAGCACTGGTGGGGGAGGGGTGGTTATTGGGAAGATAGCATGCACCATATATATTAATAAAATGATGTCAGATTACCACCTAGGCTAAGGTTTTAACTGGTACTACTAAAATTTAAGTTTAAATCACTTTCAGAAAAAGGCAGGACCATAAAATGGCAGTGTTGGAAATTACAATGGGCTTATTTTTCCCTCCTAACAGATTCAAGGGGTTTTTGAGAATAGCAGTATTTGAGTACAGTTTGGACAGGAGCCCTCTTTTTAAAATGACCTGTCCATATTTCCTGAGTGAAACTGACTACCTCAGTACCACCTTAGGCTCTTTTACCATTGGTGAAGGAACTAGAGAGGAATAGTGTGCATCCTAGTTTTTATTATTTACCTGTGACTCAGATGTTCCCAAATAAATGTTATAATTCATGAAACTCATGAAAGGGTTGAACAAAAGAGGGAGGTAAGAGAGTTGTTACCTTGAAGATAGTTGTTTGGTAGGAAATATTAATAGAAAATTTGATGCTTAAAATGAAAAACACTTAACCTGCCAAAGTTCTAAATCACGTTTTTAATTCTAAAAACTTGACTATATAGTTGTTATGCAAAGCTTAATTAACTATTGTGGAGGTTATAAGGTAGAGAGACTTCCATGTTTTTACAGGTATGACATTTTTGTTGACTGAAATCAGTTGGTCTAATCTCTGCTTCATTATTTTAATTTTTTTTTTTACTTTGTACACTAGAAATCTAGATTAAAAAATGAAAAAAAAAAAAAAGAAATCAAATTTTACCCAAAATATGTTATTCTGGCCACAACTTTGCTATTCCCTTACATGAAGCCATTTGCCAAAGCCAAATATGGTTTACTTACTACTGTTCCCTAAACCTTCCTGCCTCTGTAAGCTTTATTCAGTTTGGAATGCTCTTTTTTCTACTTTCTTTTGGTCTAAGTTCTTTCTTTCTTTTACATTTTGGCTTCTACTTATTGCAAGAAGCCTTTCCCAACCTCTCCAGTCTTGGTGGTCATTCTAGTCTTAGAATTCCTGAAGTACTACCTAATTGAAACCCCCATTTGGCACTTGGATCATGTTATCTTGTATTATTACTTATTCATTTATATGACTTATTTCTTGAACAAAATTGTGGGCTTTTTGAGGGTAGAGAGCTTGTCTTATATGCCTCTTTGCAACTCCATTGCCTAGTACAGAGGATATAGTCACTAATAGGTTTGATTCTATGATTTGAATACAGTGTTGTAACAGGGCAAATTTTTCCCCCATAATTTAGGTTATTTTTATATGAGTGCCCACAAAACCCAAAGGTAAAGTACATTAAATTCATAAAATAATTGTAAGGAGATTGGTTCATATTCCCTATTTGTGATCTTTTTTTTTTTTTTTTTTGTAAATAGGCATTGTTTTACCTAGTTTCTTTTGAAAAACATGGTTTGGGCCAGATATCTTGACAGAAACCAAAATTACCAGTATTTTTATTTTAAAATTGTTTGTTGCTTTAGCAAAATTGCACTTTCATGGCATAAGCCCAAATAAATTTGTTAAATACTGCATGTTATGTAGCCAAATTGTTTTACAATGTCAACCTTAAAAAATAAAGTCCCTTAAGTAGAAGTTTAAAAATATCAATAAACAGATACTTAGTTGTTATTCCCTCTCAGAGTATTTGTATATCTCAAATTACTAGGGATTTTATTTTATTGTTTTAAAGATTGCTATAATAGCTGATATTTGATAGTTGTAGTTGCTGTGTTTGCTACAGTTATCAAATATTTATGGAGCACCCATTCATTTGCAGTGAGGAATTATTTTTAAATACTTTTTGGCATTTATAGAAACTGATTCTTTTTTTAAAAGCTCATGAGGGAAAATATGTACAACTATTATGTATCCATAAAAGTTAAAAAAAAAAAGTCACCAGGAATACTTGCTGGTTTTCTATATTTACATTTAGAATTGTTCATATTTTACCTGATAGTCCTCAGGACACATATGCCTTAATTTTAAATTTAATGTGATATCTTAAGCAAAAACAGACACTAGCGTTGATGAAAGATTTGGTCAGTAAAAAAACTTCCATGAATCTTGATTTTATTTGAAGGCCTGAGCGGTTAGCACTGAAATGATATACTGTTGCATTATCATAAAGCTTAAATACTTGTAGCAGGGAGGCTACTATTAATAGATAGGTAAGAGTTTTTCTTGTTTTTTTTTTTTCCAACTTTTAAAATTTTGTCATCTTTTAAATTTCTTAACATAATTAGGGTACAGATTTAAAAGAAAAATTTTTTTTTCTCATATGCTAAGAAGCAAAAAGCTTCTAATACGGCATTGCTATTCTGGTGTGAGCTTATCATAAGTACCATTATAACATGAGCTTGAGGCCCTCACCAAAGTCTTGAAATATACTTTTTTTAAGAGACATTTTTTAAAAACCCCAGTTGGCCCAAGGACTACTTTCCAGAGTTCCAGCCTTGGACTTTTACCTATGGTCAGTCATATTTTTATCTGGGGTTACACTTGTTAAGTCAGTATTTTAAAAAATAAAACACCCTGATTTTGTTCACTTTTGTTTTCATATACAAGAATCTTTACAGTCAACATGTACTTCTAGATGCTGTATTGAAATTGCTGGCAGAGTCTATTCTATACAAACTGAACAATCTGGCCCCTTGTTTTATTTGTAAAGGTTCAATGTATCTATGCCTGCCTACTTCAATCTGCAAGGGAGTGTCAGAAAGGCCCCGCAATCGCCGAGCCGTGAGTTATCACTAACTTTTCAGATGTGTTAATGAATGTGGAACAAAAGCAGTTGTGTTTAAAAGGAAAAAAGGACCATCAAAATAACCTTTATTATAGTAGCAGGCTGAACACTAAATGAATATTCCAAATTGTGTCAAAAATAACCTACTAGAGACTATCCTCTAGAAAACCTATTGTTGAACTGCTCTGAAGCTATCATTTTAGCTGTAAATTACTGTTCTTAAAACTTCATATGCCCTGGTTACAAATTAGAATGTTCTTTAAATCTTTTTAACCATGTTAAAACAATTTGAACAAAATCTTACCCCATCTAAAAATGACAGTATTTAGTTGAATTCAAGTTAAACTCTTCAATGTAAGATCACATGAAGGGGTAAAGTTTTAACCTTTTTTGTTATTCACATGTGGAAACACAGAAATTAATTTAAATGATTGAATCACTTCCTAGATGAAAGTTTTTAGAGTGTAGCAGGCATCATGTGAAGTACAGAGGTATTTACAGTATCTTTTGGTACCAGTAGTTCTCGCTTCAGTAATTCACCAGTAGGTTTTCATTCATCATTGATGATACCAATTTGAGGCTAAAATAAAACACCTACATTTCTTAGGGCTTATTCTGTATAGAAAGAGGAAACGTCCTTTGAGTTTTTCTTTTGTTTTTCCAAAGAGATTCTAAGCAAAAAAATTGTAACTAACATCGGTATTTTGTTATTAGTTCTAGTTACTTTTATTTTTCTTAGACTCTTTAAAGTTTTGAGTAGATAGCCATATTTGATAAGCAAGTTGGATGCTTCAGTTGCTTAGGAGGTGTATTGTGTTATATGAAGACAGAATGAATTTAAATGTACCCAGTTTGGCAATATATATAGCACAGACTACATAAAGCTTGGAGATATGGAACCTTTGGAGGCATTAAAGTTAACATTTCATTTAGGCAATGTGCCTTTGTTTGACTGGTGTGTAAGTCCTTCTTCCAGGTTTGTACGCTCTTAAACGCGTTATTCTACCCTCTCTAACTCCTCCCAGCAGCAAAAAGGGAGACACTTCAGCTGGAACAAAATAGTGGAAGAAATGGCGTCTGGGGTTCAGTGGGGATTCGCAGTGTGTATGCAATGTTTGCAAGATTACTTTTTATGTTTTTCAATTACTGTAAACAATTACAAAATATATCAATGCTTATCAAGAAGGGAACATTGTATACCAGTAGAAACTCTCCTAGTGGGTCTGCTGCAAGTCGCTTAACCTCTTGGGGCCTTAGTTTTCTCATCTGCAGTATGAAGGAGTTGGACTCGATAATCTTTAAGGTCCATTCCTGCTCTAAAACCCTATGCTTTTCTGAAGTACTGTATTTAACAGAATGCATTGCTTTCCCACTTTGACTATTTGAATTACATGTGCAGTATACTTACTGCAACTGCATGTTGTCTAAAATAGCTTTTCTATAGGATGTTATATTAAAAACTAATCCCTCTTGAGCTGATTTATAAATGTGTGTGTATATAGCCACACATAAAAAGCTAGTGGTAGTAGGGCTCTCAGAAAATAAATACTTTCCAGTTGTCTAACCTTGAATGTTATTAACTTTTCTATATTACAGGAGATACTACTCGTCAGCGAATCAAATTCAGTGATGACAGAGTGTGCAAGAGTCACCTTCTCAACTGTTGCCCCCATGATGTCCTTTCTGGAACTGTACGTATTTTTTAAATTTATTATTTGATTACTGGTATGCTATAGTAATGAACTACTTGATGAAGTCTTAATTCTTTATCAAATTATTAACAATTTTTGACACTGTGTTGCCTCCTTTATTGTTTATTCAGGTTGATGATTTAAATCTGCAGTAATGGGGTTTCCTCAGAAAAGTAGTTGATATGTTTTGTTTTATATTTATATTTTTTCCATTCTTCAGAGCAATTTTTTAAAAAGCATTTGGAATACAGAGGTAGTTATCATAATGTTATACAACATTTGCACTTTTAGTTGAGAAGTAATATAATTGATTTTTAAAGTAGTTCCCTTTACTGTTAAACAGAGTAGACTTTTGTACAGAACAGTATACATTTTTATTAAGATTTGTGCACATTTATATTGTGGAATCGGTGGGGGGGGAGATATATTAATAAATAAATCCATACAGCTTAATTTGAAAGTAGTGTTATATTACTTAAAATTCATCCATATTGCTGACTCCTAATAACATAAAACTCAATTGAGATTCTGCGTCTGCAGAGATGTTGGTTGATCTTAGAATATCATCATCTTAATTTGGAAAATAAACCATGTGGTTATGGACCTATTTAAACAGAACAAAGGATTTGATTCCCTGAGTTTTGCATTTGGGTGAAATGATTACTACAGTTAGCTTCTTGTTGCATCTGATGGTATTGGGGAGCTGAGAGGGGCTAAACTTTGAGCTGGTTTTATTTCTCATTTGCCAAAAATGACTGAAATGAAGAAAAGATACCCGGCTTGCCTTTTCAGAAGCTGTGAGTTCCTTTGTTAAAGATGCCTAAATCAATGGTTTCTTTTTTGATTGGAAGAGTTAAATTAATGACATATGCTGAAGAGAGATATATCAAAGCATATGTAATAGGAAACATGTCTTTTTCCAGTAGGAAAGATAATTGAAACTATATTATGTTAAAAGGAAAAAAAGAGCCGTTTTTTAAAAAGGATAATATCACAAGGCAAGAAATCTAGTTTCTGAGCACTTGAATTAGGAGTGTGATAGATAATATAACAGATAATAAGCTCTCTTATACCTACTATTTAAAGGTTATATAATTGAAGTATTTTATACTGTGCTATAATGCATTTGAAATCTATAAAATCTGTAATTGTAGTATACTTTGATTTTCCACATTTACTATTGTATAAAATCTAACAGTTAAAGTCATTTAATGGTCAAATTATCATTTCAGATAAATTTTGGGAACAAGATTAACAAAAGGGCAAAATTTATTTTTTATTTATTTCATTTTTTAATACTCTCAAACCAGCCATAGCAAGACTTTGACTTGTAATATTCTTCACATATGGCATTAATAATAAAAATATGACTTCACAGTTGTGCTTCACATTTCATAATGTCTGTAACATATTTATGCTCATTTCTTAAAATGATTGTGAGGTATATCATCCAACAGTTTACACATTGGAATTTAGCTTTATTAAGTGACTTACTCAAAAGCACTGAGCTTTGTTGAAACTGAGACCAAATTCTAATTTTTAAAAAATATTTGCAGTGTTTTTTGTTGCAGAAAATTTCCAATATATATAAGCAGAGATATTACTATATATATATATACTGTATATTACTATATTTCTATTCTAGTAAAATGAGCAGTCGTAGACCTAATACTTATACTGAGCGTTAACAAATTATTAACATTTTGCCATTCTTCAGACTCAAATTTTCTGATCTTATTGTCCAGCATGCTTTCTACTTTGCATGGAATACTTAATCCTTTATGATCTTAAATAAAAAAGATGAATGGCTCTGGTACATTCCTTCTTCTAAAATTCTTATCAATGGATTGTAAGATACACATTTTTTCTTTTTCAAATTTTAACAACTCTGAAATGTGCATCTTAAAATCTATGGTAGAGGCCGAGCGCAGTGCCTCACGCCTGTAATCCTAGCACTCTGGGAGGCTGAGGCAGGTGGATCGTTGGAGCTCAGGAGTTCGAGACCAACCTGAGCAAGAGTGAGACCCCGTCTCTACTAAAAATAGAAAGAAATTAATTGGCCAACTAAAAATATATAGAAAAAAATTAGCCAGGCATGGTGGTGCATGCCTATAGAACCAGCTACTTGGGAGACTGAGGCAGAAGGATTGCTTGAGCTCAGGAGTTTGAGGTTGCTGTGAGCTAGGCTGATGCAACGGCACTCCAGCCTGGGCAACAGAGTGAGACTCTGTCTCAAAAAAAAAAAATCTATGGTAGAAAAACACTGTCTTAATTCGTTGCATTTTTCTTATGGTACAGAACATAATGATGACGTTTAAAATTGATGGTATCGTGAGTTACATAAAAAACAGTTAAGACAAGCTCTTCTGAAGGCACCTTCAGAAAAGACTCTGGAAGAGAAATCTCTACTGTTTGTCAGCCTGATAAACAAGAGACTGTTGTATGTAAAGATAAGATTAAGTAGTTGTGAACCTCTTGCAGGATTTAGGCTGAGTTTAGGACTAGCTAAAGGACTTTGTCAGACTCCAGAGTTGTCACAGAATGGTATCCTTAAGAACTTGAAAACTATACATCGTGTGATTTCCTCATGACCCTTATTATTACTAAAAAGCACTGTTTATAACAGTTCACCCTGTGTACAAATGGTTTGTAATTACAGAGCTATGACTTCTTTAGCAACCAATCCCTATAGAACAAATGCTTTTCTGGGACACAGTCTAATAGTTGACAGCTCTTTATGTTGAACATGTCTATTTCTTTTCTTTTTACATATTAAATGAAGAATGAAAATAACTAATTTATAACTGCCGATTTTATAATGCTTTTTCTTTGTTGTATATCTGAAGGTTGCCCTTTAGTTTCCCTGACCTTGTTCTTGTGATCTGTCACTTCCCAGCAGAATATGACTTACCGATACTCTACATTATTTAGCAAAAGAGTAACACAGAAGCCTGGTGTGGTAGCTTGTGCCTCTAGTCCCAGCTACTCAGGAGACTGAGGCAGGAGGATTGCTTGAGCCCAGGAGTTTGAGTCCAGCTTGGGCAACATACTGAGACTCCCATCTCTTAAATAAAATAAATATAAAAGGATATACACAAATGTATTCCCTGGCTATTTTCATTATAAAGAGGTTGGACTTTATATCAAGCACTTGGAGATGGAGAGTGTGATTTCTAAAACTTCTATTCATAATTGACATTTAGTATGGACTTTCTTTCATACTGAATGAAATTCAGTTTCACAAAAATGCTCCTGTAACATTTTACCTTTGTTAGTCTGGCATAACTAATTCTTAATTAGCTTAAGATGAACAAAATCAAAATAATTAGATTTTTGGCTAATTATTTTTATAAGAAATATGAATATTTCTTATAGCTTAGACAGTTACTGTACTTCAAAGACTTGGATTATTTTCCTATTCATCTAGAATATTTTCTTATCTAGTCCCACTCTTTTCCTCCTTTTGACAGTCTTGATTTCTCCCTGTTCTATTCACTGTGCAGACAGTAAGCAGCATCCCCTTTCAGATTTAGCAAAACAAAAAAACCTAAGCTGACTTGTTGTTTTTTCCCCCCAATACATTGTTTGTGGTGCATATCTTCCCTGAGGAAAGATAAAGGTACTGAAGTGCTTTTAAATATCTTTCCTAGTAGTTGTGCTTTGGGAAAAAATATATGATTGTATTAATATATCTAAAGCATTAAATCTAAAGCCAAAGATGTAATGAGCTTGAAATTAAAATCTGCCGACATGGAAATGTATACTGTCATAATATGCCTGTCCAAAATTCAGAAATGACTACCACTAATTTTTTTATAGCTGCCATCATAATATAATTTTAGTGTTGATAAACCCTTATGTCTTCTAATGTAGAGTCATCATTTTATAGATGGGAAAAATTAAGGCTTAGAGAAATCGTGCTTGTCAGATATCTCACGATCAAAAAATATCGCAGTATTCTATACCATGTAGAAATCTTATGTTTTCTTAAATCTAAATACTTACAAAAAATTTGTGTTGTTGTTAGTTTTTTGTAACAGTTACCTAGGGCAGTGACTTTGAGATGTTTCTGAAACATCCTTGGAAGTATCTCATGCACTAAGGACTTGGGAGTAGGCCAGCATCTCCTATTTCAACTAGATTTGTATATATTTTAACACATTAACTGCCATGTGAGTTGTATTTAACTCACTAGTTTTGAGCCCAGGGCCTCGTGAAGCAAAACCCTGCATTTGGTCCGTGAAAAATCTTGTTGGTGTTCTTATTGTTATAATTAATATTGGCAAGTTAATTCTTTTTTTAAAAATTTTTTTGGCAACATGGATGAAGCTTGAGACAAGCTAATTCTAAAAATGATTAAATGACTAGGAGTCAATAAATTTTGTTTTTCATTAAATTAGAAAGAATTATTTTATTTTAGATTTTTATTCTGTTTTCATAATAAAACACTGTGGCCCCAAGGAAAAAAAATTTTTTTTCTGGTGTGCAGTTGATGTGTTAAATATAGGGATTTTCCATGAAATTTCATTTAAAGAGTCTCTGCTGCTCAAAAATGAGGGCATTTTCCAAGAACTGATCTTGAAAAATACTTAGGAACAGGATTAGGGACTTTGCTAAGTCATTATCAAAGTAAAAGATTATTTGCCTTTTTGAAGTGATTGGGAGTATTGGTTGTCAAAAATTCTGATTGAGTTTTATGGTGCCCCAGTAGGTTCTGGGTTTTGTCCAAAGTGTAATTTTTACTAATTGAAAGTCCTTTATTGCTTCCCTGGCTCTTCTTTTAAGGCCTGGTCTAAGTCTCTTTGATAGTACGTAAGTGAAAGAGCCATGAAAATATGGAGAAGCAGATTAAGTGTTAAGAAGTAGATCTGTACCAAATTTGATCACCCAGCCACTAGAATGTAAGTTTCATAAGGGCAGGAACATTGTATTGTTCAATGCTATATCTCCAGCATCTAGAACAGAGTTCATTCATTGTATCGTAGTCAACCTACCCAAAACTAGAATGCTAATTAAATAAATTGTTTCAAAAAACAACTTTGAGTTTTAGAAATTAATAATTGTTTTTTTGTTTCTTGGTTTTTTTTAGACAGAGTCTCACTCTGTTGCCTGGGCTAAAGTGCTGTGGCGTCAGCCTAGCTCACAGCAACCTCCAACTCCTGGGCTCAAGCAATCCTTCTGCCTCAGCCTCCTGAGTAGCTGGGACTACAGGCATGTGCCACCATGCCCGGCTAATTTTAAATATATAGATATATTTTTAGTTGGCCAATTAATTTCTTTCTATTTTTAGTAGAGACGGGGTCTCGCTCTTGCTCAGGCTGGTTTCGAACTCCTGACCTTGAGTGATCCTCCTGCCTCGGCCTCCCAGAGTAGAAATTAGTAATTGTTAATGGCAGAAGTTACTTTTTAACAGATAAAGAAAATATCTTGGTTTTGGTAAATTACTTATCAAAATATGATAGTGATTATACATATAAATGTGAAAAGTTCAACTGTAGATTCTTTAAATTTAAATAACCTCTTCCCCAGAAATGGTTTATTTTGGGCTACCTTAATATTCTTTAACAGGTGTTTTTGGCATTAGCCCAGATTACTGGCTTGATTTTTGTTTGTTTGTTTGTTTAATTTATGTGACAGCCAATTTCTAGAGCTTCCCAGTTGGCAGAATAACCCAGGTTTTACCAGATTTGGCTTTGAAGTATATGCTCCTTATTTTGAGCAGATATGTTGTGTTTTATTTTTCTTAGTCTGTTATAAAAATGTATATATTCCTTTAATCAACATTTCTAGAGACCGTATAAACCAAAAATGCATTTGGTGCCTAGGAAGTTAGAGGCACATTTAAAGCTTCCTAGTGAATAATCAAAATTTTACTATTAAATCTTAAAAACCAAGTCTTGAATAGTTTAGAGCATTGTTAGCAAATAGGCATGTGAATACTCTGAACTATCCAACTTGAGGTACTTACTCCCTTTGGAAGTAGATAACCCTTTTCTGTGATTCTGAATAATCTTTTTTTTTTTCTTTTTTAAGAGTGAGGATCTTGCTATAATGTCCAGGCTGGCCTTGAATTCTTGGGCTTAAGCAATCCTCCCACCCCAGCCTCTCAAGTTAGCTGGGATTGGACTATAGACGCGTGCCCGGCTCTATTCTGAATAATATTACAATGTTCATTTTATATACCACTTAAAATAATATACTTCAGGCTTATGGAGGTGACTTTATTTATTTATTTTTTTTAAGGCGACCCACAGACTGTATGTTTTAGAATCTTGTTCTGGTTTTTAGTCCTTGTCTCTAGGTGAGGTTTGTCAGCACTTTTGTCTATTGGATTAATGGTTAAGTACAAATATACATCAGTATAGGTATGATGGACTACAGTGTTGATATCCAGTTTTATAAATCAAATGCAAATTAATTATACCTTTTATTGTTGAATCAGTCTGAGGGAGGAATCTTTTTAACTTCTGTAATGAAAAATTTCAAACATAAAAAAAGTAGAGAGTTGTAAAGTGAACTTTCATGTACCCATCAACCAGCTTTAGTAAATAGTTTATTTATGGCCTACCTTGTTTTTTTTATAGTCGCTTATGTTCTCTCCCCCACATTTTGTTTTTGTTTTTGTCTTTGTCTTGAGACAGAGCCTCACTCTTTTGCCCGGGCTAGAGTGCCGTGGCATCAGCCTAGCTCGCAGCAACCTCTAACTCCTAGGTCTCAAGCGATCCTCCTGCTTCAGCCTACCAAGTAGCTGGGACTGCAGGCATGCGCCACAACACCTGGCTCATATTTCTATTTTTAGTAGACATAAGGTCTCACTCTTGCTCAGGCTGGTATCGAACTTCTGACCTTAGGCGATCCTCCCGCCTCAGCCTCCCAAAGTGCTATGATTACAGGCATGAACCACTGTGCCCGGCCTCCCCCACGTTTTTGTAAAAGCAAATCTTAAATCTCGGATCTGACTCTTGAGACAGTATAAATAGAAAGTAGCAAAGAGACCAGTTATTCCTAAACAAAACAGGGAGGTCTATAAGTCATTGTTGGAGCAGATTGTTTTTCATAGTCCTACTATGTGTTTAACACATTGACTGCCACACAAGAAAAAAAATTTTTTTTCCTTGGGGCCACAGTGTTTTATTAAGAAAATAGAATAAAACTTCAGAAACAAAATGATCCTTTCTAATTTAATGAAAAGTTTGCTATTTTTTCTTGTTTTTTGTGTGTGAGTTATGTGCAACTTGAAAAATAGTTCTCGTGGCTCCCAAGGTGAAGAGACATGTGAGTTACATATACTTCATGAGGCCCCAGGCTCAAAACTAGCATGAGTTAAATACAACTCACATGCAGTTAATGTGTTAATATATTTCAGTGTCACATTTGATTTTTTTATACAGTGAGTGTCAAATGCTTAGTAAGGTAAGAACCAGGAATCATTCTTTTAGTATTTTTCCCAAGCTCTCCAGATGTTCTTTAGAAATATATGTGGTTTCATAAACTGTATTTTAACAACTCTTAGGAAAGTAGTGTGTTCTCTGAGGCTATTCATTGAAAAAGGTAGTGTGGCGTTATAAATACATTATTTGGAGGCTGTAGCCAATTAAACAGAACAAACACATGGTAAATAAATGAAAACTTGAAACAAAAATATTTTTATTTTATAGATGATTAACCACAAACATCAAGCAAAGTTACAGATAATTACAGATAGAATATTTCTATCATTGGAAATATTTTTTAAACTGTGATGAATTCTATTATACCTTGATGTGCAAGTGGCAAAATGAAATGACTTAGTAAAATCATTTCCAGTTTGATGATTCTTACTTGTTAAGGGCACTTTTATAAGCATATGGTGTTTTGACTGTGACCTATATAGAATTGAACATTTTGAATATATATTATCCCATAAGATTTTTTGGTCTACAGGATCAAATATATAGCTATATGTATTGATTTAGTCAGATGATGTAATTTGTAAAATTTCCAAGTTTAGATAAGTTTTTGTTTTTTCTCTATTATAATAGTGTTTATTTTTATTATTTTTTTTATTTCAGCATATTATGGGGGTACAAATATATAATAGTGTTTAGAGTGATTAAATTTAAGTAACAGTAGGATTAAGCAGAGGAAGAAATAGAAAAGAATGAGCAAAGAAGGATCAGATTAATGAGGGCTGAATAGAGAAAGTAAAGAGAATTCACAGTGCTTGTTTTTAGAACTGTTATTTCTGAAATCATACCATCTGCAAATAAAAACCAATGTGACTATAACTTTTTTGAAGAACTAATTTTAAATATAAAAGTTAACAAAAATTCCCCTTCAAGAAGTGATTTAATTTTTCATCTCTCTGAAAATGGTGCTGATGGCTGAGATCACCATTCATTCACTCACTTAACAAATACTTGAGTACCTGCTATGTGCTGTATGTTATGCTACGTGATGGGGATACAGAAGTGGACATGAGTTTGTGCTTCAGTGGTGGGAGCTGACAGTGTAATGCAGGAAGCACACAATCAAGTATGAAAAGAAATAATATTTCAAGTAGTGATAAGTGCTGTGACAAAAAAGCATGGTTAGGTATTTCATTGTGTTTGGGATGGGGTAGGGTAGGGGGCCAAGGCAAAGGACTACTCTGTCAGGGTGGTTAGAGAAAACCCTTTTGAAGAAGTGATACTTGAAGAGATCTGAATGTCCAGAAGAAGCTAGTCATTCTTGAGTGGGAATCAACTTGACATGTTCTTCCTACACAGAAACTTGTGGTAGTTCCCAGTCCTTTATACCTGTAGTAAAAAGTCTAAAATCCACAGCCCATTCTACCTCTCCTTTGATTGAATAAATCAGCATAGTCTTCTCTTTTAACCAAAGTGATTTATTCATTGTTGTCTCACTACTTTCCTTCCCTAGCATGCTTCTTATTTATGCTTACCCTTTTTTCTCTCCATGCAGTATCTTTTTTCCTCTCTATAGATTTAAATCCTGCCTGGTTTACTACGTGTGATTGTTTTAGCCTATAGCAATTTAGCCTCTGAAACCTAGTATAGCACCTGCTGTCTGTGCTGCTGAATGGGCACTTGTTATTTATCTTGTGTATATGTTCTTTGTGGGGCAAGACTTCTTGTTTTAATTTTTTCTAGTTATTTTTGCTTATCTAGGGTCAGAAATGGATACAAAAGTATTTCCTGCCATGCTCTTCAAAAAAATATTAAGGTAGAAGAAGAGCATTATTTTTCTTTATCTACTTGGGGAAAAATAGACTTGGAGTTGGAACATACACGTGGGAAGGGGCAATTAAGAAATTGGGAAGTGGGCTGGGTATGGTGGCTGACACCTGTAATCCCAGCCCTTTAGGAGGCCAGGGCGGGAGATCATTTGAGTCCAGGATTTTGAGACCACCCTGGGCAACATAGTGAGACCCTGTCTCTACTAAAAAGAAGAAAAATTTGGGAAGTGGTAGAAAAGCAGGAACTGCTTTCTGTGTGCAGTGTGTCCTATTTCTCTACACCCTATACTCATGTTTAAGACTTGTTGACATGGAGGTGAGATTCTGTTCTTACATGATTTGTTAATGAGGGTCTCCTATAAAAAATGCTTGAGCTGTAATTCCAAGGAAGAATATGTAAGACTTTCTGCTTGGAGAACTTAGTTGAATAAAGAAAGACTATAGTAAATATAGTCTTAGATCTTTACTAGACACTGCTACTTAGATTTCCTGCTATTACATCAAAATCAGCATGTTCGAAACAGGAAATTTTCCTTCACAAATCAATTCTCCATTTGATTTAGTCAGTTCTCTTGGTGGTATTATTGTTTTCTCTTGCTTGAAATACTTGAAGCCTTAAAAAGACTCTTGACTTTTTCCTTTCCACACTTCACTTCTATTTAGTTAAAAACTGTTGATTGAGAGGCATTGTGAGCTGTACTAAAGATCTGTTCAGATTTTTACTCTACTGCTACTATGCTCTTAGGCAAATCATTTGGCCTCTCTGAGTCTTGATTTCCTTATCTGTAGGAGGATGTGATGGAATTGATGATTTCAGAGATCCTTCTTTTTTTTTTTTTGAGACAGAGTCTCACTCTGTTGCCCTGGCTAGAGTGTTGTGGCGTCAGCCTAGCTCATAGCAACCTCAAACTCCTGGGCTCAAGCAATCCTTCTGCCTCATCCTCCTGAGTAGCTGGGACTACAGGCATGTGCCACCATCCCGGCTAATTTTTTCTATATATTTTTAGTTGGCCAATTAATTTCTTTCTATTTTTAGTAGAGACAGGGTCTTACCCTTGCTCAGGCAGGTCTCAAACTCCTGAGCTCAAACAATCTGCCCACCTTGGCCCCCCAGAGTGCTAGGATTACAGGCATGAGCCACCGTGCCTGGCCCCCTTCTTGTCTTTAAAATGATTTTTTTTCTTTTTTTAGCATTCTAATTACCTCCATCACTGCCTTTCTTTCTTCTTCTAATTTTACCCTAGTGGCTTTATTCCTGGGTTGTTGTAATAGCTTTTCTTGCCCTTGCTGTCTTTCTTGTCAATCCATCTTGTCAGTCCAGTGGTGTTGATGCTTCCAAAACATAGATTTTTAACATGTGATTTCTGTTCAAATAGTCAAGCATTCTTCTTTGCCTATAGAGTAAATTCTGCATTTTTGGACTAATTTTCAGATTCTTTCACAATTTAGTAGTTATAGGCTGCAAACTGGTGGCCTCTGGGGCCAAAGTAATCCTATATCCTTTTTTTTCAACATTATTTTCCCCTATCCTGTATTAGAAACCCTCTGGTTCCAGTTAAGCTGCTCACACTTTCCATTTTGCAGGTAGGAAATATTTATTCTTCTCTGAAGCATTTGCTCTGGCTATTTCCCGCTATTCTTTGTCATTTCCTATGTAAATCATCTTCACCTTTCCTGGAAACCTCCCCATACACACTGAAACTATAGCAACAGCTCTGTTTTCATGAATTCCTTTGAAAATGGATGAATTAGAAATATGTGAAGTTATGAGCCAAGAAATATGTGAAGTTATGAGCCAAGAAAATATGCTCTTCAGTTAACATCTGTTGAACTATAATATTGTATCATACAACAAAGTATTGAGCACCTTTTATGTGGTGGGCACTGTTACAGATATTGGGGCTGTAACAGTGATCAAGAAAGAAAATGTCCTTCCCTCATTGAGCTTATATCCCAGTGCATTCAGTATGCAAAAATAAGTAGGCCAATAATCTATCCTCAAAGTGCTTTCATAAACATCTTATTTCATCTATACAGCAATCCTGAAGTACTTGAGAAAAGAGAAGTTCAGAGAGAGTAATTGAATTTCTCAGAGTCAATTAGGTAATAAGAGAAAGGAAGGTCCTGTGACTTGATCTATTACCCATTCTCTCTTAATTTGTTTATCACTTAGACAATATAGTCTTCAAGTACAAGAGGATATAGCATATTTTTCTTTTATTGTTAAAATTTTTAAATTTTAAGAGAGAAGGCATCGTTCTGTTGCCCAGGCTCAAGTGCAGTGACACAATCATACATAGCTCACTATAATCTCGAACTTCTGGGCTTAAGCGATCCTCCTGCCTCAGCTTCCCGAGTAGCTAGGATTACAAATGTATGTCACCACACCTGGCTAATTTTTCTGTTTTTTTGTTTTTTTGGTAGATATGGGGTCTCACCATGTTGCCCAGGCTAGTTTTGAACTCCTGACCTCAAGCAATCCTTCTGCCTTGGCCTCCCAATGTACTGGGTTTGCAGGCATGAACCACCACGCCCAGCCAAATGTTTCCCATTATACGTCATCCCCCTTCTCAGACCTAAACCTTGTCAACACTGTAGTGTACATCTTTCACTATCCTTTCTTTGCATTTACATAAGCATGTGTGTATGTGTGTGATAACAAATGGCATTATATTTTTTGAAATTTTTTTCACTTGTCTTGAGGAGGTTTCCATTACCAGTCATGTACATTAAAAAAATGCGTAATATTTTTATTGTATAGCTGTTCTTTGTTTTCTTTATTTGGTGAGTTTCAATATATTAATAGTCTTTGTTTGTGTTTTTGGTGTGTGATGTGGCACTAAAATCCTTGTATGTACATCTTTGTGTACATTTGTAACTTTAATGTCTTTTTTTCATTGTGAATATAAATTCCTTGATAGCAGGAATTATATTCTCACATTGTTTTGTAATTTGGTCCAAGATCTGTCTCATAGGATTGAGCAAATATACTAGCGTATACCAAAGCTAGTATTTTTAGTTATTTGAAGCTGTTGCTATGCCAATTTCTATTACTAATATATTCATTATGTTAATATTGTCATTAATGTACACTTGACAGCACACTCAAATCTATACATTAGCCCTTTGATTTGCTCTACTATGATACCATTCTTTTACGGCTGGGCTTGGTGACTCACACCTCTAATCCTAGCACTTCGGGAGGCCGAGGTGGGAGGATTGCTTGAGGTCAGGAGTTTGAGACCAGCCGGAACAAAAGAGAGACCTCATCTCTACAAAAAATAGAAAAAACTAGCAGGGCGTGGTGATGCACGCCTGTAGTCCCAGCTACCGGGGAGGCTGAGGCAGGAGGATCACTTGGGCCCGGGAGTTTGAGGCTACATGAGCTATGATGAGGCCACTGCTCTCTAACCCCGGTGACAGAGTGAGACCCTGTCTCAAAAAAACCCCAAGAAACAAAAAAATTACTTGATAGTTGAATTCTTTCTTCAATCTCCTAGAAAAATAGTTGTCAGAACTGTATTTGAACTACTCAGTTATCTGAGAGCTTACTAACCTTGATTGAAGCTTGTTCCACCTTTGGAAAGCTGTGATTATTAGTAAGTATTTTCTTATATTGAGGGGAGTTAAAATCTGACTCACTGGAGTCCCTTGGGGCCATAATGCTTCTTAATGAAATTTTCCTTAGTTGATTGATAACTAGGTTCACATCTTAGTTGATTTTTCTCTTCTCCATCTACTTCTGTTCCCTGATTTTTTTATATAGCTTGGTTTTGAGACACTTGTATGATTTATTCATATCCGTTTTTTGAAATGTCTTAGCACATAGACGGTGTTTTGGAGGGCAGCGGTTTGCTTTAAAACCAGCCTTCAGTAGAGATTTCTCATGTTGCTCATACTGTGTCCTCTTTAAGTTAGTTTTATACCATATAGCTTTATCTCAGTCATGCCATACTGTAATCCTTACTCTTGACTAGTTAAGTTTTTTAATTTGTCTAATTGATCTGGTCATACTTTGTTTTTTTGTCGTTGTTGTTGTTGTTTTTTTGTTTTGTTTTTGGAGACAGGGTCTAACTCTGTTGCCCAGGCTAGGGTGCAGTGGCATCGTCACAGCTCGCTGCAACCTCAAACTTCTGGGCTCAAGAGATCCAGCCTACCAAGTAGTTGGGACTACAGGTGTGTACCACCACGCCTGGCTAATTTTTCTATTTTTTGTAGGGACAGGGTCTTGCTCTTGCTCAGGC
>VBSM01003176.1:7806192-7817683 GCA_008086735.1 Cheirogaleus medius | reverse complement strand
GCTTGAGCGATCCACCCTCCTCGGCCTCCCAGAGTGCTAGGATTACAGGTGTGAACCACTGCCCCCGGCCCCAATAGGTAGGTTTTTATCCCACACCCACCCTTAAACAGATTTTGATGGTAATTATACTATATTGGAAACCAGATATAGTAAAGGTTAGGATTAAGATTGGACCCAGTAAATATCCTTCTCATTTACTATTATCATTTTTAAGAGAGTTGTAGCTGAGAAGCAGGAGAAAAGAAACCAAGAACGCCTGAAACGAAGAGAAGAAAGGGAGAGAGAAGAAAGGGAGAAGCTGAGGAGGTATGGAGTAATGGTTTAAGTATTTGAAATTGAATCTCCTTGTTTCTAAAAAGAGATACGATTGATGTAAGATATTAGTTGTTGTAAATCTGTTATGAGACACAGGAAATTTCTGCTTACTTTTAAAAAATATTACCATGTGAATTGTACAAGTATATAATTATATAAATATATTAACTCTTGACCGTTTACTTTCTTCAAATTTCTTTCAAAATGTGTGGAAGAGCGAAAAAAAATGCCTCATATCTTTGTCTTGTAAGATTTATAATAAACCTTTTTCTAGCCCTCTTAATTTTTCATTATTGGGCTAGATTTGTATCAGGTTGGCATAGAAATATTTTTGTTTTTATGATATATATGTGTTGATATAAGATTTGGGTGTTTTTATTTCATTTTTTTTTTACATTGAACTTTGGCCCTTTGTTTCCTCAATTCTAGGAGCCATAAACCATAAAACATCCATTAATTTAATAATAGCTAAATGTACACATTCTGCCTTTATTAGTATTCATTAATTGATAAAATCATAATTCTTTATAGTACATGAATAGGTCATACTCACTTCCTCCAAGCTATGAGTGTATTATACTCAGTATCTCTAGAAGTGTAAACAGACTTTATTTATGTTACTTATCTTGTGACAGGTAACCTTTTGTCATTGTAAAGACAAAATTAAAGTTACATTTGGATATCTTCCCTTTTTAGGATAAGTGATATCAGTCTTCTTTTGAGGGAGAGGTGTGTGTGTGTGTATGTATTTTCATTTACCATAAATTTTACCTCAGAGCTTTATCTTGTTCTCGTGTGTACACTAAGACTGTATGGGAATATTGCCCAGTATTCTAATATTTAAGACAATATAAATGGAATTTTTTTTAAATAATAGAAAACTTTCACTTGAAATAAATGACATTTTAAGTAACATTGGAAATCTCAGTTTAAGATTCAGTGGAGGTGACAGTCAAATGAGAACAAAAATTCTTTGAAAGGACTATGCTTTCATATTGTAGATGATAAGAAAGTACATTACATCTTATTCCTTTGCCTGCCAGCTGGCAAGTTTCTTTTGACATTGATTATAAAATGTAACCTTATTTCAGAAATGTTTAGAAAATTTTAAAACTCTGAATTTGAGGAAATGAAACTAAGTATGGAAGATGAGGAAATTAGAAGCTAGTATAAAATTACACAAGATGGGATTCCCACTATGGTTTTGAAAAGGATAAAGGCAGGGGGGAATCACAATCATTTACTCAGCACTTATTGTATGCCAGCTACTATAAATAAGGAATTTAGCTATATTCTTCTGATCCTTACAAACCCCCACCTGCAGTGTGATTTCTGTTACTATCCCTCTTTTGCTAATGACAGACTAAACTGAAGAAGGATATATAACTTACCCAGGCCACATAGATGGTGAATGGTAGAGCCAGAGTTAAAACTCACTTGTGGCTGAGCCCAAAGCCATGCTTCCAACCATGATAAATGTTATCCACAAAAATCTCTCTGGTGTCCTAATAACCAAAATATTAACTATTACTCTTTATTGAGCATTAACTGTGTGCTAGGAAATGTAAATAGTGCATTACATAAAGTGTGTCTCGGCTTGGTGTGGTGGCTCACACCTGTCTAGCACTTTGGGGGAGGCCAAGGCAGGAGGATCAGTTGAGGCCAGGAGTTTGAGACCAGCCTGAGCAAGATAGTGAGGCCCCCGTCTCTACAAAAAAATAGAAAAATTAGGCAGGCATTGTGACAAGTGCCTGTATTCCCAGCTACTCAGGAGGATGAGGCAGGAGGATTGCATGAGCCCAGAACAGAAGTTCAAGGCTGCAGTGAGCTGTGATCATGCCACTGCACTCTAGCCAGGGCAACAAAGCAAGACCTTGTCTCATAAAACCAAGGAAAACCAAAAAACAACAAAAACAGAATATCTCATTTTATGTGAAGAAACAGATGTACAATTGAGCTGGGTGTTCTAGGGATTATAAGTATTAGGTTGTAGCTCCAAAATGTATGCATTCTGATCATAGAAATTTCACTATTTCCAGAAGGGGGAAGAAAAAGAAATGACAGAGATGTAAAAAGATTTTTTTCCAGCCTGTGAAGAAGTGGTTTCTGGATAATTAGGTAGTTGTGATGTACAAGTTGAGCATCCCAAATCCAAAAATCCAAAATTCACCATGCTCCAAAATCTGAAACTTTTTGAGCACCAACATGATGCTCGAAGGAAATGCTGGAGCACTATAATTATAGCACATATTTCAAAATGGGAAAAAATCTAAAATCCCAAACAATTCTTGTTCCAAGCGTTTTTGGATAAGGGACATAGTCCACCTGTATTGTGTTTTAGTCTTCCAGGAGCATATTCTTTAAGAGCTGGTGTCGTGAGTTAAGGGAGCTCTCGCAACGTGGAGACATCTGTAGAGTTTGTGGTGCATTTTGAAAAACTTTGTGGGCATTAGCACACGCTTTATATTTATAAAATTTAGATAAAAATTAGGAATCAAGAATAATTAACAGCACATTGCACTTTAAAATTTATTTACATCACTTTTCTAAAAATAGGTATTTTTTTTTTAGGTCCCGATCACATAGCAAGAATCCCAAAAGGTATGTATACACAAGGCAGGTATAAGTAGTAAAGCTGTGTTTTTCAAACGTGGTTTTTATAGATTAAATATCTTGTAAAAATTGAGACAATAAATTAGTATTCTTTTTCTTTTATACCTCAATTTTCAGCATTGTTATTTGAGGAGAAACTAAAAAAAAAAGATACTCATGAGCTACAATTTAGTTTGATCAGCATAAAATTGTATACAGTGCTCTGGAGTTGTAGGAGAAAGCTAAAAATATTTCAAAATATTTCTTTGAAATCATTTTTAGTAGCTCAAAGTAAATATGTAACAGGATTTATTTTTAAAAATTAGGTGGTACATTTAAGAAACACATTCTTAGAGGTTATACTTATTGAAAACACAAGTAAATAAATTTTTGAGAGATCCACTGTGGGTTGAGGGAAACTAAAATGTTTAGTATGTGCTACAATCTTTATATGAGTTTATTACTCAGCCCTTTGTACAGTAATCACAAAAACTTAGATTTTTGAAAAGGGGACTTACAGCCTTAAGGAGGAAGAGAAAAAGATAATACTTTCCTTTGATTGACTTTCAGCATTAGTATCTGGGGGCTTTTTGGAGTCTTTATAGTTTTTGCTAGTTGCTGATAAATTTTTTCTGTCTGAGAAAGGTAGGGAAACATGTACTACTTCATTATTCTTTCTCATTTCTTCATTTGCTATTCTCATTCCTGTTGAACCTTTCTTCATGAATCCATTCCCATTCAGAATGCCGTCTCATTCTTTTCCAAATCCTACCATTCTTCTCGTTTAGATCACATCTTCTTTTTGAAACCTTCTGAATACTCTAAACTCTAGAGAGTAACTATTACCCAAGAACCTTTCCCTAAAAAGTAGAGCATTTGTTGTTACGAAAAAGAAAAAAAAACAAAAACAAAACTCTTATGTTTATATTAGCTATACCCCTTAGTACTTTGTAGAATCTTTCAGTGGTATTTTTGCTTAAAACACTGTAAAAAACTAACGGACATTAATAAATGGGACCAGTTTTGTCGGCTGATTTATATTATTGTTTCTCAGATCCAGGCTTAGAAATAGAAACATGCTCGTTGGAAAATTATGCTCGTATGTTAAATTATGATACTGATTGTTTACTGGTAGATTAATACAAGCCAGTCCCTTTGTTGAAAAGATAAAGTATTTGTACAACGAACGTCTTTAGATATTTGCACCAGAAATTTAGTTCTACCATTGTAGTCCTATTACCTTGATATTACAATAGCCTCTTAACTTGGCTCCTTATTTCTGTGCTTGCTCTTTCCCCTTCTCATTCTGATTTTTACATGTTGGCCAGAATGAGCCCTTTAAAAAAAAAAAACACCACCATATCATGTCAGCCTCCTGGTTCAGACCCTTCAGAGGTTTTCCATCTCATTCATAGCTGACGTATCTTTATTTACAGCCTCTATATCTGTAGAGACTCCTTTCTAGAGTATAAAGGACTTTATTTTATTTGCCGTTCAGTCTCCCTGGTACTAGAGAGTTTTACTGGGTGCAGAAGGTACCCAGTAAATATTTTTTGAATGGATGAATAATTATCTGGAATTTTAATTTTAAAAAGATGAATAAAATTATGCATTGGAAGAAAGATTCATAATAGCTCAAAATGAGTGGTTAAGCAAAATACCATTTGATAAAGCTCATATTGAGAGAGTTTTATATTCTTTTCCCCCTGCTCCTTTTTGGAAATATTCAACTGTGGTTGATGCTAAGTCCATGACATGTACCTTTCTTTGACTATAATGTTGACATAAGCTGAATGCTTTTAAACGTCATTTATAATAAATAATCATTTGAAAATAAACTCAGTTTTAAACTATATCACTTGTATAATGTGCTTTTGAACTTACTATTAATGTATCAAATTATGAGAAAACATCACATTCTTAAAGTGACTTTATAAAGTTTAGCATCTTTATTGAGGTATAATTTACATACTATACCAGCTGACTCATTTTAAGCATACAAGCCAATCAATGATTTTTAGTAAATTTAAAGTTGTGCAACCATCACCACAATTCAGTTGAGAACTGTTTCCATCACTGTTAAAGTGACTCTCTTGCTTGTGTTTTTCCCCCCTTGTTTTCTGTCAGATGTTTATGTCCTATGCGTGCCCTTCTTATCCTCACCAAACACACCCACACACCCACAAGTTAGTTTGTGACCCGGTCGAGGCTACAGAAGTGTCCTTTCCTTCTCTTCTCGATGTGTACTCATATATATATATATATATATATGTATATATATATTATTTTTTTGGCAATTTAAGTTGTCTAAAATGATTTTTGCAAGTTTTTTTCTTCCCAAATAAGGTGCTGCCTGAATTGAGAACTGTCTTCATGTGTTTTGATTACACTGCAATTGGGCATATTGTGGGCATTCAAAACTTCTATGGTTACATAACCTTTCTAATCTAGATAGGTAGTAATTTACCATAAACAGTATTCTTTTTTTTTACTGGTGAAGCTAAAAACGAAATCATATCTTGTCATCTTATAGATCCAGGTCCAGAGAGCATCGCAGACATCGGTCTCGCTCCATGTCACGGGAGCGCAAGAGGAGAACTCGATCCAAATCTCGGGAGAAGCGCCATCGCCACAGGTCCCGCTCCAGCAGCCGCAGTCGCAGCCGTAGCCACCAGAGAAGTCGGCACAGTTCTAGAGATAGGAGCAGAGAACGATCCAAGAGGAGGTATTGATGTGTCGATCAGAGGATGTGGAGCTACCTTTATGTTTTAGAATTGTTTACTTATGTTACTTATGTTTAGAGCATAGATTATTGGTTAAAACTTGCATCTGGTAATATGTACACATTTGTGTGTATATGTGCAAACACTTTTTTCCATGATTATGTGGTTTGTTCTGAAAAAAATATACTTATGAGCCAAAGCAAGAAATCAGAACTGGTATGTGCACAGGTTATTGCTTATCTTGGAAAAAAGTTCTTTACAGGAAAATAATTTTTGGTACCAGTACTTAGTTTTTTCAATATGTAGTAGCAAATTAGGGGCTCTGAGAAGTCCTTTCATTAATACTGTTTTCCAGACTTATTTGAACTGGTATACTTTTTCAGAGTAGACACATTCTAGTATATTCTTGTTTAATCTGCACTATAGATATTCATTGTTATATACCTTTAGCTTGGCAGGGCAGATTCAGAATCTTTTGGAAGCTACAAGACTTCCTTGGTATAATGAGAAATCTCAAAAGGGGCAGACACAGAGTAAGGCATGTTTAAGGACCTGAATATCTATTGAGAACGGACAAAGGATTAGAATTTGGTAGAGGAGTTTAGCACTCGTCGTCTATATAGACCAAGCTCCCAAAATTTCTCAGGTCACATGATGGCCCTTAAACCAGGTAATTTCTATGCAACATAAACCATGCTTAAAATGGCCTTTTTCTTGACAACTAAAGCAGCTAAAGCATAAACATTTTTTGAGTATCTAGTACATAGCAGTCTTACATTTTCTGTGGATTATTATAAAGTCCATAATAGAATCCACAGAAAGCTGTTAAAATCTTTATTTTTTTTCACTCTCAACTAGCCATTCTTGAAGTCATTTACAAGCTGAGTTTATTAATAGAATCTCAGTATTGTGTTTATGTCTTACATTCTGGCTTTGTTCTAAGTAGTCCTTAAGATATCTTTAATCAATTAGAATTGTATACTTTGTGATGTCCTAACAGTCAGTAATAACATAGTTGAACAACTTTATTCAAGTTGCTCTATGAAGTTCACTATGAGTTAGAACACAGGACCAACATCTTTGACAATAATTAGACTGGTATAAAACAACATATAATAAAGTGCTAAAATGTATGTCATAGAATAAATGATCTAAGAGTTTAGATGAGGGAATACCAGAGTAATCAAAAATGGCATCAGGTAGTTGATAAAACTTGAATAGTCAGTATAATTTGAACAGGTAGAATCAGGTAGGAAAAAGATTCCACATAGAGGACTATCATAGGCAAATGCAGAGAATGATCGGATAGTGTTATAGGCCACTTGTCTCATACTCTTGAAACTGAATTTTGGGAGCTACCCTTAATGCAGACTTCAGAAATAGGCATTTTTTAAAAGTTCTCTTTGAGGCTTACCTGCACACTAAATTTTGAGAACCATCCTGCTAGGCGATGGAAAGTCTAGATAATTTCTTGTATTGATCTGCACAAGTGTCATTGTTTCTGGTGTTGGTGAACTCAAATGTCTTTATTGGTGGTGGGGAAGGGCATGAAATCCCTTTGTCTGAGACTGTGTTATCTTAGCCCCTGGTGTTTTCTGCACTTACGAAGTTGTATGGGAAATTTTTCCACCGTACTACATGACACCCCTCAGATTTAGATTTCAGCATGTTCACAAAGAGGATTATTTTTGTAAAACTATTAAAAGTTTTGCTTTTCTCAAGATCACTTTTCATCTTTGAATTCAAATTATTCTCTTTTAAAGCATCACTGTTTTTACCAAAAATTAGCAGATAATTGCTATTAAAACTATATGTGATTACATAAGATGACAAGTTATTGCTACATGTTTAATTTTTCCAGGTAAAAATTCCAAAAATTCCTTTTATGTTTTGCTTCTCTCCTTATCCTATAGTGAAATACTGGTCTCTGATAAAAGTAGACTGTTTTTTTGTGACCTTTTCCTGGCAACAGTTACCATGGTAAATAGGACCACTTGCAGCTTTCTGCTCTATTCAGACATGTATAGTGCAGACTTCAGAGTCAGACTACGTGGGTTCAGTGGCCTTGGCCAAGTAACTTAATTTCCTACCTGTCTCCCATCTATTAAGTAGAGATAGTAAAAGTACCTGCTTTATTAGGATTATTGGTAGTTTGAGTAACGTAGTATATGGAAACAGCTTATAAGTGGGACATTGTAATCTCAACAAAACATTATAAGTTTATTAAAACCTTCAATAGAATGCTTAAAGTTGACATTATTTAATGTTACAGCCTTTTTTGTTTTACCCTCAACTATATTTCTAAAATTGAGTATAACAGTATTTTAATTTTTTTCCCTATTATTCAGATTCTTGGCAGTACCCTCAGATCCTAATTCTGAACATGGGTTAAGTGAGATAATTATGTAAAAGTACTGTGTCACCCGTAAAGAACCAAATAAATGTTAGTAATTCATTCTAGATGTTGAAAGTATAGAAGGCTCCATATTTATTCTGATCCCATAATATCCTTTGGTTTTCCTTCCGATTGAATCTCTGATATGAGCTTGTTTTGTTATTATTTACCTTTCGTATTGAAATTAGGAATGGGGAGGGTAGTAACCATAACTGTTAATAGTTATGGTTAATCAAGATTTAGTACAGTGTGAGCATCTTTATATGTCTTTTATTCTGTTTTTTTTCTGTTGGTTGAGTGAGCTAACTCAGGAGGAGTAAAGCAGATTTTTGAAATAATAAATAGTTATTTAAGCCATATTTTTGAGTAGTTCTATTGTCTTAGTCGGGTGTTGGCAAACTCTGGCCTACAGGCCAAATCTGGCCCGTAGTCTGTTCTTATACAGTCAAGCAAGCTGTAGATGGTTTTATGTTCTTAGAAGGTTGATAAAAGGGAAAGTATACTACTACAGAGACTGTATGTGACCGCAGCACGTCAGATATTTACTTTCTGGCCAGACAGCAAACAGAAAAGGTTTGCTTACCCCTGTTCTGTTCTAAGTCATTGATTGCCCTCCAATTTGGAATCTATTCTATTTTGTAAAAATTTGATAATACCTTTCACTTTTTAAAGCTATCTATCTATATATTTTATATTACATATCCTTTTTATGATTGGAGAAGCTTTGTGGTTGTCTCTGAGACAACGAGAGTCATTATTTTGCCTTATGCTTTTTGACCCTCAGCTATTTGTGTTCACCCATCTTTGAGTTCCTTATCAACTCAAGTCCTGCTCTATTCTCTCAGAAAACTAACTCCTCTGTCTTGGGTATATTCTTCTGTATATCTTCAGCTGTCAATATCCTAACATCCTATTCTTTCATTTGGGTTTTTGGGTTTCCCAACATATTTTGCTCCTCAAATTAATATTTTTCAGATCCTCAAAAGAAAGATTCAGAGACCAAGACTTAGCATCACGTGACAGAGACAGGAGTTCAAGAGACAGATCACCTCGTGACAGAGATCGAAAAGATAAGAAGCGGTCCTATGAGAGTGCTAATGGCAGATCAGAAGACAGGCGGAGCTCTGAAGAGCGCGAAGCAGGGGAGATCTAACTAGTGGTGTACATATCTTCAATCCTTAAGCTTCCTATGGAGTTACATACATTGTTTAGTTTACAGCTGTTCAGGTTGACAGTGAGCAGATCCAGACACCGATCCAGCTAGGCTAGATGGACAGTATCTAACTTGATCTGAACTGAACCTGTTTTTCTTGATGAAGCCTAAAACTACATCCATAGTTTCTGGTGAACCTGTAATACAATTCTGAAAGTACCGTTTTATATAATAAGACACTGATCTCTTTATTCTTTCAAGTAGGAGTGATAGTGAACAAATTGTGTTACTTGCCTTGGGATTTTTTGAACATTTGTAAAATGCTGTCTTCCTTTCTAGTCTAAACAGCAGCAGCTTTGGGAATTGTTCTTTTTAATTTTTCTTCCTCTGACTTTTGTATCCCATAATGCCTGCACCCTCCAATCGTAAGAGGAAAGGGGACAGGGAAGCAATATAGCTTCTGTTCTAAGTAAGGTTCTATTCCCTTTATTAACTTGCTGATTACAGTTCAGAGCATTTATACTGGAATGTGTGCTGGAGAAATTTATAATATTGGGGTTTTGTGTTTGTTTAACGGTGCCTACTTAGAGTTGGAAGTTGAACAGCTGTCGCATTACATACTTTTGCTTTTTTATTGAAATTTTGAAATCAAACTTGTCTTGATTTTTCTGTTCTATTGAATTGCTATGTTCAGGATGTTCTGTGGGGGGTGGGGGCAGGGACTTTTTTTTTCGTAATAAGCACTTGTTTTATTTTGTGTGTGAGGAGTATAAAGGCTACACCCTTATTGTAAAGAATAATAATAAAATGAAAGAAACAATCGCCACCATTATTAAACTAACTTGTCTAGTACATTGTCACTAGAACTATTTGCTGTGGGCATTTCCTGTATTCTGTTACATCATTAACTGTGCCTTACTGTGCAAGGCACTAAAGGAAGTAAATATGTACCTGCAAAGATTCTAGATGAACTGTTTCCCCACCTGGTCTCCTTGCTGACGTATTCCAGCCACTTCAGGGTTGTCTGTAACAACCACTATAGAGAAGGACTAGACCTGCAGAAGAAATTGGGGTATTTTTGTTTGGTTTTCTTCTCATTCAACAAACCTAAATAAAAACAGTGTACATGTAACCAACATAATGAGACTAAGTTTCTGCACTGAAGAGCTGTATACCCACTAGTGAATTAAACTATAGTTGGCAGATATCACCTATGATTCTAGAAAATGAGGAACAAAAATTCATTAAGTCATGAAATTGGAGTCTATGAGTATAGTTAACTAAGATCACCTTTCAAGAACTCTTCATGTCTTTGGGCCCCAAGTTTAACAGATTCCATGTAACAGAGATAGGTGGCCTCTGTGTATGTGCAAAAAAGAACACAGACTAAGACTGAAGTTGTTCTAGTGAGAATCAGATTTACGTCGAAAAAGGACACGCATCAAGTCCCCAGTTTACCAAGCTATGTGGCATTAACTGAAGGTTTGCTGCCGTATTTGGTTCCATGCATTCAATTTATATGGAGTTTAATTTTAGAGACTCATCTGCATAAATGGCCCATTTCTCTTTTATTTTTGGGTGCTGATGAATTGTTTTGTATCTGCTTCATTCCTGGTAGTCTGTGCTGTTAATCCTTACAAGCACTTGGGATTTAGTACCTGGGGGTGTGGAGTAAGATTAAAAGGGGTTAGCTGGCAGGTGCAAAGAAGGATGTCTGGGACCTTCCTCAGTATAATGGCATAGCTGGAGTTAGAGATCGAACTCTAAAACATATTTTAAAAATATGTTTCATTAGATTTGTATAATTAGAACAGAATATATAGGTATTCATGTCTTTGTTATCAGCTGGTACTACAGTTGTGATTTCGAGGTGTTCTATCTAGGCTATATAGATAGAAGAGGGCAGCAATAGCCCTGTTAGGGCAGTGACAGCCAGTGATTGCCAGTGAAGCACACCATCATGGGGCCTGTGCACCATGGTCATGGTGGGTCACTGCAAGTGCATGGTGCTTCATATGAGTGATCCAGTTTTCAAAAATCCTTTTAGAACAAATGGTTGCTTGGATACTTCTTATATTTGGACTTTCTAATAAGCAGTCTACATTTTAAATAATCATCCTTGAGACAGGCCACTCTGAATTAGAATAACCCTAAAAATCTCAGTATCACTTTCTCATACACACATAATTTTTTCTTCTTCCCCAGACTCTTTCATTCTGGGTAGAATGCCATGGCATCAGCCTAGCTCCCAGCAACCTAAAATTCCTGGACTCAAGTGATCCTCCTGCCTCAGCCTCCCAAGTAGCTGGGACT
>VBSM01003176.1:7786562-7801537 GCA_008086735.1 Cheirogaleus medius | reverse complement strand
CGCCACGGCACTCTAGCCCGGGCAACAGAGGGAGACTCTGTCTCAAAAAAAAAATTAAACTATATTGTTTAATTTCTTTATTGTTGTACTGTTATTTTTATTTTATGAATATTTTCAATCTGCATTTGGTTGAATTTGCCAATGCAGAACCTGCAGATGTGGAGGGCCAACTGAACGCTCACCTCCCACCCATATCAAGATACAGACTCTTTCCAGAGTGCTAGAATGTTCCCTGATGCCCCTCCCAGCTAATAGTTCCCCCCCAAATAACCACTGTTCTGACTTCTCTCACCGTTGATTAGTTTTAGGCAACCACTTAGATTCTTTTTGCTGTTCATTCTATTACTTGTCTAAATAATATATGCTTACAGTGCCATTTCTTGGCTGCCAGCTTTGCAGCATAGCTTCCTCGGTGGCAGGCTGGAAATTCATTCGCTCCTCACCAAGTGAAGCTAAAAAGTTCCAGATTTTCAGGCCCTAGGACCACGTCCACCACTTGTCCACCCTTCTCCTAAAATTCCATGTCTGCGTCTGGGGCTGAGTCTGGGCACCTGTGTTCTTTAACCTCCACAGGTGATTCCAAGGGGCACCCTGCCTGGGGAACCCAAGCCTGTGGTCCTTTGTCCTGAAGCTGGGAGGGGCCGAAGGGTTCCTGATGTTAAAAAGCAGCCTGAAGCCCAGACACAGGATGTTTGCTGTGAAGGGCTCTGAAGAGAGTTAAAAATCGACCATGTTCTTAGACTCTCAGGTTAATTTTGAGTTGTAATAAGAAGAAAGCCATGTGAAACACCAAAGTGTTTCTAAGATCTCATGGCTTGTTGAGTGTGCTCTTTAGGACCCCACGTCTAAATACTTAGGGCTCCAGCTTTGCCCGTGTCAGAGCTCAGGTGTCGCCACAGTCTGCTCTCTCTTTGCCCGCTCAGTTACAGACCAATTCATGACCGCACCTCGCTGTCATTCTCTCCCCAACCCCGGCCCTATGGGTCTGCCTGCAGCTGCAGGCGCCGGCCACCTTTCCTCCCTTGCTGGAGTATGAAGAGCCAGACCCCTCTGCGTGGCAGTTCTCTTGGTGACCTGCTCGTGCTGGGACCCACACTTGCCCCCCAACCCCAAGCCACCTCGATTCCTTGCCTGCTTCTGGGCCCCTCTCCTTGCTGCTCACTCAGAGTTTGCAAAAATCAGAACCGACCTGCGGCCTGTCCCTGTTTTTAAAAAGTATTTACAAAAGTGAAATGTCAGCTTTCTGCTTAGAGTAATAAATAGGACCAGATCCACTTGTCTGTTGATCTTTGTGTTCTACCAGGGAAGCCGAACGGCTAGACATGTGCTGCGGCAGCGCAGAGCTGGCACGAGGGGGCGCTCGCAAGGAAGTGCGGTGTGGTGGCCGGGAGCTAGGGTTTGGGGACAGACTTCCCTTTGAGCCCTGAAGCTGCCACTTACAAGTTGTGTGACCTTAGGCAGTAGTAATAATAGCTCGTGTCACTGAGGCCAGGCTAAATGAGTTATCTGCATCCCTCCATCACTCAACAGCAGCAAACCTGTGAGCCAGACGCTGTTGTCATCCCCAGTTTTACAGAGGTTGCTGAGGTTTAGAGAAGTCAGTAAGGTACCCAGGGTGCCACGACAGGGCCTCAGGGATTTGAATGCAGTTTGGACTAGCTCCAGGGCCTGCGTCTCTGTTACTGAGTTTCTTCAAAGGCAAAACCTATCACAGAGATGACTAAAATGATGATGGCTTCTTTCTTTTTAAAAAATCTGCTTTATTGAGATGTAATTTGCATACAATAAAATTCACCAATTTTAAGTGTAAGTTTTGACAAACATAGCCTGTAGTGTGAGCACCACTGCAGTCGTGATACAGAGTAGTTCCATGTCCCCAGAAGTTCTCTCCTGCCCCCTCCCAACCCTCTCCTCAGGGCTCCTTCAACCCCACACTCCCTGGGACACCTCGAAGTTGCAAGAAGTGGTAGCTGCCATGTTACTATGTAGAAGATCTTCCCAGCGAGAGGTGCCACGCATTGCGACTTGCCGCCCTCACCTTCACTGGGTGTCCTGGGATTCTCACGGACACGTGCACCTTAGCCCACAGCCCCACCTGCGCCGCGTAGGGAAGGACCTTCGGGGTTCTGGGCCAGAGCTAGACTTGACAGGGGCAAAAAAACACCTTTAAGTCCCAGGGAAGTGAGAAATGCCATCTGCGAGAAAGAGGCCATTGTGTGCAATTGACGGATCCATCTATCCTCGAGACTTCCTACACATACTCACTCAAGAAATTAATTACTAACCAATCGCTCATTTTTCTACACTGTTACAAGGCATAAATTATAAGCAGTTCACAGAATGGATCACGTTATCAGTCCAGTTCTCTCCTCTCCCCGTATCCACGCCCTTTGCCCCCTGACCTTGCAGTTCTGTCTACTGAAGGAGCAGGTCCATTTCTCCCCCCAGCCCCGGCTTTGGGGCTTTGGGTTTGGCCTGTTGGTGAAGGCCGGTGTGCCAGTGCTGACCTAGGCCTCCGAAGGCCTTGCACCTTTCTGCTCGTCCTCTTGCGCCTCTGCCACTGCCACAAGAACGTGCCCCCCGACCCTGGTGGTCCAAGGATGCTGAGGGAAACATGGAGCAGGGATGCCCTAGCCATGGCAGCTTGGAAAAGGCCACCCCAAGCCAACCTGCAGATGTCAGGGAGCCCAGCTGAGAACGGCGGAACCAACCCGGCTCATCTACAGGCGCAGCAGCTAACGTGTATTGTTCACAAATGCGATTTTAAATGAGATACCACTACATACCCATCAGTATGGCTGAAATTAAAAAGACACCACCAAATGTTGGTGAGGATCTGGAGCACCTGGAGTCTCACACACTGCTTTTGGGAATGTAAAATGATGCACCTACTTTAGAAAATATTTGGGCAATTTCTTATGAGGTTAAGAACAATTGAGAAACTTCACGTCTATCAACTGGTGAATGGATCAACAAATTGTAGTACTGTATGTTCTTACGATGGATGTGAATCTCCAAAAGCATCATGCTGAATATAACGTACCTGCAATGTGCCTGTGTATATGAACTCTAACAGGTGGAGGGGATGTGGCGGGAGAACATCAGGACAGTGTTTGTCTTGGGGGTGGGGGTGGGGCTGACAGGGAAGGGGCTTGAGGGAGCTTCCCGGGTGACGCCAAGGTGAACAGTTCAGCACAGATGGAGCGGGAGAGACGGGGCGTGCAGTTAGAGATGAGGTTTGGGAGGCGGGTGAGGACACACGGCGAGGGCCTGGGGGCTTGTCAGGATCCTGTTGTTATTTTGAGTGCAGTAGAGACACTCGTGGGGACTCCAGGCTGTGCTGGAGGCTCCTTCTTTACTGTAGTCATTCCCTGCTGTCCCCAGGCACTGTGCTGCTCTGGCAGAGTGATCCTGGGGGGTGACATGTGAGCTGCCACCCTCAGGGCCCTGGCCTCAGCACAAAGAAGGGATGCTGATGTTGGGAACAGCAGGCACAGAAGTGGGTGGACCGGCTCCTGGGGCAATTGTAACAAAGTACCACAGACTTTGTGGCTTAAGCAACAGAAATGTATTCTCTTACAGTTCTGGAGCCCAGAAGTCCCAAATCAAGGTGCCCATGGGCTGTTCTCCCTCTGAAGGTGCTGGGAAAGGATTTGTTCCAGGCCTTTCTCCAGCTTCCGGTAGCCTCAGGGGTTCCTTGGCATCTTCTCCCTGTGTCTACTCACATGGAGTTCTCCCTATGTGTGTATCTGTCTCTGTGTCCAAATTTCTTTTTATGAGGACACCAGTCATATTGGATCAGGACCTAGTGACCTAATGACCCCATCTGAACTGGATCGCCTGCAAAGACCCTGTTTCCAAATAATCACATTCACAGGTGCTGGGGGTTAGGACTTCAACATTTTGGGGAGACACAATTCAAACCCTAACTGCAGGCTCTATTGTAATCTGCTATCTTTATTTCTATGGCTCTCACCTAGCAGTCTGTACACTTCTCTACTGAAAAGCACCCACAGTGCAGATGTGTGCATCGATATCGCCAGATTTAGCTGTTGAATGGGCTGTCCTCTGCTGCTGCCCTTTAAATAGACGCTGGCTGGTTAGACAGGTGGCAGAACCCGGTAGAAGACTTCCAGTTTAAAAATGCCAGGATAATGCAGCTTTCTCAGCCACTTCTCTCCAAATCTACCCAAAAGCAGCAAGAACAGGAAGCAGAAATTCAAATGTTAGCACCAATGACGCTGGGAGACATCTGAAACCCTTAACCACAGAAGTATGAGGAAGGGATGCCAACCGACGTGAACGTTAAACAGGGTGTGCAAAGACCGTCACGGACCCCGGAGGAAGCCAGTGGAGCATATTCTCCAAAGTCATGACACAGCCCAGGGAACACAGCATGGCAGGATGCTCAGGTGGGGTTTGCCCAGCCCCAGGTGCACGGCTGGGCAGGGCAAAGGCCGAATGACAAGTGGTGCAGACAAGCTTCTCTGCAGGAAGCAATCTGTTGGTGAGGTTGGGCGGGGGAGCAATGGTCAGTCTTAAGCCTACATCTGATTAACTCAGTTGACAGGTGGAAGTGAAGGCTAAAGGGCTTTGCTCACATGAATCTCTGTGTTCCAAGAATGTTCTAGAACATGGCTCAGGCCCTGCCTAATCATCAAATCCTGACATTGAGGGGGCTGTCTAGACTTGCCTCACTCAAACATGACTGACAATCAGAAGGAGCCAGCACAGGACGTATGCAGACGCTGCAGACAAAAAGGAGAAAAGGGCCAGGCGCGGTGGCTCACGCCTGTAATCCTAGCAGCACTCTGGGAGGCCGAGGCAGGCGGATTGCTCAAGGTCAGGAGTTCGAGACCAGCCTGAGCAAGAGCGAGACCCCGTCTCTACTATAAATAGAAATAAATTAATTGGCCAACTAAAATATATATGTAGAAAAAATTTGCCGGGAATGGTGACGCATTCCTGTAGTCCCAGCTACCTGGGAGGCTGAGGCAGTAGGATCGCTTGAGCCCAGAAGTCTGAGGTTGCTGTGAGCTAGGCTGACGCCACGGCACTCTAACTGTGGCAACAGAGTGAGACTCTGTCTCATAAAAAAAAAAAAAGAAAAAAAAAAAAAGGAGAAAAGGTGTCTGCAGTCCCAGCTACTTTGGAGGCTGAGGCTGGAGGGTAGCCTAAGCCCAGGAGTTCAAGTCCCACACCCTCCCAATATACCAAGACCCCGTCTCTTTAAAAACAAACAAACAAACAAAAAACCAAGAAAAGCAAATATGAATAAAGTATACACCATTAGTCAAACGCTGCCTAGAAGGAGATGGAAATTTTTATCAAACATGACCATGGTGAAGTCATAGCACTTACTGAAACGGTCAACTCTGATTAAAAGAAAGGGGCTGGGGTTAAAAAGTGACCTCATCAGTCATCAGGAAAATGCAAATGACAACGAAATCATACCACACTCCCATTAGAATGGCTAGATGGAAAAGGTAGACAACACAAGCGCCGGTCAGGACGTGGAGTGGCTGCAACACTCACGTACTGCTCATGGGAGAGCAAACTGGTGCAACCTCACTGGAAAACAGTTTCGCACCTTCATAAAATCCAGCCTAACCTACGTACGTCCTATGACCCACTCCTATATATGCACCTAACAAAAATGCACAGATCTGTTTACCAAAAGACACATTTGCTATAGCGCTATTCATGATAGCCAAACTGCAAACAACCCAAATCTCTACCAACAGTAAAGTGGATGAGTAAATTGTAGTATATTCATACAATAAAATACAATCACAAAAAGAACAAACCAGATATGTACAAAAGCAGGAAAGAATCCCAAAAACATTATGTTGCATAAAATAAGCCAGGCCCAAAAGTATGTATATGATTCCATCATGCCCAAGAATGGGCACGCTCATCTATGGTGCGAGAATTCAGAACAGTTATCCTTGGGACAATCCAAGAGTGACAGCCAGCACAAGGGCAAGTTTCTGGGGTGCTGGTTAGTTCTATCTCTTGGCTTGGTGGCTGGTTACATGGATGAAAGTTTATTATCCTGTACCTTTATGATTTGTAACTTTGCTGCAGGTATGTTATACATGTCAATAAAGAGTAAGTTTGCTTTAAAATAAAGTTCAAGGCAGATGTACAAGATCTCAGAAAAGAGGTGGGGAGATGAGATGAGGATGAACATGAAATGGCAGAGGCAAGGTAAGAAGAGGGAGACGGAAATAAAACCACCACAGACACCCCGTCCACAGAGGATGCAGCACAACTGAAAATAAGTGATCCTGAAACCATAAAAAGGAAGAGAAGGAAAAACAATACACCAGGATTGAGAAAAAAGTAGAAATGGACAAAGTTTAAAACAAATAGAAAAATGACAGACATGAAGATCCAAGAAGTACTATGTACATTTAAGTTAGTATTCCCAGAAGAGAAAGCAAAAATAATGGAACAGGAAAAATATATAAAATATTTAAATATTTAAAATAAGCCAAGAGAGTGTTCTAAAAATACAATGACTCAAATCAACATACTGAAAAGGTATATATTAAGTCCCAGGAAAAAAAAAAAAATGACATGGTATGACCAACATTGAGATATATCCCAATAAATTTAGTATACTTTATGGAAAAGGAAAAGACTCTATTAGACATACAGATATAAAGTCATCTTTAAGGGGAAAAATAATTGAACTGGCTTACACTTTTACACAGTAACCTTCAATGGTAGAAGACAGTCAAGCACTGGCTTCCAACCCCTCAAGAAAATAAAGATGTAACCCAAGAATTTTATACCAAGCCAATTATTGCTCAAGCATTTTTTCACACATAAAAATACATGTGATATATACATATACAACAAGTTATGTGCAAACTCAGAGATTATAATCTTTACAAGCCCTTCCTGAATAATCTACCCAAGAATGAACTTCAGCTAACCAGAAATAAATGGAGAAACCAGAGGAAGGACTGTACGTAAGCACTGTATCTATTTAGCCGAAGGGCTTAGACTAAAACAAATGTGAGGACTGTAGTTACAGAAAGATATTAAAACTTATAAACTCTAGGAATATAGAAGTGGCATAACTGAGGGGAAGGGGAAAAGATGACAGGGACTGTAAGTGTGTCAATTTCCGCATCTTTTATAGCTAGTGGTCAAAAGAGATCATTTAAAGCACTAGTGGTCTGGGAGGCCGAGGTGGGCGGATCACTCAAGGTCAGGAGTTCAAAACCAGCCTGAGCAAGAGCGAGACCCCGTCTCTACTAAAAATAGAAATAAATTAATTGGCCAACTAAAAATATATAGGAAAATAATTAGCCGGGCATGATGGCGCATGCCTGTAGTCCCAGCTACTTAGGAGGCTGAGGAAGAAGGATTGCTTGAGCCCAGGAGATTGAGGTTGCTGTGAGCTAGGCTGACGCCACGGCACTCGCTCTAGCCTGGGCAACAGAGTGAGACTCTGTCTCAAAATAAATAAATAAATAAATAAAAATAAAGCACTAGTGGTATAGGCAATAAAGATTAATCCCAATAAAAATAATACAAGAGAAGGAAGAATTGTAATTTATTCCTAATAGTAAGAAGTTAAAAGACACTGCTTAAAGACTAGAAGACCTAGAATTTTGTAGCCATATATGCTATGGACTGAACGGTGTCCCCCTAAAACCCATATGCTGAAGCCCTAACCCCCAATGTGACGGTATTTGGATGTGGGGCTGTTGGGAGGTAATTAGGTTTAGATGAGGTCATGAGGATGGAGCCCTCGTGATGGGATTAGTGCCCTTATAAGTAGAGACAGGAAAGAGCTTGCTGTCTCCCTGTGCCACGTGAGGACAGTACGAAGGTAGCCCTCACCAGAACCCAACCTCTGCTGGCACCCTGACCTCTTCCAGCCTCCAGAACTGTGAGAAAATACACGTCTGTGATTTAAGTTGTCCTTGCACCCAGTCCACGGTATTTTGTCATGGCACCCCAAGCAGCGTAATGTGACATAAAAGCAATCACTAGTACAAAGACACAAAACTTCCAAACTATAAGACATTTACCCTAGAAAGCAAACACAGACCAAATAGTGAAATATTTTGAACATAACTATGCAGACAGAGCTAAACCCAAACATATTTTCTCTTATCCATAAATAGAAGTAAGTCTTAGATTGAATAATAAAGCAAAGCCAGTGTAAGCTGTATGCAAGAGATCCACCGAACACAAAGGGATTCAGGAAGGTTCCTCCCTCCCACCTTCCTTCCACTAACGGGAATTAAACATTTCCTATGGGTCAGCACTATTCTAAGCACTAAGAATGGATTCATGCACAGACAAATCCTATTCTCATGGAGTTTACACATACACAAGCATACATATGTGGGTTTGGGGTTTTTTGTGAGACAGGGTCTCACTACGTTGCCTCGGTGGGAGTGCAGTGGCCATTCGCAGGCGTGACCACAGCACACTACAGCCTCGAACTCCTGGACTCAAGCCACCTTCCGCCTCAGCCTTCCCTGTAGCTGGGACTGCGGGCAGACGCCCCGCAACAGGCTCCACCTGTGCTTTCACAGCAGCGGCCCCAGCCTTGAAGGGAATGAGGCAGGGAGGTGGGGAGGCGATGAGGGGCTTGGGAAGCAGCTGGAGAGGAGCGAGCCCACCTGGAGAGGACGCGAGGCCTGGCAGGTGGCAGAGACCAGACCTGACGTTGAGAAGAGAGGTCCAGGCTGAAGGCACACATTTCTGGAGTCACTGGCTTGTAGGTGGTATTTAAAGCCATGACACCAGATGAAATCTCAAGGGAGCAAACAGAGGTCAAGAATTCTTGGCCGGGAGCGGTGTCTCACGCCTGTAATCCTAGCACTCTGGTGAGGCCAAGGCAGGAGGATCACTCAAGGTCAGGAGTTCAAAACCAGCCTGAGCAAGAGTGAGACCCCGTCTCTACTAAAAATAGAAAGAAATTAATTGGCCAACTAAAAATATACAGAAAAAATTAGCTGGGCATGGTGGCGCGTGCCTGTAGTCCCAGCTACTCGGGAGGCTGAGGCAGGAGGATTGCTTGAGCCCAGGAGTTTGAGGTTGTTGTGAGCGAGGCTGACACCATGGCACTCTAGCCTGGGCAACAGAGTGAGACTCTGTCCAAAAAAAAAAAAAGAATTCTTAACCCTCTTTGGTTCTGCGCACTCCTCTGGCAGCCTGCTGAAGCCTATAGATTCCTTCTTAAAATGTTTTCAAATGCATAAAATACATAGGATTGCAGAGGAAATCAATTATACTTATATACAGTTATAAAAGATATTTTTTAAGCTGTGATATAGTTGATTAGCCCTGTTGTTGCTGTAACAAATTGCTACAAATTCCCTGACTTAAAACACGAATTTGTAACTTACAGATCAGAAGCGGTCAGAAGTGTGGCATGTCACTCTGGGGGCTTTGGAGACATCCTGCTCTTTGCCTTCTCTGGCTTCTAGAAGACACGTTCTTCAGCTCAGGGCCCTTCTTCCACCTTCAAATCTCCCTCCTCCCCGAACCCCAGCCTCTGGCGTCAAACTGCCTCCTCCTCGCTCTGCCCCCGCCCCGTGGCTTTAACGATGCCTGATCACACTGGGCCCACCTGGACAACCCCGGCTCCTCTCCCACCTGAAGATCCCCAACATAATCTCAGTAATCCTAGGAAAGGAGAAGACAAGAATTTTTTAAAAGCAAAAATTAATTAACTTAAAAAGAAAACACTCTTTGGACAAAGAAGTCGACCCCAGCAGACTCTGAGCACGTCCCTGCTTTCCCTGCCAAGCACACGGGTGGCGTTCACACTACTCCAGGGATCAGAAAACAAAAGCCCTTGATTCTTTTAATGACGTGAGCATATCATTAGTATTAAAACCTAGTAACAGCATTCAAAGGAGAAAACTTCAGAACAAATACATTTTATTTTATTTATTTTTTTTTTTGAGACAGAGTCTTACTGTGTTGCCTGGGTTAGAGTGCCGTGGCGTCAGCCTAGCTCACAGCAACCTCAAACTCCTGGGCTCAAGCGATTCTCCTGCCTCAGCCTCCCGAGTAGCTGGGACTACAGGCATGCGCCACCATGTCTGGGTAATTTTTTCTATATGTTTTTAGTTGGCCAATTAATTTCTTTCTATTTTTAGTAGAGACGGGGGGGGGGGTCTCACTCTTGCTCAGGCTGGTCTCGAACTCCTGATCTTGAGCGATCTGCCCGCCTCAGCCTCCCAGAGTGCTAGGACAAATACATTTTAAATACAGTCATGTCACTTAACGATGGGGATACGTTCTAAGCAATGCATCCCTTAGGCGATTGTAAGCAATGCATCCCTTAGGCGATTGTATGGTTGTGTGAACACCGTGAGTGCACTTCCGCGACCCCGGATGGGACAGCCTGCTGCCACCTAGGCTGTGTGGTACGGCCTGTTGCTCCTGGGCTACACGCCTGGACGCACGTGATCCTACTGGATTCTGTAGGCGACTGGAACACAATGGCAGGTGTGTATTGAAACATAGCAAATGCACAATAAAAATACAGTATAAAAAATTAAAAAAAAAAAAGAAGAACATCCATATAGGGCACTTACCATGCATGGAGCTTGCAGGACTGGAAGTTGCTGTGGGCGACTCAGTGGGTGGCGAGTGCATGGGAAGGCAGGACATCACTGTACAAGCACTGTACACTTAGGCACACTAAATTTATCAAAAACTTTCTTCAGTAATAAATTAACCTTATGGTAACATTTTCACTTTATAAATTTTTTTTTAACTTTTTGACTTTTTTGTAATATCACTTAAAACACAAACACATTGTACAACTGGACAAAAAACAATTTCTCTCTTTACAATCTTATTCTATAAGCTTTTTTTTTACTTTTTAAACTTTCTGTTAGAAACGAAGACACAAGCACACAAATTAGCCTAGGCCTACACAGGGTCAGGAACAGCAATACGACTGTCTTCTGCCTCCACGTCTTGTCTCACTGGGAGGTTTTCAAGGGCAATAACACGCAGAGAGCTGCCACCTCCTATGATAACAGTGCCTTCTTCTGGAATACCTCTCGGGGGACCTGCCTGTGGCTGTTTTACAGTTAACTAGTTTTTATATGTGTATCAATAGGATGATTCTCTAAAATAATGATAAAAAGTATAGCATAGTCTATACATAAACCAGCAATAGTTATCAAGTATTATGCACTATATATAATTATTTGTGCTATACTTTATTTTTTTGAGACAAAGTCTTGCTCTGTCATCAAGGCTGGATTATAGTGACACCATCATAGCTCACTGTAGCCTTGAACTCCTGGGCTCAAGTGAAGCATCCTATATGTGCTATACTTTCGTACGACTAGCAGCGCAGCTTGGTTTACACCAGTATCACCACACACACGTGAGTGATGCGTTGCACTATGATGTTACAACAGCTAGGATGTCACTAGGGGATAGAAATTTTTTAGCTCCTTTGTAATCTTATGGGACCCATCATACGTGCAGTTCATCACTGACGGAAATGTGGTTATGCTGTAGTCCCAGCTACTTGGGAGGCTGAGGTGGGAGGATCACTTGAGCCAAGGAATTAGAGGCTGCAGTGAGCTGTGATCACGCCACTGCATTCCAGCCTGGGTGACAGAGCAAGGCCCTGTCTCTGAAAAAAGAAAGGAAATGTTGTTATGTCATTATGCAGCACATGGCTGTATTGCTGTAAAACTTTAACATGAAATTTTGGCAAATAGATTCCAGCAACATATTTGAAGAATTAAACACCATAACTGAGGGAGTAAATTTCCAAAATGCATTCAATTTTAGGAAATCTTTTATGATAATTCTCTGTTAAAAAGATCAAAAAAGAAAAATTATATGATCACTTCCAGAGATACTGAAAAGGTAGTTCATAAAATTAAACTGATCTTAACATGATAGGAATAGATGTACACACACACCCCTCAACCCCAAAGTGAACTTCATGCTTTATGGGAAAACAGAATTATTCCCATTAAAGTCAGGAAATGTAAAGACATTGACTCTGATCACTATCATTTAATGTTGTCCTAAGGATACTAGCCAATGCAGTTAGAAAATAGGAAGAGCTGGGCACAGTGGCTCATGCCTGTAATCCCAGCACTTTGGGAGGCCAAGGCAGGAGGATCTCTTGAGGCTACGAGTTCAAGACCAGCCTGATCAACATAGCAAGACCCCATCTCTACAAAAAATAAAAAAAATTAGCCAGGCATGGTGGCACGTGCCTTTAGTCCCAGCTACTTGGGAGGCTGAGGTGGGAGGATCGCTTGAGCCCAGGAATTTGAGGCTGCACTGAACTATGATGACACCACTGCACTCCAGCCTGGGTGACAGAATGTGACCCTATCTCAAACAAAAAGAAAAAAAAGGAAGAAATTTGTACACCATTTGGAAAGCAAGAAGTAAAATTATCCTTATTTGCAGATGAAATGACTATCTGGAAAACTCAAGACTATCAGAACATGAATACAAACAATAAGGGAATTCAGTCAGCCAGTTAGGTCCAGAGCAGTTTTGCATTGGTTTCTGCTAAAGAGTCCATGTGTGTCACCAAGCCTAGAGGAATACTGATGGTAATTGCTCAGGTTGGAAGCTTCTGGGCCATGCAGATAGTCTAAATTCAAATCCTATGCTAATGAAGACCCAGCCCTAGGGTTTCACATTATTAGTGGAAACTTTTTTTCATCCAGGGAGACAGATGTGCTTCCTTGCCATTCCACTGTTATTCTATCCCAGCCTTCCACTGAGGGCAAACCCTGCAACTCTTGGATTTTAGTAGATCAATCTCCCCACCTTGTGTTGGTCTAAGGCTACAGCTCTTGTTCCACGTAAGGTCGAAAATAGCCCATAATTCACAAGACTAACACTTCACCTCATGGGTGAATCAGAAAACCAGCTCATGCCCTTCCTGGTCTGGTTCTCAGTTCTCTTGTTTCAGGGATTTCTCTTTTCTGTGAGCACAGCTGTACATTAACAATTGCCTTGCCAAATTCAAAGTCCCACGAGGTTTAAAAAGCTTTTATTGCAAAATATTTCAGACATAATCAGTTTAAAAGTTAACAACTGTGTTGGATGTTGTTGTTTTTAGCTCAAGAAATATTTCAGTCAGTGCTGCCTTGAGCCTGGTCAACATAGTGAGATCCTATCTCTACAAAAACTAAAAAGAATTAGCCAGGCATGGTGGCACATGCCCGTAGTCCCAGCTACTTGGGAGGCTGAGACAGGAGGATCGCTTGAACCCAGGAGTTTGAGGATGCAGTGAACTATGATCAAGCCACTGCACTCCAGCCTGGGAGGGCAAGTAGCAAGAGCTAGAGCCAGACACAGCATAGTGATGTATTTCTCTTCCCCTTGAAATTGGCTGGCCCTATAACTCGTTGTAGAGCAATGAAATGTGGAGTATGTGACACTGGGTGACTTCTGAGGCTAGCCCTCAAGAGATCTAGTGTATGCTGTCCCCTCTTTGGGAATGCTCCTTCTTTGAGCCCAGCTGCCATGCTATGAGGAAGCCCAAGCAGCCACATGGAAAGGTGCACGTGTGGGAACCAAAGCCCCCGCTGGGAGTCAGCACCTCCTTGCTGGCCAAGCAAGTGAGGCCACTGTGGACCTTCCAGCCATCCCCAGGCTTCGGCCAATACCACCTAAGGCAAAAGAACTGCCTGGCAAATCCACAGAGTCATGAGGGGAAAAAATAGTTCTTTTCGGAGAAGCAGTTGTTGCTAAGTCTGGGGACAATTTGTTATAGTGCAATAGATAATCCAAGCAGTGGATGATCTCACGCGTAAAATAACTTGGTACCTCCTTTCCCCCTCGCTCCTCCTGACAGCTTCCCACTCAGCGGCCACTGTATCCTCCGAGGGACGGAGAACCTGTGGCCTCAAGGCCACACGTGGCCCTCCCAATCCCCAAGTGCGGCCCCTCAGCAGAATCCAAACTTCACAGATCTGTAAAATTTGGATTCAGTCAGAAGGCCACATGTCAGACAGAACCGGCTTTTATTCTAGACCTCCCCCTTCTAGCTGGGTAACTTGGAGCAAACACTTTCCTTCTCTGGCTGGTACTAAGAAGGCTAAATAAGTTAATACATTTCTGTATACTCCTTACCTACACACACATGGCATCTCTCTAGGCACAGACGCTAGGAACACATGCAGGGGTGGGGTGGTAAGAGGCACAGCTTCCTGCCCCGGCGTGAAGTGTTGTGACTGGCACCTGCCCTCCCTCTGCCACCCATTCACATCTGGCCGGGAAAGTTCCCTCCCCCTTTTGTGTTGCTGCATCCCAAAAGTGTGGGAAATTTCTCTCACCTAAGACTGTCCATCCCTATCTCCCAGACGAGCTCTTGGTTCAAATGCACCAAGGTTTCTCCACTGCAGAGGGGTCTGGGGTGCGAGGTCTGGCTTTGAAGGCCTCCAGGCCGCCCTCTTGCCCGAAGGCTTTCACCGAGCCCCAGCACAGAGACGTCTCCAGGCCGCTTGTCCCCGCAGCCGAGAGTGGAAGGGCTGACTGGAACCTGCCCACGATTCTCCCAATGCCTTTCTCCAGGGGCCCCTGCTTGGCGGCAACTGCCACCTGCCAAGCTGGGCCGCTCGGCTGCTCCCCGAGAGAGAGGGCCTGTCCTGTCTCTCGTCCCGGCCTCGGGCATCGGCTTGCCGGGCCGCCAGCGCCACATGCTGGATCTCTGCCCGGAACCTTGGTGTCTGGCGACCCTTTGCCAACTCTCAGGGCAGGGAGGGAAAGGGGCCGAGGGTGTCTTTTCCTTTGCTGCTCTCCACAGCCTGTTGGGAGCCATGCCAGCTGTGCACACAGCTGCCACAGTGAAATTTACAGCAGTGACATTATCCCTGCCAAAGCCACTGCCGCGCAGCGGAAGGCTAGTTGCGGCGAGAGCGGGTGAGAACCCAGCCTGGCAGCGGCGGATGGTTGGCCCTGTCATTCTCTGCAGGAGTGGAAGGGCGGGG
>VBSM01003176.1:7745856-7786462 GCA_008086735.1 Cheirogaleus medius | reverse complement strand
CCAGCGAGCACACATTGCTCAGAGCGTCAAGCAGCGCATATTCACACCGAGTCGGATGAGAAGACGGGTGGTGTCCATGAACTGAGCATGTGCTCAGCTCTTCTTCCCTGCAAATTGTTTGAATTATCAAAGGTAAACCTCTATAAATAAACCCTGGGCATTAGAAAGCAAGCGCTAGAGTGATGGTTGCCCCCTAGATGCCACTTTACCCATCCTTCAGGTCTCAGCTTAAAGGTCACTTGCTGTCGGGACACCAGGCTGACTCCCTCCAAGGTGAGCTGGGGGCACCTCCCTCCTCTGGGGTCCCTCAACCTGCCGAGAACAGAGCTGCTGTGCCGCCTTTTAACGGCCTGTCGGGCTCCCATGTAGACAGTGGACTCGGTGCGGGCGGGCGGGGAGCTCGTCTGGCTCACTGTGGCACCGTGGGCACCCAGCGCAGGAAACCGCCTCCCTCCTTCCCCTCTGGGCCTCTTGGCCGCAGGAGCTGAAGGCCTGTCCCCGCCGCCCCACCCCTGCACCCATTCCCTCCTCCTCCCAGCAGCCAGACTCTTGTTAGCAAGAATGACGGTGCGGGCCAGGCATTGTCTAGAGTTATAAATAAGTTCCAGGAACTTCTGAGTAATGTGTGGCTTGAGGCCTGTTCTCTCAGGATGGCACAAGAGACGCTGGGGCCCCCGCTGCCTTAAGCTGTGGCTTCTCCCAAGTGGCGCCAGCGTGGGGAGCGGGAGCGTGATCCTGAGCAGAAAGAACTGGAACTTTATATCTTAGAATGAAGGAAAATTATTTTCTATGCCTTCATATGTTTCTTTTTTTAAAAAATTGCGGTAAAAGATTTGTAACATAAAATCGACCCTTTTAACCATTATATGTGTACAATTCAAGGGCATTCAGTATGTCTTTGTTGTTGTGAGACCTTCACCACCATCCATCTCCAGAACTTTCTCATCTTTGCAAATGGAAACTGTGCCACGAAACAACTGCCCATTCCCCCGGCAACCACCCTTCTGCTTTCTGTCTTCATACATTTCTTTTTTTTTTTTTTTTTGAGACAGAGTCTCGCTCTGTTGCCCAGGCTAGAGTGCCCTGGTATCAGCCTAGCTCCCAGCAACCTCAAACTCCTGGACTCGAGAGATCCTGCTGCCTCAGCCTCCTGAGTAGCTGGGACTACAGGCACGCGCCACCATGCCCGGCTAATTTTTCTATGTATTTTTAGTTGTCCAGCTAATTTCTTTCTATTTTTAGTAGAGACTGGGTCTTGCTCTTGCTCAGGCTGGCCTCAAACTCCTGACCTTGAGTGATCTGCCCGCCTTGGCCTCCCAGAGTGCTAGGATTATAGGCGTGAGCCACCATGCCTGGCTTGTCTTCTTACATTTCTGGGTTTTTTTTGGTTTGTTTTTTGAGACGGAGTCTAACTCTGTTACCCGGGCTAGAGTGCCATGGCATCAGCCTAGCTCACAGCAACCTCGAACTCCTGGGCTCAAGTGATCCTTCCGCCTCGGCCTCCCAGAAAGCTAGGATTATAGGTGGGAGCCACCACACCCAGCCTACATTTCTGTTTTAACACTAAAATGTTTCAAATTACTTAATTTTTTAAATCCTAGGATGTGTATTTATTCCTGTTTTATATTCAGGATGTGGCCACATTCTACCCCGCAAAGCACAGTTGCTATTAAACCAATGGTGAGCACCGAGACTTTCTCTTTTTTCCTAATCCTGAGCAAAATGGGCTCATGGGGAAGATGAGCCGTGTTTGTCCTGCAGCTGTGGGCACCTCGGCCCCCAGCGTGTCCCTGGGGCTTGTGTGTGTCCTCAGCCATCCCTCCCCATCCTGCCCTTGTCCTGAACTTGGGAGGGCTCCAGAGCTCCACACTCATCACACTGCAGAATTTAGCTGCCTGGATCTCGAATCTTAGCTTCGGTCTTTTTGCAGGGAAGGAGCTTACCCAGACTGTGATATGTTTTCTGCAAATTTACTTGTGCTGCAAATGATTGATCTTGTATGCGCTTTGTTTTAAAAAATTCTTTATCTCAGGCTGTTTGCAATTTGGGTAGTTAAACCCATCTGCCCCCCTTGAGAACCGACCAGCAACAGGGAGGTGATTTGTTCAGCAAGGCCCAGGGTCATTCTGGGTTGAAACCAGAATGGGAGGCTGGAGGGCAGGGGCCTCTGTTTTACTGGCTTCCTGGTGGCACTTGCTGCGCTCAGTTGGTCTGGCTCAGGAGATGGAAAATTATGGTGGGCTGCAAACTCTCTGCCCGGCTTGGCCCCTGACCCCAACTCCAGGTACTTTCTAAGGACCCACCTTTGGACCCACCTACATTCCCACAGGCCTTCATGTTGCAGCCGCAACTGGGCCGGGTCACTTTGTGTAGGAGCCCACAACACTTTTTTTTGCACAGTCCATTCTCATCTCAATTATGACAACTCAGGGCGTGGCCCGGACCCTGGGCAGGACCCCATCTATACGGAATACCTCTTGCCCTCATGGGCTACCATTCCACTGCAATCACAGCACCTTACTTGTAGGACATTTAGAAAATAAATGTTACTCCTGGTTATGAAATAATCCATGTTCACTGTAAAACATCGCTGCCAGCAGATTTTTGCATGGGAAAAATGGGAAGATGCTAGAGAGCTTTTCCTGAGTCTGCCATGGGAGTAGGGAGAGGACATGGCCCTGATGCTGGTTGTGGCCTGAAAGTCGTTATCTTAGTCCACTTTCTGTTGCCATGACAGAATACCACAGGCTGGGTAATTTATAAAGAAAAGAAATTTCTTTCTTACAGTTCTGGAGGCTGTGAAGTTCAAGGTCAGGGGCTATATCCGGTGAGGACCTTCTTACTGCTTCACGACAAGGCAGAGGGCATCACATGGCGGGAGCACAAGAGCATATGTCAGCTCAGGTCTCTCTTCCTCTTCTGATAAAGCCACCAGCCCCATGATGGGGCCCCACCCTGATGACCTCATCTAATCCTAATCACCTCCCAAAGGCCCCGCCTCCTAATGCCATCATCATATGAATTTGGGGATTAAGTTTCCAACACATGAACTTTGGGGGGCACATTGCAACCACAGTAGTAGTGTTGGGGGTGGGAGGCTCTGAGCCGGGCCACCCGGTGCAAGGCTCTCCTCTGTGATGTGGGGCAGGTTACTCAGCTTCTCTCTGCCTTGAGATTTCTCATCAACAAAATAGGAAAATGAATCACCATCTCCACACACAGGGCCGTGAGGGCTTGATGACAAAAGTATTCTTTTTTGAGCTTATAAAACAATTTGATACAAATCAAAGTGCCATGTTTCTCAGTCTTGACTACTGGGATTCCGTAAATGTTATGGGATGAACTGTGTCCCCCTAAAGTTCCCACGTGGGAGCCCTAGCCTCCAGGACATCAGAAGTGATTGTGCCTGGAGTCGAGGAGGAGTTTTGGGACCATTTGTTATGCAACATTATGACAGCAATGGCTGAGTGGTATACACACCCAATGTGCTTTATTTTCCATACGACCTCCCAGGGCGGACACGTGTCTCCCCCAGCAGGCCGGGACCAGCACACACTGGCTCCTGAGCTCACTTCGAACTGTTTGACCGCCAGGCTGAATGGGAGCATCCCCGCTCCACCTCTACCTCTTAGAATGAAGAGCAAATTGAACACCTTAGAGACGTGACATCTGGTCCCCTGCATGTCACTTTATTCTTCTGGGCCTGGTGACTTCTACGATAGAGAATTGGACTAGATCTTTGGGATTCCTTCCCGTGCTAGGGTTCTGAGATCTGGAATGACATGTACCCTCCCACCCCTGCCACCCTCCTTTGACTGGCCACCCCCATCTCACCTGGGTGTGGCTGAGCAGGGGGAGGGTCGAGCTGTGGGCTGCGCAGAAAGCCCGGCTGGCCTCCCAGGCTTGTGCTTCTGCAGAGAGGTAGTAACAGTGCTCCTCGGACCACATCCAGCCCTGGGGACATGGCTGGCACCTGACGCCTGCAAGCACAGAATCAGGGTAAACAGATGCACGTTAGAAACAAACCTGGCTGCCACCTTGACTGAGGGGGCAAATCTGGGGGCATGGATCCTCCCAGGGAGGTTGTGCAGTCTGTGCGGTGCACTAAATCTCCCTGAATGACAGATGGCACCCAATTACCTGTCAGGGTGCAAGCTGTGTCTGGTGGAAGGAAGGAGCAAGTTTGTTTTAACTTTGCTCAACAAGCCCCATGTCTTTGTTGCACCTCCCAGTGGGGATGTCACTTTCTAATCCTCGAGGTGGAATAAGAGCTGGACACAGGGCCGGGCGCGGTGGCTCACGCCCGTAATCCTAGCACTCTGGGAGGCCAAGGCCGGAGAATGGCTCAAGGTCCGGTGTTCGAAACCAGCCTGAGCAAGAGTGAGACCCCGTCTCTACTATAAATAGAAAGAAATTAATTGGCCAACTAAAAATACATAGAAAAAATTAGCCGGGCATGGTGGCGCATGCCTGTAGTCCCAGCTACTCGGGAGGCTGAGGCAGGAGGATCGCTTGAGCCCAGGAGTTTGAGGTTGCTGTGAGCTAGGCTGACGCCACGGCACTCTAGCCCGAGCAACAGAGTGAGACTCTGTCTCAAAAAAAAAAAATAAAAAAAGCTGGACACAGCCCTGGTGGTGGAGCAGCAGGAAGAGGGGATGGTGGCGGCGGAGTGGGGGGATCCCTACCTGCTCTAGAGGCCAGGGCCACAATGGCGACTGCAGAGACTGCCAGGAGCACAGCCATGACCGCCAGGGCCCAGCGCAGGGACTTCATGTACGTGGACAGCCCTGGGGCGAGGAAGCAGGAGATGTGGGTTAGAGGAGACCACCCCAACCGACCCAACTCAGAGCCAGCTCATGTCACCGGCACGGCACCCACCCCACCCCAGCACCCGCCTGCTTGGCCTGAGACGCTGGCATACACCACTCGATTTAGGTTCCAACTTTATACCTCTTATTGAGCACCCAGTGCACATTAGACACAGGGTACAAAGACCACAGAGACAGGAGAGACCCCCGCACTTGAGGAGCAAGGGCAGCAGGAGAAACTACCGCATGGAAGAGGATCGAGGGCCGTATTGTAGCTCAACAGGCCTGGGTCCAAGCCCTGACTCCATGAGCCGCTCCCGTGTTCTTGATGTTTTTCCATTTTAACATCACGCCTGCCTCTTCGATCTCTCCGGGTCTTGGAGGCCACACATACAGCATCGTGAAAAAGTGCTCTGCAGACTCAGAGCAGGACACGGCTGTGAGTGCCAGCGGTGGAGGTCCTGCCGAGCGGGCAGGCAAAGGCTCAGAGACCAGCACAATTTCATGCCACATTTAACCCTGTCCCGTTAACAGGGAAGCCAGAGGCGGAAACTTAGAGAATAAAAGAGGGCAGGAATGACCTCATATGATTAATCACAGCCATAGACAGTTGTAAACAGCATTCAGCCTAGAAATCCACACCCATTGAAGTAACTGAGCGTTCCTGAACTTGAACACAGAAGCATGAAATCAGCTGGAGCAAGGAGAGAATTCTCCTCTCCCAGAAACCCTGTAGCAAGGGGCCCTAGGAGGTCACCCAAATCTCAGGCATGAGGGTCGGCAATGACCACATAATCAGTGTGTTATAAGAACACAGTCGTTATACTGGCCAAAGCCTGAAAAAAGAAACACTGGTAACTCTGCAGCAATATTTTCTATTTTGAAAAGACTAATTGCATTTTTTAAAAAAACACATGCATATTAGTATATTATGTACCCATATATAAATACACATATACATATGGTATAGGCAAAGAAAGGTGGACACATTTCTAAGGTTTTTAATAAAGCATATTTTCAATCATTAATTCAACTTCTAAAGCACAGACACTTTTGAAATCCCAAATTTTTTCATTTGCATTGGAGAAAACACCTGCTTCAAAGATCAGAAAGGGTTGTGTGTTACACTGATGTATGGAAAGTCAACATTCCATCTGTGACCTTTCTGAAGTGTTTGTTTTTTGAATACACAGTCTGCTTCTTAAAGGGATTTGACCAAAATTTCCATCAACTGATGCATGGAGAAACAAAATGTGGTATATCCCTATGTGGGAATATTACTTAGCCATAAAAAAGAATGAAATACTGGTACATGCCACAACACGGATAACTTTCACTTATGCTAAGTAAAAGAAGCCAGACACGAAAGGACATATGTTATATGACGCCTTTGATATGAAATGTCTGGAACAGGCAAATGTCTAGAGACAAAAAGTAGATTAGTGGTTGCCTTGGGCTTGGGGTGCAGGGGCTGTTGGGGGGTTGCTAAATGTACTAGTTTCTTTTGGGGGTGATGAAAATAATCTAAAATTGACTGTGGTGATAGTTGCACAACTTTGTGAATATACAAAAAACCCACTGAATTATACACTTTAAATGGATGAATTTACAGTATATGAATTATATCTCAATAAAGCTGTTGCCCAAAAACGGGGGGGGGGGTTGAAAATGCTTGGAATAAAAGATACATATAAATTGAAAGTCTTAAAATAATAAAACAGAACTAAAAAGCATAGAGAAGAAGCATAAAAATAAATCTACCAATCACCTAGGGAAATGTAATTATGGTCGCTGCACCCTAAATTGAGCTCTGACCTTTTATTTTTATTTTTTTACTTTTTGAGTGCCCTGAACACCCACACCTCTCTAGCTCGGACCTTTTAGGAAGCAAAGCAGTAAAGAAATGCAACCTTGTTACAAACATCTCCCGCACCATTTAGGAGGACCCACCTCATTCCAAGGGGCTGAGTTTGGGAGTGGCCCCCTGCAGAGCTACTTGTTCTCTCAAACTACCAGCCAAAGGGAGGTCCCCGCCCCGCCTCCTTTTAAAAAAGCAATTCTTAATCACCCAAGTAACACAAATACACGCTCACTGTAAAAATCCGAAAACACAGATGAAGCTGATATCCCTTTGGCTTTGTCTTCTCCCTTCTCTCAATCCTGGATCTTCTCTCTGAATCTCACTCTCCGACCCACCCCTTTCCAGTTCCCAGGGAACACCCACCCAGGAGAACAGACACTAATACGGCCATGGACACGTATGTCCTTTCCCCCCAGCATCTTCCCTCGTGCCCTCTTCTCTGGCTTCCGCCAATTTCCTTTTCAGTTCATGGATGGACATCTCTGAAGTCACACACTCCACTTACTTTCTCACTGTTCGTCCCATCTTAATTCTCTACATTTGACTGCTTTTCCTATCCTGCAAGTGAAACACCATCTGTTTCCTCCTAGTCAAATACAACGGCCCAGGGTGGATCCAGGTTTTGTGGGACTTCGAGTTTGTCCAATTGGGGGCCCATCTTTAAAAAATTATGCAAACTTCCAAATACAAAGGGGCTCACAGGGGCTCACGCCAGAGAGGCCTGCTGCTGTGTCATCAACTTCAGGGAAATCCACTCTTGCCCCGGCCTCTGCTCCTCCCTGCTGTGCTGACCACACTGGACATGCATCTCTCCCGTCCCTGTTTCCTCCAGGTGCTAAACGTTGAGAACAGTCTTCCTTTGCTTTATGAATGCTTTCCCCCCGACTGGAGGACTCCTGGGGAGCAGGGGGCCAGTTGGAGACTTCTTCACCCCCCTCCACACCTGGTGTGCCACACACAGTCGGTGCTCACAGGCACCCTTTCCTCTTTCCCCAGAGAGGGCCAGGGAATACAAATTTCTGACATGTACTTATACTCTGAGAAGACACTGATGTGCCAGGTGTCGGAGATTCAGTGACAGTCTGTGCTGTCACCTTCCATGCCCCCAAGGGGATTCTTATTTTTTTTTTTTTTGAGACAGAGTCTCACTCTGTTGCCTGGGCTAGAGTGCCGTGGCGTCAGCCTAGCTCACAGCAACCTCAAACTCCTGGGCTCAAGCGATCCTCCTGCCTCAGCCTCCTGAGTAGCTGGGACTACAGGCACACGCTACCATGCCCAGCTAATTTTTTCTGTATATTTTTAGTTGGCCAATTAGTTTGTTTCTTTATATAGTAGAGACGGGGTCTCGCTCTTGCTCAGGCTGGTTTTTTAACTCCCGACCTTGAGCGATCCACCCGCCTCGGCCTCCCAGAGAGCTAGGATTACAGGCGTAAGCCACCGCGCTGGGCCCCAAGGGGATTCTTACAAGGAGGCAACTATAACATGTGTAAAGGATGCTGCTGGCGGGAAGCACAGGGCCAGTGAGACCATGGCACAGGGACATCTAATTCAGCCTTGGGGATCAGAGAAGGTGACTCCAAACCGAGTCCTGAGGGGGAAATATTCTCCACCCCAGGACCTCGCTCTTGCCCCAGTCTCAGGCTTTGCAAAACGATTTCTCTTCTGCCAGCTGCCCGGAGGTGGGCAGCCACTCAGAGTACCCTCCAAGGCTTGGATCCCTCAGCTGGACAGTTCCCAAATAACTGATGGAAGTGACAAAGCAGCGACATCCTCGACCCTCTCCACAGGACTTCTTCCCTCTCAAGTTCATGAGGGGACCAAGAAATAGCTGGGTTATGGCATTATTACGAGGGCTTGGGCACATCATGGAGCCTTTGCCTTAGTTTGCTCCTCTTGTGGAGATACCACCTTGATCGCCCAGGCAGAAGCCGCTCGGCAGAGCTCCTCATGCAAGCAGCATCCCTCAGGCCAAGCCTCGCCCCTGTGCTGGCAAACCCAAGGTTTTCTTTTTTCTTTTTAGAGATGGGGTCTGGCTATGTTGCCCAGTCTGGAGTGCAGTGGCTACTCACAGGGTGACCCCACTACTGATCAGCATGGGAGTTTTGACCTGCTTTGTTTCTGACCTGGGACAGTTCACCCCTCCTGAGGCAACCTGGTGGTTCCTGGCTCCCAGAATGTCACTGTATTGACGCCGAACTTAGTGCAGACACCCAATCAGCATAGAACACTACAGCCCAGAACTCCTGGGCTCAAGTGATTCTCCCGCCTCAGCTTCCTGAGTAGCTGGGACGACAGGTGCACCCACCATGCCCAGCACCCAAGGTTCTTTAACCCCACATTTCCCAGAAAGCAAAACCAGAGCACTAACCATCAGCACCCACCCGGGATCTCTCACCCTCCCGCCTGCGCTCCCCCATGGCCCTGGTTACCGGATGGTCTCTAGAGCTGTTTTGATGTGACAACTCTCCGTAACCGTCCAGTCCCAGAGTCTGACGGACACTGCTGACCACACTCTTCTAGAAGCGCTCTCCTTTTCCCGCTTCTGCACCTCCTGATTCTCCTCCTACCACCTACATTTTTCTTTTCCAATCTCTGTGCTTGGTTCCTCTTCCTCTTCTTTTAAATGACATCTCTACCTGGAATTCCCAAAGGCACCAACTCATTTATTTCTCCCGCACGTCTTCCCATGTTCTCCACTGTGGAAAGATATCACAACCCATCCTGCAGCGACTGACGTCAGAAATGCAGGAGTCGTCCCCCTCTTCCGTCAGCTTACCTTCGTCCGTCAGCGGGCCGGCCGAGCATCCTCCACCTTGAACCTCCTACCTCTGCCATGGATCAAGCCCTCAGCTTCCCCTGATGAGCTACTGCTATCACCTCCTGCTGGTATCCCCTCCTTCGGTGTCCTGCCTGCCCTGGCCTTCCTCCACAATGCTGGCAGAGCTCTTTCTAGAATAAAAATCCAACCATGGCATCAGCCCACCCTTTTTAGTTACAGTGTCTTTTAAGATAAAAAGCTACAGACTCACTGTGATGGATAGAATAACATCTCCTCAAAGCTGCCAATGTTCTAACCCCTGGAGCCTGTGACTATGTTAGGTTGTATGGCAAAGTGGAATTAAGGTTGCTAATCTGCTGACCTAGAGATGGGGCGATGATCCTAGATTACCTGGGTGGGTCCAGTGTAGTCACAGGGGTCCTTATAAATGGAAGGAGGAAGCAGGACATGCGGGGCAGAGAAGTGGTGGTGGGAGGAGGATTTGGCCCAGCATTGCTGGATTTGAACACACAGTGGCCCCAAGAAGCCGGCAAAGGCAAGGAAAGAGAATCTCCCCTAGACACCCCCAGAAAGGAACACAGCCCTGCTGACCACTCAACTTTAGATCGGTGAGCTGGCGTCAGACTTCTGACCCACAGGACGGTGAGATAATAAATTTGTGTCATTTAAAGCCACTAAATTTGTGGTAATTTGAAATAGAAAATATTCCATCATGCAGAAAATGTGGTCACACCAAGCTCTGCAAAAGTTCCTGAGTGATCCAGGCCCCTGAACCCTACTCATGTCTAAGAACCCATGAGTAGAGGCCCTTGGGTTTGGTGCCTGTTGAGCTGGCTTGTCTTAACGTCTCAATCGGCCAAGCCTCTACCAGCCTGCCTGCGGGGCAGGGCCCCAGCCCTCCTGGCCTCTGCTCCTGCCAGTCTCCCTACCTAGGAGCCTCGACCACTCCCAACTCCTACTCACCTTTCAAGATGCAGCTCGGCAAGCTTTCTCATGCCCAAGTTCACCAGCCGCACCCTCCAGGTTCCTTGACCAGGATTGTTCGTGTCTTTCTCACCCTCTTTCTTCTGTGCCAAGCTCTGTCTCCCACCCCCTATCCCCCCACAGGCAAACACACGAGCCAGCCAGTCTGGCCTGTGGTCCCACTCAATATCTGCTGAATGTGTGAGTGCTTGGGGCCAAAGGCTCCTCAATATGGTGGAGAGAAAGAACGAGCCTCGACCTTGGAGAAGTCGACCCATGGCAGGGCAGCCGGTATGGGCCAACCTGGAACCCGTGCTCCTGCCCGGGGCTGCAGTGACCGCCACCTGATCCTGATTACCCCTCATCTGGAGTTCCTTCTACCTCTGCGTCTCAGAGGTGCTTCGCACACTAAGAGGGATAGTGCTTTTATTCGTTCACCGCCATCTGAACCACAATTACGTAGACCAGATGTTACAGACTGTAAACCCGAAAGGCCAGGTGGGGTCAGTGCATCGGGATGGTCGTCTGGGTCCCCTAGCCCCTCCACTGCCCAGTGGCCCGTTGCTGGGCGGGTGTGGGTGAGGATGTGTGTTCAGGTCGCGTTGATCCCTACCTGGCAGCGCGGGCTGCCAGGACGGGCGAGCACTTACCTATGAGTTCTATAGCCCGGGGCAGTTTCTTGTCGCTCGGGTGCAGCAGCACTGCGTCCTCCCTCTCCAGCCCCAGCTCCTTGCAGCGGCAGCGACACGAGGGGGAGCCCGTGCTTCCCTCGGCGGGGCTGGCCCGGCCCTCGGCGTCGCGGCCGCTGTCTGTCCCGGCTGCGGCCAGCGGCGAGCCGCGGCCCCACGTGCCGCTCGGAGACTGCGCCCGCTGCTGGAGAGGGTGCGCCGGGGAGGCGTGGCGGGAGAAGGCGGGGGACTCGGGCACCGGCACGGTGAGAAAGCGCGTGGAGGGCGCGGGCGAGGGTGCGCGGCTGCCGCCGGCCGCGCCCACGGGCTTCACGCGCACGTCCACCTGCAGTTCCATGGGCGCCCAGGCGCCGGGCGCCGGCTCGCCGGGAGCGGCCCAGGGCAGCAGCTCGGCCCCGGGCGCCTCGCCGTTCCGGAGCTGCTCGGCCGAGGCGGGGCCCGGCGACGGCGGCTCCGCGCCCGCGGACCCCAGGCGGCGGAAGGCGCCGTAGCCCAGGCTGAGAGGCGGCACCCGCAGGAGCCCAGGGCGCGGCGGGGACGGCTTCTTCTCTCCCGGGGGGTCCGGGCCCGCGCCCGCCGCATCCCTCGCGGTCCGGGCCAGACTCGGGCTGCTGTCGGGACTCTCGACTTGTGGCGCCTCCTCCGCGGGGACCTGCGGTTGCTGCACTTCCGGGACCCGACTTTCCGCGGGCTCCGTTGGGAACTCGGCCCCAGCTAGGCCTCCCGCCGGTGCCTCCCGGGGCAGCTCCATCCCGCGCGCGGAGCACCCGGGACTCGCAGAACAGAGCGCACCTGGGACCAGGTAACACTCAGCTCCGCCCTCCTGGGTCCGGATTGGTCCAGAGCGTCCCTGAAACGTCAAGCCACGCTGTGATTGGCTGTGGACAGGGCTCTGTTGGACACGCCCCTTCGGGCACAAGCCCCGCCCACACAAACAGGGAACCGGGTGGGGCCCGGGGTTCCGCCGAGGGGTCACAGGGTGGGCGGGAGCTCTCGGGAGAAAAGCGAACTGGGAGCGAAGGCGAGTGCGAAGGAACCGGAGCCCGGCCTGACCCCTCCCTTTTCTTTGTCCCTGCCTCACCGTGTCCCCCTCCGCTCTCTGTCCCTGCGTTGGTTTTGAGAGTTAGTTTGGGCAGGGAGTGATCGGCCAAGCCTGTCTGGGTCAGAAAAATCAGTGGGTCCAAAGGAAATGGGGGCGGCCTGTGTAGGAAGTAGCGCCGCCGGTTGTCCCCGCAATGTGGGAGGGGAAAAGACGCCAGGCCTGAGAGGACTCCCCCACGTCAGAAGTCCCAGGGACAGCAACTACGGAGGCCTGACTCCTACTAGCCTAACTCATTAAAGATTGAGAAACGGATAAGTAAGAAAATGTGTATTTTCACAGGGAGGACAGGGTTCCTGTCCGGGCCAGTGATCTGAATACCATTTTAAAATTACACATTCCTGGCTAGGTTCCATCCAGCCCTAGTGAATCGCGTAGGGGCATAAGGCCTCTGGTATTTTTAAGTGTCCCAGGGTAGGGTTGGCACATAAAATACAGGCCATTCAGTTCACTTTGAATTTCAGATAAACAAGGGGTAGTTTTTTAGTACAGTAGTCCTCTCTTAACTACAGGTGATAACGTTCAAGACCCCCCAGTGAATGCCTGAAACTGCAGATAGCACCCAACTCTATATACTGTTTTTTTCTATAAGAGGGGTCTTCAAAAAGTTCACGGACAATGCATATTATGAAAAAACTATGCATGGATTTCAATTTTTTTTTTTTGCATCAAAATCAACTTGTATTTTTTTGTTATAACATCAAACATCTTGAACAGGATCTAGTAGTTTGAGACACTAAGAAGGATAAGATATTATTTTTAAAAGAGTCCCTATCAGAGCAACATGAATTCTACTAAAATTGAAGCAGGAACAAACATCAAATTTATGGTGAAGTTTGGGTGGAAGAATGGTGAAATCACTGATGCTTTATGAAAAGTTTATGGGGATAATGCCCCAAAGAAATCAGCAATTTACAAATGGGCAACTCAGTTTAAGGAGGAACAAGGTGATGTTGAAGATGAAGCCAGCAGTGGCAGACCATCCACATCAATTTGCAAGGAAAAAGTTAATCTTGTTCATGCCCTAATTGAAGAGGACTGACAATTAACAGCACAAATAGTCAATACCATAGACATCTCAATTGGTTCAACTTATGCAATTCTTTTTTAATTTTTTTATTTTTTGGTGAAACAGGGTCTTGCCCTGTCCCCCAGGCTGGAGTGCAGTGGTGTGATCACAGCTCACTGCAGTCTCCAACTCTCAGGCTCAAGTGATCCTCCTGCCTCAGCCTTTGGAGCAGCTGAGACTACAGGCACATGCTAGCATGCCTGGCTAATATTTACTTTTATTTTGTAGAGAAGGGGTCCTGCTGTGATGCCCAAGCTGGTCTTGAACTCTTGGTTTCAAGTAATCCTCCCACCTTAGCCTCCCAAAGTGCTGGGATTACAGGCGTGAGCCCCCTGTCCTCAGCCAGTTTACACAATTCTGACTGAAAAATTAAAGTTGAGCAAACTTCCCACTTGATTGGTGCCAAAACCATTTCACCCAGATCATCTGCAGACAAGAAGAGCAGAGCTTTCAATGGAAATTTTAAACAAGTAGAACCGAGATCCTGAAGCTTTTCTTCGAAAAGTTGTAACAGGAGATGGACGTGGCTTTACCAGTACGATCCTGAAGACAAAACACAATCAAAGCAGTGGCTAGCAAGAAGTGGGGGTGGTCCAGTCAAAGCAAAAACAAACTGGTCAAAAGTAAAGGTCATGGCAGCAATTTTGGGGGGTGCTCAAGGCATTTTGCTTGTTGACTTTCTGGAGGGCCAAAGAATGAGAACATCTGTTTGTTATGAGAGTGTTTTGAGGATATTAGCCATAGCGTTTGCAAAAAAATGCCTGGGAAAGCTTCACTAGAGAGTCCTTCTGCACCACGACAATGCTCCTGCACATTCCTCTCATCAAACAAGGGCAATTTCGTGAGAGTCTCTATGGGCAATCATAGGCATCCACCTTAGAGTCCTGATTTGGCTCCTTCTGACTTCTTTTTGTTTCCTAATCTCAAAAAAATATTTAAAGGGTACCTATTTTTCTTCAATTAATGTAAAAAAACTTGGCATTGACATGGTTAAACTCCTAGGCTCCTCAGTTCTTCTGGGATGGACTAAATGGCTGGTACCATCGTTTCCAAAGTGTCTTGAACTTGATGGAGCTTACGTTGAGAAATAAAGTTTATATTTTTTATTTTTATCTTTTAATAATATTTTCCCATGAACTTTTTGAAGTCTCCTTGAACATACAGAGCCATGATAAAGTTTGATTTATAAATTAGGCACAGTAAGAAATTAATAACTAATAATAAAATAGAACAACTATAACAACATACTGTAATAATAGTTATGTGAACGTGGTCTCTCTCTTGCTCTCTCTCTCCAAATATTGTACTGTATTTACCTGGTTTTGGGCCTCAGGCAACTGAAACTTGTAAAAGGGGAAACTGCAGATATGGGGGGATTACCAGATAAGCCCGTCCCAAGTGTTGTGTCCCTACCCCAGCGACTTGTGCTGGAGTGGTCTCAGATGCAGCGTTTGGAAAGACCATGAACTTGTTACCTCTGGGGAAGGCGGAAGGAACTTAAGAGGGGGTTACATTACCAGAAGGGACACCCCTCAAAGACAAGTAACTAAGAGAAAATGTCCAGCAGGAAGACAGTGCTATATAACATTTTATGTTTAATCCCTTCGAAATCACAGGGGACATATGTGGGGACATATATATGCATAAAAATGCATTTTAAAAGGTGTGGAATGAGTCATACCAAACTGATAACAGTGGATTCTGCTGTAGATTATTTGGGAGGGAGGGCAGGGAGGATGGTCTGGGAGACTTTATCCTTCTCTGTAATGTTTCCATTTCTTGTTTGTTTGTTTTGAGACACGGTCTCACTCAATCACCCCCAGGCTGGAGTACAGTGGCATGATCATAGTTTACCGTAGCCTGGGACCTGGGCTCAAGGGATCCTCCCACCTCAGCCTCCCAAGTAGCTGGGACTACAGGCACACACCACCACACCCAGCTATTTTTTAAATTTTTTATAGAGATGGTGTCTGGCTATTTTATCCAGGCTGGGCCTGAACTCCTGGCTTCAAGCCATCCTCCTGCCTTGGCCTCCCAAAGTGCTGGAATTACAGGCATGAGCTATCGTGCCTGGCATGTTTCCATTTTCTACAAAGAGAGTGTATTTACAGATATTCTTGTTAAAATTCAAATTTTAAAAAGATGGCCCAAGTTGTTTTTTAGGGCTAATCAAGTTTATTGTAGAAATTAAATAATTAAAAATATTTAACATATATAAGATATAAAACAAAAGTCTTTACCCTCTGTCCTCCACCTCACCTCCCAGAGGCAGCCACCGTCCCTGCTGAGACTTGGTTGCTTGTCCATTTTCGGTATGATCCAGAGCTACAAGAGGACGTCCTAACTGTGCTTTCTCACTTGCTGTAAATATCTTCTCCCAGGCTAATGATTATCAACTAGCATATAAAATTGAGAACCTCTGGGCGGAGGGGGGGCAAGGGCAATATATGTAACCTTAACATTTGTAACCCCATAATATGCTGAAATTAAAAAAAAATAAAATAAAATTGAGAACCTCTTACCTTCCAGGTGTTTAGGGTCAGAAATAGTGTTGAAAACAGAATGTGTGTCACTCCCAGGCACACTCCCCAACCCCATGGGAGACACCCCAAGGCCTGGCTCCCCTGGCCAGGTGCTCAGAGGCAGCCTGAATTCTGCCTTGAATTTGAACTGTGGGACACAGCACCTGCGGGGGGTCAGTGATGGGCACTGGCACGGAGAGGTCAGGGGATATAGCAGTGATGCTAGCCGCCACATTGGGCCACGTGCAAGAATAGTGTGCAGCAGAAGTGAAAATGGTCTCAATGTAAGCCTGGGCTGGGCGTCGTGGCTCACTCCTGTAATCCTGGCACTCTGGGAGGCCTGAGGTGGGAGGATCACTTGAAGCCAGAAGTTTGAGACCAGCCTGAGCAACATAGCAAGACCCCATCTCTACAAAATATATAAAAATATAAAAAATTAGCCAGGCATGGTGGCATGTGCCTGTAGTCCCAGCTACTCAGGAGGCTGAGGCAGGAGGATCGCTTGATCATAGCAGCAGTGAGCTATGATCACACCACTGTACTCTAGCCTGGACAACAGAGTGAGACCCTGTCTTAAAAAAAAAAAAAGAAGTGGGCCTGGCCAATCCCTCTACCTATTCTCAGGATTCCCTGCCCTCTTGCCTACAGTCATGCCTTTGTTTTACAATATTTATTGAGCACCTATTATGTGCCTGGCGTGTAGATATACAGCTGTCCACCCTCTTGGGAGCTTGCACCACAATGATCTCTTCTCCCCTCATACATCTTTAATCTCTTCCTTTCTACCGGTTTTTTCTCATCACCATTAAAAATGCCTGAGTTTTATTTTTTATTTATTTTTTGTTTATTTATTTTTTTAGAGACAGGGTCTCGCCCTGTCACCCAGGTTGGAGTGTAGTGGTGTGATCACAGCTCACTGCAGTCTCGGACTCCTGGCTCAAGGCATCCTCAGCCTCACTGATATTTTTCTAATTTTTTTTTTGGTAGAGCTGGAGTTTCGCTATGTTGCTCAGGCTAGTCTTGAACTCTTGGCCTCAAGTGATGCTCCTGCCTCAGCCTCCCAAAGTGCTGGGATTAGAGGTGTGAGCCACCACCCAGCTCATGCTCGAGTTTTAAATGCCTCCCTGCCTCCCTGGGCCTGATCTCCTCCTCCAGCAAACTATCTGTTTCTTCCTTGTCACGACCAATCTACTTTAGCAAGAGAATCGGCCCCATGCACATCTCCATTTCATCACACCCCAAGCACCCCTAAGCTACTAAGGTCACTTCCCGCCCCCACCAGTCTGCCAAAATTGTCCTTGCCAAGTGCACTACATTCAGCAAATCCAGAAGCTGCTGCTCGCTGCTTGCTTTACCTCTCAGAAGCTTTTGACATTGCTGATCCTTTCCTCGTCCTCAGAACCCATCTGTGGCTTGGTCCTTCCTGACACCACCCTCTCCTGCCTTTCCTTCCACCTCCCTGGCTTCCTTGCAAAGTCTGCTGCTGGCGCTTCTCACTCACCATATGCCAGTGACTCCTGAGCCCAGATCTTGCTCCTGAGCTCGCCTCTCACAGTTACGGTGTGCGTTGAGGTGTGCCACCCGCTCTGCCCAACAAATTCATATGTTGGAGACCTCACCCCCAGGACCTTGGAATGTGATTTTATTTGGAAACAGGGTCATTGCAGATGTAGTTAGTTAAGATGAGGTCACCCTGGAGTAGGTGGGCCCCTAATCCGATATGACCTGTGTCCTTAAAAAAAGGGGACATTTGGACACAGAGATATGCCCGCGGTGAGAACGTCAGGAGAACACGAGGCAGAGATTAGGGTGATGCTTCTCCAAGCCAAGGAACCCCAAAGACTGCCAGCAAACCACCCGAAGCCAGGGGAGAGGCTTGGAACAGGTTCTCCCTCACAGCCTCAGAAGGACCCACCCTGCTGACACCTTGACCGCACACTTGCAGCCTTCAGAACCGTGAGACAAGACTGCTGCGGTGTAGACCACCCAGGCTGTGGTGCTCGGCTACGGCTATGGCAGCCGCAGCAAACCGGGGCTCTGCGGAGGTGGGTGGTCTCTGTAGCACCCTCTGCACCTCGCCCTTCACCGTGGCTGACTCAGCGGCCAATCAGATCCTCCTCCGCAGGAATTTGGCACTGAGAGACCCAGAGCTGAGAGCTTTCAGAACTCCCAATGGGGCAGCTCACTAGGGAGAAGGTCCCCAGACTCCTGCTGGGGTCCCCAGAGTCTGTCTGGTTTCCGCCCCCTTAAGGCTTGATTGTTCAATTCTGGGGGTTTCATGAGACCCTGAGTATCCTTCTTTACACTAGCGATCATTTAAGACTCTGATTGCAAGTGGCAGAAAACCCAAGTCCCATCATGAGCTCCTCAGCTCCCTCGGGCTAAGGATCAAGCTTTGGTGCAGTCCCCTGTGCCTTCCATGGCTCAGCCACAGCAGCCTGGTGTCAGAGGCCATTTACAACGTCTGTGGTGGGCACCCTGAGATAGGAGAATTACTCACAGGTTCCAAGGGGGCTCAGACGCTGGCTGGCCACAAAGAAGGACAAATATCCACTGGGGTTCTTCCTTCCATCCTCTCTCACTTTCCCTTACTTTAAAATCTTTTCTTTTCTGCTTGAAATAGCAATACATGCTTGTGATACAAGATGTAAACATTATGGAAATACATACTGTAGAAAAGAAAAGCCCCAATATTTCATACCCAAGAAATCTCTGCATTTTCTTTCTCTTTGTTTTTAAGAAACAGGATCTTGCTATGTAGGCTGGTCTCAGGCGATTCTACTGTCTCAGCCTCCGGAATAGCTCGGACTGTATGTGTAAGCCACCACACCCAGCTAGATCTCTGTTATTAACATTTTGGTATGCAGTCTTCTGGATTTTTTTTTAAATGCATACACTAACCTATACTGTTATTATATATCTTTTTAAATTTTTATTTTCAAATACTTATTTATTTTTTGAGACAGGGTCTTGCTCTGTTACCTGGGATAGAGTGCAGTGGCATCCTCATAGCTCACAGCAACCTCAAACTCCTGGGCTCAAGCGATCCTCCTGCCTCAGCCTCCCAAGTAACCAGGACTACAGGTGTGTACCATCACACCCAGATAATTTTTCTATTTTTTGCAGAGACTGGGTCTCTATGTTGCTCAGGCTAGTCCTGAACTCCTGGGCTCAAGCAATCCTCTCTACCTCAGCCTCCCAAAGTGCTGGGATTTTAGGTGTGAGCCACCATGCACAACCTATTTTTAATTATTTTAGAGACACGGTCTTACTCTGTTGCTCAGACTGGAGTACAGTGGTGTAATCATAGCTCACTGTAATATCAAACTCCAGGGCTCAAACAGTCCTTCTGGCTCAGCCTCCTGAGTAGTTAGGACCACAGACATGTACCACCATGCCCAGCTAACTTAAAAAAATTTTTTTGTAGAGACAGAGATCTTGCTTTGTTGTCCATGCTGGTCTTGACCTCCTGGCCTCAAGCAATCCTCCTGCCTTGGCCTCCCAAAGTGCTGGGCTTACAACTGTGAGCCACCATGCCCAGCCTATATAACTTTATTTCCAAAACTTTACTCATATTAAATGTATTCTCATATGTAATTTATTTAGACAGTTCTACTAGTGGACATTTGAATTATTTCCATTAGGGTGACATAATTACTACAATGCAGCAAATTCCATAGATGTAATTCAATGACCATCCTTGTACATTGTTTTAAAAAAAATCACATCTCTGATGGAATCTTCTGAATAGAGTCAATAAAATGAAATTGCTGAGCCTAAGGGCAGTCACAGTTTCCAATTTGATGGGTACTGTCAAATTACCCAAATTTTTTGCGAGAGACTAAACAAGCAGTGGATGAGAGGGCTGTCCCACGGCCTCACTGGCATTCCCTATTATCAATCTTCTTAGTCTTTACCAATCTGATGGGTGAAAATACGGAATTTCAACTGCATTTCTTTAATTATGAATGAAGTTGAACATCTTCATTGAAGTTGTGTTCCCAAGAAGTGCCTTGGCCAGTGTCAGGACCTGGGTAAAGGACCTCTGAGATTCCCTCTAATGTCGGTTCCAGATCACCAGCCAGTTCCAGGAAGTGGCCCAGCAGGAACCCTGGTCACTCCCTCCTGCCCCCACACCATGGAGTTCACTGGTCAGGGAGGCTGATGGTATCTGGCCTGTCTGGACAGACTGAAGAGTCTTAAGAGCAGAAATTAGGCTGCGGCATAATTTCCCGAGAGGAAGCTAACACTCCCTCTCCTGGTTCTAGGCTGATGCCACCCCCTTTGGCAGTCTGGGCCCACACGGAAAGGGGGGTGTTTCTGCATGGCCAGCTCCCTGGCACGGCCCATCCTCAGCTCACATTCCACCTGCTCAGAGGCTTAGAGGACACCCAAGCCAGGGTGACACGCCCCTTCTCAGACTCTCGCCTGTGGACCATCTTCACAGCACTCGGCAGTATCTACGGTTGACACGTGCACTTTTTTTTTGGTCCCTTAACGCTTGTCCCTGGGCCTCTTGAAACCCTCACTGTATCCCCAGGTCAGTATCCGGCGAGCTCATCCTTGTTCTTGGCTGACGTCTTAGTGAATATTTACCAAATAAATAATGCCAAACAGGGCATTGTGGGGAGTGCCTGGCAAACCTTGCTCACTTATTCTTTTTCTCCCCCAATTTTTAGCTGACACGTTTTAAACATTAAGAAAAATGGTGAGAATAAGCAGTGAGCATGTGAATACTCACCACCTCGATTCAACAGTTAGCATTTCACATCCCAGCGTTGTCTCCATCACAACGCGCAAACACGCTTTCTGCTGTGGCACCGTCTGGGCGTGAGCCGCAGACCTCGTGACTCCTCACCTTCAATATTTCAGCGTGCATCTGCTAAGAACATGCGAGTTCTTCGTAAGGACAGTGCCATCCTCACACCAAAGAAATGAACAATAATGCTGCACTAGATGACATTCCAGAGACCATATTTAAATTTCCCTGATTTTTTCCCAACCAACTTCCCATCGAGGCTCGCACATCACATGCACCTGTTGGGCTCACTGACTCTTGGTAGTAACTCTGCGGAGGAAGGCCCTGCGGTCCCCACCTTATAGGCGAGGACATGGAGATTCAGAGGGGTTGAGGAATTTGCCCAGGATCACACGACCCCTGAGTGAGAAAGCCAACATGCCATCGGACATCCCTGGCTCCCAACACACCTTTTCTCCCCTTGTGTTCTTTTATGCCCCCAGACCTCTTGGTTCCCTGGGCGTTTCGTGCCCAGTTGCTGGCTGTTGGGGTCCATGCAGTTCACAGGCTGGGGCCAAGGTGGAGGTGTCAACCCAGCCACTCAGCAGATGTTCCTCCTGTACCCCCTGCCTGCCCCTGCCATCTCCTGTAACTCTAAGATATGAGCCACCCACTGGGAGTGACAAGGCAGTGCTGCTTCTACCTCATTTAGTGGAAGATCCACTTGCAGCTAGGCGGGGCAGGGCAGAGACAAACGTGCCTCCAGTGGAGGAACAAAGGTGGCTTCGGTCAGGGGTGTAGGTAAGGCAGCAACAGGGACTGAGAAAACATTCTACCTGGCTGCACGCAAGCTCACACGGGGAGCCTTGCAGGACAGCCATGACACAACGGGAAAGTATCTGCCTGAGTCATCTGCATGTTGAAACAAAGACCCTCCGTTGTTGGGAGCCTCACCCCTGAATCCTTTCCTATAAAGTGCAGCCCTTGTGTGACCGTACCTGTGTCAATAGACAGCCGCAGACAGAGCCTGCCTCTGCATTAGTGTCCCCCGCCTTGGCTGACCAAGGGTCTGAGGCTCGATGCCTGGCAAGACCTGGATGGGGGCAGGTGGAAGGAGCAATGGAGTGGGCTGGGCAGGGGACACGAGATCAGAAGTGGCCCCCACCTCCTCACACTGCAGGTCTGTAGGAGACTTTTCCCAACAGGCTGGGGGCGGGGCCCATTGCCAGAGTCTGAGGGCAGCAAAGGGAGAAGACAGTGCCCAGGAACACCTCAGTGAGGATGCCCCCAAATTTGGGGATGAAGTTATCCTCTTCCCTGCGAGCTAAATCAGCCTGTTATGAATGAGATTTGCTAGCCCGGGAGTCTTTAGGCTCGAGGTATCTACCAAATCCAATCAGGCCTTGCAAAAATCTAATTAAAGGGCCTCGAATACATCACCAGGAAGTCGTGACTAAATGTAGAAAACTGCAGTCTAATCAAATAATTAACAGCTGGAGAACAAGTGTTTCAAGACAAAGGTGCTAATTATTTATATAATTAGCAAAGAAAGCCATGGAGCAATCATTTTTTTGGTGGGGAGGGGTATGGAGAAAAGAGTAGAATAAAAGAAAAGGTCTTCCAAATACAAGAATTTGGCGTTTCTCCGGCACTGCCCAAGATAGAGAGACGCCAGATGTTCCAGTTCCCTGAGATGTGGGGACCCCTGCCTGCCCCCTGCCACCTGCTGCCAGGCTCCTGACACTGTGGCCCTGAGCCACCAAGGGAAGGACAGCCGGCCTGGGAAGTATCTGGGGTCCTTCACCCCTAATGTGCAGGTGGCTGGGAGGCTCTCACCAGCTTCTGTCTGAGTCCGTCTTCTGTTGCTGTAACAGGATAACAGAGACTGGGTAATTTATAAAGAAAAGAAATTTATTTCTTACAGCGCTGGAGGCTGGGAAGTCCAAGGGTACCGTGGCTGCTTCTGGGGAGACTTTCGTGCTATGTCATGGCTGGGTGGAAAAGCAGAAAGGCCAGTGAATGTGAGAACTAACCCATTAATACCCTAGAGAGTGGCACTAATCCCTCTTAATGACCTAATCAGCTCTTAATGACTCCACCTCCCAACACTGCCACACTGGGGACCAAATTCGAGCCCATGAGTTCCGGGGACGCACTCACAGCCAGCAGCTTCCCTGTCCAACCCCTGAGCACTGGGCCGTTCCGCCTCCTGGGTCCCCATTTCCCACCAGACACATCTGAGCTCTTCAGCCTCACTCCGAAGCTCGGCCCAGTTGTCTGTCCCCCTGTGGGTCCTGGACACCCACTTCCCCTTTCCTCCCTCGTGGACTGGGACAGCTGAGTCCCTTAGTCTGTGGTGAGAACCCTCCACTCCACCTTGCCCCTTGGGTCAGCTCTGGAGTTCCCTTTTCTCCTGTGCTCTTAGCGCTATTGCCTCGCCACCAGGGCGCCCTCGTCTGTCTTGAGAGCTCCAGCTCCTGTTCTACCTAATCTTGCCTCCTTCGTCCCTTCAAGAAGCTTCCTGCAGGTTGGGGTGGGGGTAGGGGGGAGTGGGGAGGCCATCCTGACAGTGCCTCCCCCACATATATGAGCAGTCTTGTATTCTGGTATACTAGTGATTTGGTGGCCATCTGCTTAATTTTTTAAACAAGAGGATTTTTTTTTCCTTTGATTTTAGACTCAGGGTTTCACTCTGTCACCCAGGCGGGAGTGCAGTGGTGCAATCATAGCTCACTGCAACCTGGAATTCCCAGGCTCAAGTGATCCTCCTGCCTCAGCCTCCCGAGTAGCTGGACTACAGGCATGTGCCACCATGCCCGGCTAAGCTTTTCATTTTTATTTTTTGTAGAGACAGGGGTATCGCTATGTTGCCCAGGCTGGTCTTGAATTCCTGGCCTCAAGTGATCCTCTCACCTCAGCCACCCAAAGTGCTGAGGCCACCACACCTGGCCAGCAAGAATTTTGTAAGGGGGAGTTTTCCCAGGGAGATTTCCAAGCCCAACCACTGTGTCTGGGAAATGCCTCCCCTGACCTCCCTCTCACTTTCTTTAATTCACCCCTGCACCTTAGGGAATAGCTGCGGAGATGAGCTATTTGTGCATTTAATCCTATCAACTTCCTTTCATGTTTCTGCATTGCGGCTGTTGTACTGTGGGTGGACAGGACTCCTAAAGGTTGGTGATGAGTAGTGACGTGCTTCTCAACATTTGGGTACAAGAATGTCACCTTTATTACCCTAAGTCATATTATATCCAACTCAAGCTCTCATTCATGAAGGTATATGAAAAATTCACTATGAGTCCATTTCTGAGGCTCCCTCTTTCCAAGAGGTTAAACAAATGCCCCAGGGCTCATTGATGTCCTGAAAGAGGATGCTCACCCCTGGGCCTGGGTTGCCATTTTGTTGCTTCTTTTGCCTAACACAGATGAAGCCTCCGGGCTCTGGTCTTTCTCTCTTTAGTGCTTCGATGCCCTGGCCCTTGACGTGTGGGTGCAGACTGCCCCCCCCACCCGCCCTTTCCAAGTCGTTCCCTAGATCAGCCTCTACACATATCCACATGTCCCCTTCCCCCCCAGCCTGGGGGCCTGCCACTTCCCTGGCCCCCGAGGGAACAGCTGCCCCCACCCAGTCTCCTCCATCCATGGGCTATTCTTGGGACGCCGTCCATGGAGTTTTCTTCTATTCCAAACCCTTGAATTATCATTATTTTATGAGTCTAGGCTTTTAAGAACAAAACACTCAACTCTCCCCTGGGGCTAGGCACACTTCCATTTTCAGGACAAAAAGTCCAACTGCCCTCTTAAGAGGAGGAAGCAGAAAATCTCTCTCTTTTGGGTAGTGAGTCAATAGGAAAGTAAGATGGCTAATTTTAAATCAGACTGTTTCTACCCATCGGCTGGGTGTCAGGAGCAGGGATGCTCAAGTCCAGGACGCCATTCCCATCAGAGGCCAGGGGCGCGACCTCCTTGGGGACAAGCAGCCCACAGCCCGCTCTGCTGAAGCACAGCCCTGGTCGAGAACCCCTGTCCCAGAACCTGTGCCTGAGCCCTGCTGTGTGACCAGGCTACAGAGGCAGATCGGGGGTGTCCTTGCAAGACCCGACTACCTGCGCTGGGCCTGATGTGCAGAGCGCAGTGAGGATGAAAAGATGAAGTTAATTCCAAACTCACCAGATTCTGGTTCCACCTGGGTCTAAAAGATTGGTCCTCTCACCTGCCTCACCTGCTCTCTCAGCCCTCCGCCCTCTGCCCTCCTCAGGAGACAGGTGGGGCCCCGTCTTGAGACCTGTGTCAGATGTTGGAAGGACCCTAAAATCTCAGGGACTTGCCCATGTGAAAGGGCAACCCAGTGTCCTTTTTCTCCAGGGACTCAGAGGCACACCCCATCTCCACATCCAGCCCTCCATGGCCCGAATGACACAAGACTGGCAATGGCAGGGAGAACCATAGCTGGGAGTTGCTTCCTGTGGACACTTTGTGTCAACCTCTCTCACACCTGTGGAGACCACCCTCTGAGTCACCAAGTTTGGCTCAGAAAGAGACTGAAATTCTCTCACTCTCCTGAAAATGGGAATGTTGAGGACAGATCTTCCTTAGCCCAGGTTAATAACACTGTCAATAACCATGGCCTTTAAAGGAGATCAGGAGCATGTGACAATATGACACATGGATACTAGCACCCATGCATGAGGCTGGGCTGGGCAGGGGGCCTTCATGACAGCACCACTCTGGGTTAGACCCACGCTTTTCAAACAGCCAGGATATCTGGGCAGACAGCGCACAGTCCTGCACGGTGATGAGTGTCACAGGAGAGCCAGCCTGTCCAACTCAGGCAGCCGGAGGGCTGGAGAGAGATGGTCACAGCCCACAGTGAGGGGGCGTTAGGGGGCTCTCCAGAGATCCTCCCTAGCACACACACATACATTTCAGGTTTAGGGGCCACAGATTGCCTGTAGCCCACCCTTGAGCTGCAGTGTAAGGACTGCTGGTCACGGGCTGACGCTCTAACCAGACGGCTTATTGATTCCACTGCGTTTTTGCCAGTGACGCTTTCACAGGCTGTTGGAGGTCTATTTTCCACCTGTCTCATCAGAACCCCAAACTGAGATTATGGGTGACTTTTATCTGTGACCAGACTTAAATATCACGACTCAGACAGCATGAGAGCCAGTCTGGCCACAGCGCTCAAGAATTAAACTGTGGCTGTGATATTCAGCCAGGACCTTGGCATTTCTGCAAGCAAGAATACATCAACTAAAACAGGCATTTACGCTATTGTTAATTTTAAGGAGATCTTTGCAATGATGGTTGAGAAAACTTATTTCAAAAGCCGAAGGGGCAACCTCCGCAGGGCTGTGACGGCTCCCTCACACTGACCCCGTCTGCCCTGCCTACTACACGCCTGAGATCCTCTGGCCTCTAAGACCTCCTTCCCCTTCGTGCTCTGGGGACACATCAGTAAGAGACTATCTGGCTGTTTGTCTGTCTTAGAGATTTTATTGGTTACCTGGAGGTGAGACACGATCTCCATCCAAACCTGATGCAGAAGGAAAAGCTTTCTTGTGGGTGCCATGAGCCAAACTTCTGTTCCCTCCAACAGTCCCCTCCTCTGGTCACCAGGGCACTGGGTAGACTATGAGGATTTCAGGGCAATCTTGTCCGGGGAAATCTTACTTTTAGCCACTCCCCCCAAATTCATATATTGCAGTCCTAACCCTCAGTACCTCAGAATGTGGCCTTATTTGGAAACAGCGTTGCAGATGTAACTACATAAGGTGAGGTCACTTGGGTGGGCCCTAATCCAATATGACTTCGTCCTTATGAAAAAAGGAAACTGGACACGGACATGCACACAGGGAGAATGCAGTGTGAAGAGGAAGACAGAGATCCCAGTGATGCGTCTGCAAGCCGAGGAACGCCGCAGATTGCCAGTAGACGGCCAGAGCTGGTGGCGAGGCAGGGGACAGCGCCTCCCGCACAGCCCTCGGAGGGAACCAACCCTGCCGACACTTCGCTCTGGGACTTCCAGCCTCCAGAACTGTGAGACAACGCATTTCTGTTGTGAAAGCCACTAGGTTTGCGATACTTATCCAAGCAGCCCTAGGAAACGAACACGCGTACCCAGTCCTTTGACAGGCCATGAGGAAGCACATCACCGTCCCATTCCACACATCAAAATGTGCTAAGCTATCCAGGTTTTACAGATCAGACGGAGAAGCCATACCCCACCTCTCCCCCCACGTTAATCTTTGTCCACCGGGACTGTCGTGCTTGTCCAGGCTCGAGGTATATTTGAGTATCTGAGGTATTCTGGGAACGAGGGAAATGAGGGCAGGCCATCTGCAGCCTGGCTGGAGGAACCAGGCCGCAGAAGGGTGGTAAATACACATTTTCTGCCCAGAAAAACCTTACAGCCAATACCAGGCTTATGCAAGTGTTAATACTGCCCAGCAGCGCCCCCTGATGGATGCCATGAGCCCTGGAAAATGTTTGCCCTCTGGCTAGTTCACTGAGCACCTGATAGGAATTTCTCGCTCTGGGAGGACAGAGGCCATTGGGGCCCACAGAGGCCAAAGAGTCTGGGGCTAAGGCTCCATTAAGGAGGAGCACCCCCTCAGGCCCCAAGGGCTGCAGATGGCCCTATCTGTGCCTTTGTGAAAGTGAAGAAAAGGGAGTCCTTGTGGGCAGGCATAGCCTGGTGGGGCTCCTGGCCCTGCTCAGGGAGGGCAGGTGAATTGCAAAAGTGCACCCCTTCCTCCCGGCAGACATAGCCCCTTGCCAGGGGGCACAGCTTTGCGATCAGGTAAGGGCTGAATTCCATATCCCAAGGACCCCCGCCCAGGCGCTTTTGTGCAGTGTGCAACTTGCACAAACATACGTGGCAGCTCTGATTGCTCCTTCTGTCCTGAGTGCATCTGCTTCTGTTAATGCACTTATCTCATGTGGGTGAGGGATTTGTCTTCTTGCCCAGGAATGTTAGCTAAGGCCCGAAGCTGTGGGTAATGGTAAGTACCCACATTCTAAGTCTGGGGAACCCCAGCAGTCAGGCTAGCCTAGTCGTCTCTGCAGGGCTACTCTCTCCCACCCCCGCATACGAGCACAGGGAGGAAAGGGGGTGGTCTGCCTGCGGGAGTGCATCGTTTGTGTAGAGAGGCTGGTCCCTCAAGTGGGGAGGGTGCTTTCCCTCCGTGAAACAAAGCTGGGGCCACAAGGAAATCCCTAGTTAAGATTAGGAAGTGTCTGGAAAAAAGGAGACTGGAATTTTGTCCCCTGCCCGAATGCGCGCTGAGCACAGAACACCCTGGCTCCTTAGGTCTGTGTCAGGAGCAGGTGGGTGTGGTGAGGACCAGGTGGCTCTGAGGAGGCGGTTCCAGGGACAGAGGAGTTCTGCTGTCCCGTTCCCTGGACTTGGAGGTGACCTCCGGGAGGCTGGGGGCAGGCCTTCTGTTCTGGGCTTTTCATCACTGGTGGAGCCCCCTCTGACACCTTTGTCTACCTGAACACATGTCCCACCTCCCAACAAATAATGGGGTCTCCCAGACAGGTCTCCGCTGAGCATGCAGCGCTGGGGCATCGTCAACGTGGGGCTGGACTCCAGAGTTTGGACCAGGCCGTCCTACCTCTAGGGTGCTGGCTCCATCCCAGGTGCTGTCCAGGAGCCAAGGGCCACCCATCGTGCTCCGCGGGTGCATTGCCCAGCGTGGAGCTTTCCCCTACAGACCAGAAGGTTCCAGCATTGCAGCTCTGGACGACTTCGTGTGAGAACCTAGTAGTACGTCCTTGCTGTCACTGGAGGGCGACCGTGTGTAACAGGAAGGCAAAGCGCTGCTAGCACTCGCCCGCAGCCCGGCTTCGCGAGGCGGAATGGGGACAGAGGCTTGGCTCCTACGGGCGACCCCGCCCGACCCCCCGGCCCTCCCCGAGCGCTGTCCACCGGGCAGGGGACCCGCGAGCCCGCGCCAGCTCCTCCCGGCTCCCCGAGCAGTGCGCAGACGGGCAGTGGCACTTCGCCACGGTGGTGGGAGCCTGTTTTACACCTGAAAGCCTGTTTTCCCATGAAACGGTATCTGAGGGCAAGGACCTGAGCCCCGAGAGAGGGGAGAGGACACGCGCGGGCGAGCGGGGCCTCGCGGGCGCCGACCCCGGAGCTCAAGGCCACGGCCAAGGGGGCGCAGGCGCCGGGGCAGCGCGCGAGCGGCGCGACCCGAGGGCAGAACAGTTTCCTCGGAAAGCCAGAGTGGTCCTGCGTGGTCACAGCTGGTACAATTAATAATTAAAATGACACAATAACAACAGTGGCCGCGCCGCACGTGTCTGGGAGCTCGACGTGGGTTCACTCTGGCCTGCGAATGTGCCGGGCACAGGCTCCTTAGCGCCTGCCCCGACTCCAGGCCGAGGCTCCCCAGAGGCCACCGGTGTCACCTGTGGGTTAATAATCAGGGAAGAATGAAGGATGGGACGGCGCTTCAGGAAAGCTTCAACCCGTTGTTTCCAGAGCCAAACCAAGGAAAATAAAGATTTTTTTTTTTTTTTTTTGAGACAGAGTCTCACTCTGTTGCCCTGGCTAGAGTGCCGTGGCGTCAGCCTCGCTCACAGCAACCTCAAACTCCTGGGCTCAGGCGATCCTTCTGCCTCAGCCTCCCGAGTAGCTGGGACTACAGGCATGCGCCACCATGCCCGGCTAATTTTTTCTGTATTTTAGTTGGCCAATTAATTTCTTTCTATTTTTTAGTAGAGACGGGGTCTCGCTCTTGGTCAGGCTGGTTTCGAACTCCTGAGCTCAAACGATCCGCCCACCTCGGCCTCCCAGAGTGCTAGGATTACAGGCGTGAGCCACCGCGCCCGGCCTGAAAATAAAGATTTGAAGGCCGTGTCCAGCCCCAGATATCCAGCGTGGAAGCTGAGGAGCCCTGAGATACGGGAATGTGGCTTCTTTAGAAATTTCAGTCGAGAGCTGTTCCCGTGCCTGTTCTCGTACTGCACGCTAACCGCCTTGCCCACGCCTCCTAGTGCTTTATTTCTTACCTCACGACCGGTTTTCCAGCAACGGTGCCACTTCCTCTCGCTTCGGGGGCAGAGCTGAGGTTTCAGGAACGCGGGGACAGCGGCGACAGCGCGGGGAGCGGTGGCGCGGGCCCGCCAGGCCCTCGTGCAAGCTCCCTGCGCGCGCCGGCCCGCCCTGGCGCGCCACGGGCCTTGGTCACTCACAAAACGGGGACGTTGAGACTCACCCAGAGGCGTGCTGTGTCATACTCTATCAATATTGGTCAAGAAGAGGTTTAGACGGCAGGAGTTACCGGGCGAGTTGAAGAGTAAGGGAGAAATTGACCCCAGCTCGTTGTCTAAACAGGCAGAGGCCAGCCCGGGTCGTGCGAGCACAGGTGCTGGCACTAACCGCCGCTCGAGGGCGCTGTGCTCGCTCGGAGCAGCACCTGCTAGCGCGGGGGCCGCTCCCTCAGCTCTCCAGTGCGCATGCTCGTGTGCAATCGCCTGGTGGGTCCAGTTCATGACTGATACTGGTGTTGCCACCAGAACCCTTCCCTAGTTACTATCGGAGGAATCAGGGGGACGCTGAGCTGGGGATCCTACTCTGCAGAGTTCTGTCCTAATGAGAAAACTGATTCCAGCATTGCCGAACAGGCCAGCCAACAGCAAAAAAAGCATACCCTTGGGTATACTTTGCAGTTCAGCATGAATAATTAATCGTGTGTATTATTTTATGACCCTCTGGTCTGCAGAATGTTCACTCATGCGGTGTTCTTCACCTCAAAATCAACTTCTATGTCACAGAACTTCTGACCCAGTAATGCCACTTCTAGAAATTTCTTCCACAGAAACACTTCCACAAGGACACAAAAGAAGTATAGTTGCTAGGATGTTCATTGCAGCATTGTGCACATGAATAGAAGATTAGAAAGAATTTAGACATCCCATAATAGGAGAATAATGAAATAGTAATAGTGGTGGTACCTCCATACTATGGAATTCTATTTAGGGAATGTGATAGAGTTATATGAAGTGACACAAACAAACTGCAGAATGTATTAAGTCATCTCACTTTGGTAAAAAAAAAAGTTCATAAGCATTTATTTTACATATATTTAAAAAGTGTTTAGGAGCACAAATAGTATACAAAATTCTAAAGAAAATTATTTTAAAAATTTATGTTTACAGCCTATGTATTAGTTTTATATTAATAATAAGAAAATCTGTGTTTGTTTCTGTTGTTTTAGAAAAAATAAATGAGATTTGGTTTTTTTCCTTAGCTGGTGCGAGTTTTGTGTTACTTTCGGTTCCTGTTTCCCTCCAGGGAGAAGGCTAATGCAGGAGGCAGTGGTTTCTGGCAGGATTCTTACCGAAGGCATCATTCTCATCCAAAAGTCAATCTTTTGGCCAGCATCAGCTTTTCTGGACTGCGGATTTTGGTTCCATCAGGAAATGTTAAGCATATGCCTCTCTTATCTGCAGAGCTGGTCCATAGGGCAGCTCCCTTCGTGATGAGCGAGGCCTGGAGTCTCTCACTCGGGAGCTTCTAAAGAGAAAGAGAGGCCCCCGGGAGATTCACTCGTCCCTCTGTCTTCCCAGTACCTGGGAGAGTGCCTCGTGTGTAGTTGATGCTTAATAATTGTTGAATGAATTTGTGGAAGGAATTAGAAATATTTCAACCATGTCAGCTTAATTTTCATGTATTCTGGGGAAATAAGTTGTCTGTGAAAATGGCTCACAGTTCCTGGTTGATGAGTCCAGGGTTGTCTCCTGGGCTCCCCATTTTGTAAATGGTACACAGGTGGCCCTGCCACTGAGCGGCACATTATGACGTCTGAACACAGGAGCAGACACTGTCCCAGGACTCAGAAACAAGACTGAAGTGTCGCTCTGACATGTCTTAGTGATTTGCAGAATGTTTCTGCCCCATGACAGCTAGACATAAACATTAATCACCTCAAGTAAATAACAGTAAGTGGTGTTAGTGACCAAAACAAAATTAAGCCCTTCAGGGGCAGCTTTGGGGCCAGGGTACTGAGGAGGGGCCTAAGTGGGTTTGGAGCCCGAATCCAGGCCTCCCTAGAGGCTAGCTCTCTCCACATTTCTGAAAAAGAAGAAAAGTCCCCAGCCTTGAGCTCTCACAGCTCAGCCCCAACCCCCCTTTCTGGCTAGGGGTCTCCCCAGCCTCCGCCCTGACCAAAGAAACGTGCTGGGGGCTGGGGCTGTGCTCTGCCCCAGATCCTGCTCTGGGCCCCTGGGCCCCGTGATCCGGTTCACAGATTCCACTCTTCCCTGTTCTCTGTGAGGTGAAAATTCTAATACAGATATTCAGAATGGAACTTAACAGTGGGGCCTGGTTAGTTTATGTCTAATGACAATGCGCATGTACTCAGTTAAACATTCAGAGGGGTAGCAAACAAGAAATGAGCCTTCACTCCAACCCCACTCCCAGCTCCACTCTGCAGAGATAAACACCATTAACTGCTTCTTCGTATCCTTCCAAAACTCCTCATGCCTATACGGGCACACCTGTATCCTTGGTAGACACAGATGGGCACACACTATGTGCACTCTTCAGTACCTTGCTTTCTTCTAACTTAACGTATCTTGGAGATTGTTTCAAATCAGCGTATACACATATGCCCCATTCTTTTTAAACAGCTGCATGCTATTCCACTGTATATATGGCAACACTTGTTTTCTCTTGCTCAGCAGCCTTTTCCCTTTCTTCTTGTAATAGTAGCCCCAGCTGTCTTTGGGGGAATCATGTCTACCCCACTGTTTTTTTGTTTTTTTTTTTGGAGACAGTCTTGCTCTGTCACCCTGGGTAGAATGCAGTGGTGTCATCATAGCTCACTGCAGCCTCAAACACCTCAAACAGCCTCAAGCCATCCTCCTGCCTCAGCCTCCTGAGTAGCTGGGACTACAGGTGTGCACCACCATACATACCTGGCTAATTTTTTAATTTTTAGGAGAGACAGGGTCTTGCTCTTGCTCAGGCTGGTCTCGAACTCCTGAGCTCAGCCTCCCAGAGTGCTAGGATTACAGGCGTGAGCTACCGCGCCCAGCGATGTCTCCTCCACTTTTAATCCTCTGGTTTGAGAGAGGATGACCCTGACCCCAGCTCCAGGGTTGGACATATGACCCAGGCCTCACCACAGTGAACGGTTCAGAGATGGACACATGACCATGCTGGGGCAGTGCCAATCAGGATCAGGACTTTATTTGAATTATTAAAGGAAGACAATCTCTTTTTTTCTGCTGGCTTTGCACCTGGGGAGATATAGGCCTGGAAGCCAACTTCCCAATGTGTGGGGTCTGAGAATAAACCCTGCATTGGAGCAGAACAAAGCCAAATGTGCAGTGACATGGCGCTTGTCTTGATGCTGGAGCTGGGGAGTCTGGTTTGGGTTGCACCGGCAGCTCCTCCTTCCCCACCCCGAACCCTCAGTTGCGTGTGCTGATGAACTCCTCTTTCGCCTGGGCCAACATGAGCTGGGCTTTCTGTTGCTCACCTTTGAAAGAGCCTTGATATAGAAAGAGTCATAAGGAATGGGGGATGGCAAGTGACCCTAGAGTATAGAGTTGGCTGAGACCCTTTTGTTTGTGGCTAGCAAGTTGGCCATTCTTGTTATGCAGTAATGAAGCAACTAACTAAATTGCTGCCACTCAAACTAGGTGTTTGCCAACGCTGGAGAATCAGAGGGCTTAAGAGAGAAAGTTAACGAGCTCTTCTTGCCACTTTCAATTATGATCCCACGTGAAAGAAGTAGACCACAGGGAAATTCTGACGTGTGCTACGACATGGTTGAACCTTGAGGACATTATCCTGAGTGAAATCAGCCAGTCACAAAGACAAGTACTGTACGATCCCACTTCTGTGCGGTCCCTAGGGTAGCCAAATTCACAGAGACAGAAAGTAGAAAGACGGTTGTCAGGGGGCTGGGAGGGGGAATGGGAGTTGTTGTTTAATGGGGACAGAGTTTCATTTCTGCAAGATGAGAAGTGTTCAGGAGATGGACGGTGGTGATGCTTGCACAGCATGTGAATGTCCTGAATGCCACTACCCTGGGTCACTTAAAAATGGTTAAGATGGTAAATTTTATGTTATGTGTATTGTACCACAATTTACAAAACACACACACACAGAAGGAAGAAAATACGGCTTTGTTAAGAAAGGTCCTTTCTGCCTGTGGCCTGCCATCAATACGGCTGAGAGCCGGCCCTGCCACATTGGAGAAGCAGAGTTATCTGCAGCTGAAGCCACTGCGAGCACAGCCGCGAGGCAGAAGGCATAGCAGGAGGTCTGCTTGGGGCTTAGGAGAACAAGGATAATAACTCACATTCTGGTGTCTCTTGTAACTGTTTTATGTATATAAACTCATCACTTCTTACAATGCCCTATGAAGTCTATAGTGTTTTACAGATGAGGAAAATAAAGGGAAGAGGACATTAAATAAATAAGCTCTGATGAAGTAAGTGACAGAACCAGGACAGTGTCTGGGCAGTCTGGGTCAGGCCCTTTGCACCACATGGGCTCTGTAATGGCTGGGCCTTTCTGCCTCTTCTAAGCACCTCCTCACAAGAGCCTGGTCACCCCAAGGCTGAGGCTGAGATGGAGTCCCTTAGGGTTAATCAGAACACTGAGGTTTGTTCCAAGAGACAGAAAATTTGAGGACAGATCCTAGAATCAAAGATTGCCCCTTGGCCAGATCTCTGGCTTTGTTACTGCTCCACGGCATTAACTGGAAGCAAAAGCCGGGATGCCCCTAAGATCCTAAGGGAACTGAGCTGTCAGAGAAGCTGGCATCTGGCTCCCAAAGGCTGAGCCTTGCTAACCCCACGGGTGATTTCCAGGCCCTGCTGCACCAACAAGGAGTGGGCTGTGCGTCTGGCCTTGGTGCAGACAAGACTCACCCCCTTAGCCATCCTCGGGAGGTCTTTCCTCACTCTCACGTCCTTTAACGCCTGTGGACTCTCTCCCTTCCCTAGAACAACTTTTGGAGCAACTGAGCGAAACCTTTGACCATGCAAAATTACCAGCTGCTTGGAATCCTCTTGATGTGCACAGACGCAGGAACTCGCAAGCCCAGGCTCCTTTCCTGGGCCACCATGTCACTGGCAACACTTCCCACAACTGGCTCTGGGATCTGAAAATCGCTTGGCCAGAGCCTCCTGACTGTCCCGCTGTCTCTGCGTGGAGCGATCCATTTGGGTGTGCTACCTGGGGCCGCACATACAGGCTGCACGGCAGGTTTGGGCTGAGCACGGACAGGCTTTTGAGTCATCACCTGGCCTGGGAGGAAGAATCACACCACCGGACACCTGTGGCAAAGGACGAGACAGAGGCGTGGTCCTTACCTGCTGGGGAGACGCATTCCAGCAAGAAGAGCCACCGTCCAGAGGGAATCAGAGATACGCCTTACAGAGGCGAGGCCCTGCCCGTGGAGAGGCGACTCTTCCCTAGAAGGCTGCACCCCTACTCCACAAAAACCACAGTGTCTGCCTGAACCCAAGGAAGGAGGACCTTGAAGACCCTATGGCTCCAAGCACACTAGGAGGTCATACGGTGACATTCACATGGACTTGGCAATGAGAATTCGATTGTTTTATTTTTTTTAATTTATTGCAAATTGACAGATAATTACACATATTTATGGGATACAAAGTGATATTATATGTGTATATGATGTGGAATGATGAAATCAAACTAATTAACATATCTATCACCTCAAATACTTATTTTTTGTGGTGAGAACATTTGAAATATGTAATACTGTACATTATTACTAACTATAGTCACCATGCTGTGCAATGGGTCTCAATAAACTTATTTCTCCTACTGGAAACTTTGTACCCTTTGACCAACAGCTCTCTCTTTTCCCCACTCACCCTGTGGATTTGGTTGTTAACAGCCAAGAATAGAGTTTATAAAGGAGGATGTGCCAAAATATAACTATGTAATAAAACACCTGCTACTACCAGTACTTAGTGTTTCTTCTCCTTCTCTTGGTTTGACATTTTTTTTTCACTTTATTAAGGTATGGACATTACAGGGAATTACTTATTTATATTTGTTGTTATAATTGATCTGTTCCCAGCCCTTTCTGCTAAGAGCTAAGACCTCCCTGGCATTCCACAGCAAGGTGCAGACAAGGGCAGTCTGGTTGCAGATCTTAGAGGCTTTCACTGACTTCTGACATGTGCCAGTATTGGGGGGAAAGGCTGTGACTTTTCGAGCCCAGTCAACCCTACCCCTAACACTAACCCTAACCCTGTCTACATTAGAGACCTCTGAAAGGGGCTGCTTCCTCAAGAAAGGGATGTTCATGATAATGGACACCAAGGGTCACTGTCTGAGTTTGAGTTCCCCTAGAAGCAGACCCTGACACAAGGATTTTAGTGTAGATAATTTATTTGGAAAGTGATCCCCGGAAGCACCAGAAGGGGAGCAGGAAAGCCAACAGGGGCGTGTGGGGACTCTGGGAGGCCTAGTTCCTCCCTCTGATAAGGTGCGGAAGCATGCTGACTGTTGGAACACTCCTCTGGCCAGCTCCACTGCCAGCGCGTTGCTGTCACACCTTTGTTACTTTTTTTTTTTTTTTTATCTCAAGTACTTATTGCAGGAGCCTCCTTGCTGACCTCCCTGCTCCCAAACTGCTTTGCGTCTAGTACCAAAATCACTTTTCCTGAAGCATGTTGTGATCATGATCTTTCCCTGCTCACACATCTCTGGTGCTTCCTTGAGCCTACGTGATGAAGTCTGAAGCTTTGGGCTCGGTGTTCCAATGAGGCACTGCCCTAGGAGCAGGGGAGACAGCAGTGCCTGCCCCCGTGCAGCTGGTCATGGGCTTGGGGATCACGCAGTGACAGTAGGGTGCGGTAAGTGCTTCGGCAAGAGAGGTGGAGAGTGCTCGGAGAGCTCAGAGGAGAAGTGCCATGGGCCGGGGTCACACAGGCTTAGGAGGCAGAGACTTCGGGTCATGCTTGCAATCCATTCTCCCCTTCTTCCTAGTAGAGCTTCTGCATTATGAGGAGTGGCAATGGCTGCAGCTAAATACCAGCACGCTCCTTAGACTTTCTTACAGATAGAAGCAGCCCATGGGAGGTAAGTGGAAGTCACTGGGGCTTCCAGAAAAGCCCCTTAAGGGAGTCTTATTCAATAAGAGAGCTGCCCTTTCCCCCTTGGTCCTTCCTACCTTCTGCAGCCTGGTTTGCAGGTGTGATGGCTGGAACTACAGTGGTCACGTTGTGACTATGAGGGAATCTTGAAGGTGAATGCCACATACTAAAGATGGTGAGAAGAAAGAAAGCATTGGGGTCCTTGATGACCTTGGAGCTCTCAATTCAGTCCTGGGTTGATCACCTTCAGACTTCTTTTGTGTAAAAAAATGTAAACGTCTTCTTAGTTTAAGCCACTAGTATTAGGGTTCTGTTATAGTCTAATCTGAATAAATGTAGTATCCCAGAGTATGTGCCATCTGAAGCATTAGCAGAAATTGGATAGGAAAACTAGGATGCAAGGGGGCTCCAGGGAGGGGTTAGAAGGACCAAGGAGGAAGCCTGTTCCAGGCAGAGGGGAGAGAATGTTCAAAGACCTGGAGGAAAGTGACAGAATAGTTGGGTGTGTCTGGGGCTAGCAGAGAAGGGGTGGAAGGAGAGGAAGCTGGAGATAGGAGCAGAACTCAGACTGTGAGGGACCTTGCGGCCTTGTGAAAAGTTGCTCTTAGCCCACAGGTAAGCGCTGAAGGATTGGTGAGGTTGCACTTTAGGAAGATGTAGCCGGTGCGGAGACGGAGGGGCTGGATCCGAGAGGGCAAGAGTGGAGGCTGGGAGACCCGCAGGAGTCGGCCGCTGTGGGCACACAGAGCAGGAATTGGACTGTACTTGGCCGGTGGCTGGAGGGACCGAGCGTAATGGGCAGACCAAGATTTTAAAACGGAGACTTCATGAAGTTGGTGTCAATGGGATTTGGAGGGAGAGAGCAGGGGGAGTGAGGATAGGGAAGTGTGAACCGAGACAGGAGTCAGAGGTGGGACGAGATGCGGAGGAGAAGAGGTTCCGGGCTGGAGGCGTGCAGCTGGGGTGGGTCCCCGGTGGCAGAGCAGAGGCCAGTGCAGGCCGCACAGGGGCCCTGGCCTGGGAGTGAGACAGACACCCGCCAACCCCACACCTGCAGGACGCCGCCTCCAGCCACGTCCTTGACCTCTTTGATTCCACTTCCCAGCCTAAGCTGGGGATGTTGTCAGCCAGTGCACGTGAGAGCCCTGACGCTTAGTAGATGCTCAATAAATGCTAATTGCACCTGCAACGTGGCTCCACGCGTTCCCTCAGACTGTGTTCTCTGTGCTCACAGCCAACGTTTCTCTCCTTCGCCAAGGGTCTGGGGGTCAAGTCACAGCCCCCACCCCTCTGCTCTGGCTCCAGGCAGCCCAGAGGAAAGCTGCTCCTCTTCTTTCAGGCTCATGGCATCATCCCTGTAAACTTGATTCCCATCTTAGATGAGGGGCAGGAGGCTGGGGAGGTGGCGCTGCGTTAGAAGCAGGTCCGCTGGCTCCAAGACTGCGCTCCTGGCTCTGCAGCATCCGCCTCTGCGAGGGAGCGGGTGGCGGGGTTAGGGACCCGGCTGTCCCCGCTCCCGCGCGCCTCCTCCCCCCTGCCACCCCGCCCCCGTGCCCGGCTCCCGCGCGCCCGCGCTGCTCCCGGCACCGGCTCTGCGGGCGGCTGCGGCTCGGCGGGGCAGGCGCGGCGCGCACGGCGGCGGCTCCGGAGCGGGGCCCGGGCTCAGCCCCGGCCTGCGGACGCCCGGCCCTCGCCCACCCGAGGCCGGCCTGGGGGGCCCGCAGGGCGCGCGGAGCGCCGAGTGCGTGTCGGGCGGGGCCCCGCATCCGGGCGCAGGAGCGCGGGCGCGGCGAGTCGGAGCGCCCCGCATGGAGCCGGCGCAGGAGCCCCCGGCGCGGGAGCCCCCCGCGCGGGCCCGGCCGCCGCCGCCCCCCGCCGCGCGCCCCGCGCCCGCCCCCGCCGCGCCCAGGCCGCGCTCGCCCGCCGAGGCCGAGGCCCGCGGCCCCGAGGGGCTGCTGCGGCGATCCGGGTCGGGCTACGAGGGCAGCACCAGCTGGAAGGCGGCCTTGGAGGGTAAGCGCGGAGCGGCCCCTGCCCCGGCCCGGGACCCCTGCCCAGCCCCGACCTGGGACGGCCCGGAGCGGTCAGAGTCACCTTGGCCGCTCTCCCGGAGGAGGGAGCAGCGCAGCGCTGCGACCCGGAGCATTCGCTCCTCTAGGGGCAGTCAGATTCGTGGGTGCTGGGGGAGGAAACAGGGACCCCCTCTACTCACGGCCTTGACCCTACCTCTGCTGCCAACTGGCTCCTTGACCTTGGGAGCAAGCCTCACACTCCGAGCCTTAGTTTCCCCAGCGTGAAGGGGTCAGTTACTGTCCGAACTGCTGAGAGGGGCACGTTGAGAGGGTGGCCTGAATCTGCAGCAGCGAAGATGCTTTGAGCAAAGTCGCAAAAGCTGTAGATCCCGGAGATAGCGCCAGCCCCTGTTGGGGCGGGGAGGGGTGGCTTCAGGTGTTGTGAGGCCGAGTGGGGAGGGCAGGGCAGGGCAGGGGAGGGGTGCACGGTCCCTGAGAGGCTTTTCCTTGCAAGGTCGCGGTGCCACCTACCCCTTCCAGTCAGACCGGCTCAGGGAGTGACTCCTGGCTGGCCATGGGAACAGTGACCAAAGTGGAAAATCCGTTTCAAGTTCATGAGTTCTTTTAGGAAACTCCTGTTAGCCGAAGCTGGTGGTGTGCTGTGTGGGAGACGCTGGAATTGGCAAGGGAGCGGCCGCACTCTAGATGCTTCTCAACGTACTCCTGGCACCCTGAGTCCGGGGCCCAAAAAGTACCTGGACACCATTAACTAGGGAAGCCCAGAGCCTGGATCACTCATCTTTAGGGAGAGGGTGTCAGAAAAGGTGGGCTTCCTGGAGTAGGTGACCTCTTAGGGAATGTGGAGCAGAGACAGAAGGGTGCATCAGGCCCAAGGAGCAACGTGTTCAGGCCAGGTGGCTGGAGCTAGCCTGTCCCATGTGGGGAAGTGAACACCAGAGTAGTGGGATGGGGGCGGGGTGAGGAAAGATGAGGCTGGAGGACCCAGACAGGGGCTTTGTCCTCGGACTGGTGGCGCAAAGGGTGGGATGGAGGCTGGAGGTCAGTGAGGAGGGTGGGGCAGTGGTCTGGGAGAGCCATAGCCAGCACCTGTGCCAAGGCAGGCTGAGGAGGGAGAGGTGGGGACAGTAATGTCAGCGTTTGGCCCAAAAGCAGCAGGTGGGGGTTATGGACTGCCTGAGTTCCTGCCAGGGACCTCCCCTCTGAGGGTCCCCTGAGGGTCCCCTGAGTGTTCTGTGAGTGCCCCTGTCTCCCGTTAGAAGACGGGAGCTCATGGACCAAGGCTGGTTCCCTGCGGCTTGCGGCCACATCAGCCCAGTGGCTTTTGCACTGGTCTCCCACAGTCATTCATTCTTTCTATAACCTCCGGGCACAGTTCTCGGCCCTGGGCACATCCGTGTCCTCGCAGGGATCCCAGGACGGGCTGAGACAGTGTGGTGAGGTGCAAAGAACACGGTGTCTGGAAACCCGAGTCAGAGCCTTCACCGCTGTGGGCTGGCGGGTTTTGGGACTTGTCTGAGCATGAGTTTCCTTAGCTGCTAGGTCAGGTGGTGATTTCTACCTCTCGGGGCTATGCAGACGCAGGCCCTGGAGTGTGGGCTGTATGTGCGGTGACTCCTCTTCCCACCCCCTGCACAGAGCGTCCTGCAGCCCCGATGGGGGCCCAGGCCCAGCTGAAATCCTTTGTCTGCTGGTCTGCCTGCGTTGGGTCCACTTCCACTCCCAACCGGAGTCCGAGGAATGAAACACCATCAACGGGACGAGGGATCTGCCAGTTGTGGGGACCCAGGGGCTTTGCAGCTCCTGCTTAGCCAAGCACCTGCCTTAAGGGAAACGGGACACTTCTTGGCTTGACGGAGCGGAGCACCCCAAGGGGCTCTTCTCCTTTAATACCATGCGCCGGACGTTCGCCAGGTACCCGCTCTGGGCTGCCCCCCCCCC